>CM068376.1:116393817-116993817 GCA_034769895.1 Magicicada septendecula
TTAACCTGTGTTAATATTTTTCATAATTTACACATGACTTCATAAAACTAATTTAACAATCTTATACTACTATTTGCAAAAGATATGACCAGACCATGCACTTGCATTTACATTACTGATTATTTTTTAGTCCTTACAAGGCATGTCTGTGTGTTATTTTAACTAATTACAGTTTTCCGTTATTATTTTTACTTATTTTATTTACAATAAGCATTTATTTTGTCATTATTTGGTTTGTATATGCTGTACATTGATCATCTTTAACCTTAGATGTACTTGCATTACAATTATAATTATTATTTTTGTCATAATACAATGATTTGTCGGTTTAGTTTCAAGCTCTTATAGCCTATGTTTGGAATTGTTTTAATTACATATTTATTCCTACCATTCGCCTACTCTGTTTATTTCTTTTGTTAAATAAATCTTATGACATGTCTTTTATATGTTTTGTACACCTCAGATTTTGTGTACACTGTATATATTTCTTATTTTGAATGTTTTTAGCTAAGTTGGTCATTTGCCTGGATATAGGCCTTCCCCGGTCCTTCTCAAAATTTGCGTATAATTAATTTAGTTTTATGTTTTAATGCCTCATACTTGATAGTTATCGTTATTGGATAAGACTGATTGTTGTTTTATGTTGGAATTTTCATAATATACAGATTTTACCGTGATTAAAGTGTTTTTACTTCTTACAGTTAGTGTGATCAGACACTTGCATGAATTTATATTTATTCTGACTTGCTTGTCTTCTTATATCATTAGCATTACCCAGAAATAGTAGTAACAGCAGTTATCTGATCTTTCTATTCGATAGGTTTTTCCTGGATAATTAAATTAATGTGGTTTTGTGGTGTTTTGTGTGTGTGTACACTTTTGCTGTCTCTGGCAGTCCCATGTATTTACACTTTATATGCACTAATAACACTCTTAATCTAATTACATTTAGTATTGGGAATACGTCTATAATGTCTTTTCTCATTATGGTAATTTACTTATAAAACTTCAGGCTTTTACTACCACTTATTAGTATTTGCACATGGTTCTGTACCATATGTAAGGTTAGTTGGAACCCCTGTATGTTGACAACAATCCATTCATGCAAATTTACTGTTATTTCTACATTTTGCTATAGTTATCAAGTTTCACCCACAGGTATTTGCACATTAGTCCTATCTGATCATTATTTATTATCTTACTCTTGTATATATATATATTATTTTTTATAACATGTATTTATTTATATTTATTATAACATTCTTAACTTGTTTATTTATAGAATAATCAGCTATTAATGCTGGTCTACTTAGAATGTCATTTGGGGTATTATTCGTTGAGTTTATTTTGACTCTATTACCCTACAATTAGTTACGTTTTGTACAATCTTTATGTCTTTCTCTTCTTTCATTATTATTGAGCGTCTTTTTATATTTACAGGTCAGTGTCAAGTCACTAATCATAGTTTGTAATGTGTTTCACTATGTTTAAGGTACTCATTTGTAAACACTTTTCTTGGCTTATATATACTTATTGTTCTGACACTACTGGTTCTTCTTTCTTCATTTTCTTCTATCCTCTTTTTCTGTCTTCTTAGTCCATGTGGGATCATAATAATTGGTGTTCTTGTGTCCTTGTTGGGATTATAGTATTTGGTGTTTGTATCCTCTCACTTACCATCTATTGGGTTATTGGAGTTAAATCGTATTGTACTGTGATTTTATAAGTTTTGCTATCTAGGTCTCTTGTTCTACTTTCAACTGTTGCTTTTATTATTACTTTTCTTTAGTTGACTGGATAATCATATTAAAATACACTTTTCTTTATACCTTATTCATCCTTTCTTCTCTTCAGTGTTAGTTTTTTATTTTAAATATATCTTACATGGGTATTTACCTGTATTGTGATTATATGTACCTTTACAATATTATAAAAAGCGGGCCCAAAGTTTACGTTTTTAATTTTTATTAATTTTTGAGAACTAAACAATAAAGTTAATTTAAAATTTTTTAAAGCCTAATTCATTGTCAAATCATTGGCACCATTTGGTAAGCTGTGAGTTAACTATTAAAGAAATACAAAATGTGTTTGTATTGTAAACGAATCACTATTTTCAGTAACATGTAGCCTTCAAATTATTATTATCTGAACAAATAATAATTATGTAACTCCGAAAAAATTTAAGACAAATCTTCATTAACTCTTTAAAACTCTTGTAGGGAATTCGTTTTACACACTTAGGCCTATATGTATTGAACATAATTATTATAAAACCATTTATTATTAAAAGGCATGTGTACATATTGTAACATATCTTTTTAACCTGTGTTAATATTTTTCATAATTTACACATGACTTCATAAAACTAATTTAACAATCTTATACTACTATTTGCAAAAGATATGACCAGACCATGCACTTGCATTTACATTACTGATAATTTTTTAGTCCTTACAAGGCATGTCTGTGTGTTATTTTAACTAATTACAGTTTTCCGTTATTATTTTTACTTCTTTTATTTACAATAAGCATTTATTTTGTCATTATTTGGTTTGTATATGCTGTACATTGATCATCTTTAACCTTAGATGTACTTGCATTACAATTATAATTATTATTTTTGTCATAATACAATGATTTGTCGGTTTAGTTTCAAGCTCTTATAGCCTATGTTTGGAATTGTTTTAATTACATATTTATTCCTACCATTCGCCTACTCTGTTTATTTCTTTTGTTAAATAAATCTTATGACATGTCTTTTATATGTTTTGTACACCTCAGATTTTGTGTACACTGTATATATTTCTTATTTTGAATGTTTTTAGCTAAGTTGGTCATTTGCCTGGATATAGGCCTTCCCCGGTCCTTCTCAAAATTTGCGTATAATTAATTTAGTTTTATGTTTTAATGCCTCATACTTGATAGTTATCGTTATTGGATAAGACTGATTGTTGTTTTATGTTGGAATTTTCATAATATACAGATTTTACCCTGATTAAAGTGTTTTTACTTCTTACAGTTAGTGTGATCAGACACTTGCATGAATTTATATTTATTCTGACTTGCTTGTCTTCTTATATCATTAGCATTACCCAGAAATAGTAGTAACAGCAGTTATCTGATCTTTCTATTCGATAGGTATTTCCTGGATAATTAAATTAATGTGGTTTTGTGGTGTTTTGTGTGTGTGTACACTTTTACTGTCTCTGGCAGTCCCATGTATTTACACTTTATATGCACTAATAACACTCTTAATCTAATTACATTTAGTATTGGGAATACGTCTATAATGTCTTTTCTCATTATGGTAATTTACTTATAAAACTTCAGGCTTTTACTACCACTTATTAGTATTTGCACATGGTTCTGTACCATATGTAAGGTTAGTTGGAACCCCTGTATGTTGACAACAATCCATTCATGCAAATTTACTGTTATTTCTACATTTTGCTATAGTTATCAAGTTTCACCCACAGGTATTTGCACATTAGTCCTATCTGATCATTATTTATTATTTTACTCTTGTATATATATATATTATTTTTTATAACATGTATTTATTTATATTTATTATAACATTCTTAACTTGTTTATTTATAGAATAATCAGCTATTAATGCTGGTCTACTTAGAATGTCATTTAGGGTATTATGCGTTGAGTTTATTTTGACTCTATTACCCTACAATTAGTTAGGTTTTGTACAATCTTTATGTGTTTCTCTTCTTTCATTATTATTGAGCGTCTTTTTATATTTACAGGTCAGTGTCAAGTCACTAATCATAGTTTGTAATGTGTTTCACTATGTTTTAAGGTACTCATTTGTAAACACTTTTCTTGGCTTATATATACTTATTGTTCCGACACTACTGGTTCTTTTTTCTTCATTTTCTTCTATCCTCTTTTTCTGTCTTCTTAGTCCATGTGGGATCATAATAATTGGTGTTTTTGTGTCCTTGTTGGGATTATAGTATTTGGTGTTTGTATCCTCTCACTTACCATCTATTGGGTTATTGGAGTTAAATCGTATTGTACTGTGATTTTATAAGTTTTGCTCTCTAGGTCTCTTGTTCTACTTTCAACTGTTGCTTTTATTATTACTTTTCTTTAGTTGACTGGATAATCATATTAAAATACACTTTTCTTTATACCTTATTCATCCTTTCTTCTCTTCAGTGTTAGTTTTTTTATTTGAAATATATCTTACATGGGTATTTACCTGTATGGTGATTATATGTACCTTTACAATATTATAAAAAGCGGGCCCAAAGTTTACGTTTTTAATTTTTATTAATTTTTGAGAACTAAACAATAAAGTTAATTTAAAATTTTTTAAAGCCTAATTCATTGTCAAATCATTGGCACCATTTGGTAAGCTGTGAGTTAACTATTAAAGAAATACGAAATGTGTTTGTATTGTAAACGAATCACTATTTTCAGTAACATGTAGCCTTCAAATTATTAATATCTGAACAAATAATAATTATGTAACTCCGAAAAAATTTAAGACAAATCTTCATTAACTCTTTAAAACTCTTGTAGGGAATTCGTTTTACACACTTAGGCCTATATGTATTGAACATAATTATTATAAAACCATTTATTATTAAAAGGCATGTGTACATATTGTAACATATCTTTTTAACCTGTGTTAATATTTTTCATAATTTACACATGACTTCATAAAACTAATTTAACAATCTTATACTACTATTTGCAAAAGATATGACCAGACCATGCACTTGCATTTACATTACTGATAATTTTTTAGTCCTTACAAGGCATGTCTGTGTGTTATTTTAACTAATTACAGTTTTCCGTTATTATTTTTACTTCTTTTATTTACAATAAGCATTTATTTTGTCATTATTTGGTTTGTATATGCTGTACATTGATCATCTTTAACCTTAGATGTACTTGCATTACAATTATAATTATTATTTTTGTCATAATACAATGATTTGTCGGTTTAGTTTCAAGCTCTTATAGCCTATGTTTGGAATTGTTTTAATTACATATTTATTCCTACCATTCGCCTACTCTGTTTATTTCTTTTGTTAAATAAATCTTATGACATGTCTTTTATATGTTTTGTACACCTCAGATTTTGTGTACACTGTATATATTTCTTATTTTGAATGTTTTTAGCTAAGTTGGTCATTTGCCTGGATATAGGCCTTCCCCGGTCCTTCTCAAAATTTCCGTATAATTAATTTAGTTTTATGTTTTAATGCCTCATACTTGATAGTTATCGTTATTGGATAAGACTGATTGTTGTTTTATGTTGGAATTTTCATAATATACAGATTTTACCCTGATTAAAGTGTTTTTACTTCTTACAGTTAGTGTGATCAGACACTTGCATGAATTTATATTTATTCTGACTTGCTTGTCTTCTTATATCATTAGCATTACCCAGAAATAGTAGTAACAGCAGTTATCTGATCTTTCTATTCGATAGGTTTTTCCTGGATAATTAAATTAATGTGGTTTTGTGGTGTTTTGTGTGTGTGTACACTTTTGCTGTCTCTGGCAGTCCCATGTATTTACACTTTATATGCACTAATAACACTCTTAATCTAATTACATTTAGTATTGGGAATACGTCTATAATGTCTTTTCTCATTATGGTAATTTACTTATAAAACTTCAGGCTTTTACTACCACTTATTAGTATTTGCACATGGTTCTGTACCATATGTAAGGTTAGTTGGAACCCCTGTATGTTGACAACAATCCATTCATGCAAATTTACTGTTATTTCTACATTTTGCTATAGTTATCAAGTTTCACCCACAGGTATTTGCACATTAGTCCTATCTGATCATTATTTATTATCTTACTCTTGTATATATATATATTATTTTTTATAACATGTATTTATTTATATTTATTATAACATTCTTAACTTGTTTATTTATAGAATAATCAGCTATTAATGCTGGTCTACTTAGAATGTCATTTAGGGTATTATGCGTTGAGTTTATTTTGACTCTATTACCCTACAATTAGTTAGGTTTTGTACAATCTTTATGTGTTTCTCTTCTTTCATTATTATTGAGCGTCTTTTTATATTTACAGGTCAGTGTCAAGTCACTAATCATAGTTTGTAATGTGTTTCACTATGTTTTAAGGTACTCATTTGTAAACACTTTTCTTGGCTTATATATACTTATTGTTCCGACACTACTGGTTCTTTTTTCTTCATTTTCTTCTATCCTCTTTTTCTGTCTTCTTAGTCCATGTGGGATCATAATAATTGGTGTTTTTGTGTCCTTGTTGGGATTATAGTATTTGGTGTTTGTATCCTCTCACTTACCATCTATTGGGTTATTGGAGTTAAATCGTATTGTACTGTGATTTTATAAGTTTTGCTCTCTAGGTCTCTTGTTCTACTTTCAACTGTTGCTTTTATTATTACTTTTCTTTAGTTGACTGGATAATCATATTAAAATACTCTTTTCTTTATACCTTATTCATCCTTTCTTCTCTTCAGTGTTAGTTTTTTTATTTGAAATATATCTTACATGGGTATTTACCTGTATGGTGATTATATGTACCTTTACAATATTATAAAAAGCGGGCCCAAAGTTTACGTTTTTAATTTTTATTAATTTTTGAGAACTAAACAATAAAGTTAATTTAAAATTTTTTAAAGCCTAATTCATTGTCAAATCATTGGCACCATTTGGTAAGCTGTGAGTTAACTATTAAAGAAATACGAAATGTGTTTGTATTGTAAACGAATCACTATTTTCAGTAACATGTAGCCTTCAAATTATTATTATCTGAACAAATAATAATTATGTAACTCCGAAAAAATTTAAGACAAATCTTCATTAACTCTTTAAAACTCTTGTAGGGAATTCGTTTTACACACTTAGGCCTATATGTATTGAACATAATTATTATAAAACCATTTGTTATTAAGAGGCATGTGTACATATTGTAACATATCTTTTTAACCTGTGTTAATATTTTTCATAATTTACACATGACTTCATAAAACTAATTTAACAATCTTTTACTACTATTTGCAAAAGATATGACCAGACCATGCACTTGCATTTACATTACTGATTATTTTTTAGTCCTTACAAGGCATGTCTGTGTGTTATTTTAACTAATTACAGTTTTCCGTTATTATTTTTTCTTCTTTTATTTACAATAAGCATTTATTTTGTCATTATTTGGTTTGTATATGCTGTACATTGATCATCTTTAACCTTAGATGTACTTGCATTACAATTATAATTATTATTTTTTTCATAATACAATGATTTGTCGGTTTAGTTTCAAGCTCTTATAGCCTATGTTTGGATTTGTTTTAATTACATATTTATTCCTACCATTCGCCTACTCTGTTTATTTCTTTTGTTAAATAAATCTTATGACATGTCTTTTATATGTTTTGTACACCTCAGATTTTGTGTACACTGTATATATTTCTTATTTTGAATGTTTTTAGCTAAGTTGGTCATTTGCCTGGATATAGGCCTTCCCCGGTCCTTCTCAAAATTTGCGTATAATTAATTTAGTTTTATGTTTTAATGCCTCATACTTGATAGTTATCGTTATTGGATAAAACTGATTGTTGTTTTATGTTGGAATTTTCATAATATACAGATTTTACCATGATTAAAGTGTTTTTACTTCTTACAGTTAGTGTGATCAGACACTTGCATGAATTTATATTTATTCTGACTTGCTTGTCTTCTTATATCATTAGCATTACCCAGAAATAGTAGTAACAGCAGTTATCTGATCTTTCTATTCGATAGGTTTTTCCTGGATAATTAAATTAATGTGGTTTTGTGGTATTTTGTGTGTGTGTACACTTTTGCTGTCTCTGGCAGTCCCATGTATTTACACTTTATATGCACTAATAACACTCTTAATCTAATTAAATTTAGTATTGGGATTACGTCTATAATGTCTTTTCTCATTATGGTAATTTACTTATAAAACTTCAGGCTTTTACTACCACTTATTAGTATTTGCACATGGTTCTGTACCATATGTAAGGTTAGTTGGAACCCCTGTATGTTGACAACAATCCATTCATGCAAATTTACTGTTATTTCTACATTTTGCTATAGTTATCAAGTTTCACCCACAGGTATTTGCACATTAGTCCTATCTGATCATTTTTTATTATCTTACTCTTGTATATATATATATTATTTTTTATAACATGTATTTATTTATATTTATTATAACATTCTTAACTTGTTTATTTATAGAATAATCAGCTATTAATGCTGGTCTACTTAGAATGTCATTTGGGGTATTATGCGTTGAGTTTATTTTGACTCTATTACCCTACAATTAGTTAGGTTTTGTACAATCTTTATGTCTTTCTCTTCTTTCATTATTATTGAGCGTCTTTTTATATTTACAGGTCAGTGTCAAGTCACTAATCATAGTTTGTAATGTGTTTCACTATGTTTAAGGTACTCATTTGTAAACACTTTTCTTGGCTTATATATACTTATTGTTCTGACACTACTGGTTCTTCTTTCTTCATTTTCTTCTATCCTCTTTTTCTGTCTTCTTAGTCCATGTGGGATCATAATAATTGGTGTTCTTGTGTCCTTGTTGGGATTATAGTATTTGGTGTTTGTATCCTCTCACTTACCATCTATTGGGTTATTGGAGTTAAATCGTATTGTACTGTGATTTTATAAGTTTTGCTATCTAGGTCTCTTGTTCTACTTTCAACTGTTGCTTTTATTATTACTTTTCTTTAGTTGACTGGATAATCATATTAAAATACTCTTTTCTTTATACCTTATTCATCCTTTCTTCTCTTCAGTGTTAGTTTTTTATTTTAAATATATCTTACATGGGTATTTACCTGTATGGTGATTATATGTACCTTTACAATATTATAAAAAGCGGGCCCAAAGTTTAGGTTTTTAATTTTTATTAATTTTTGAGAACTAAACAATAAAGTTAATTTAAAATTTTTTAAAGCCTAATTCATTGTCAAATCATTGGCACCATTTGGTAAGCTGTGAGTTAACTATTAAAGAAATACGAAATGTGTTTGTATTGTAAACGAATCACTATTTTCAGTAACATGTAGCCTTCAAATTATTATTATCTGAACAAATAATAATTATGTAACTCCGAAAAAATTTAAGACAAATCTTCATTAACTCTTTAAAACTCTTGTAGGGAATTCGTTTTACACACTTAGGCCTATATGTATTGAACATAATTATTATAAAACCATTTATTATTAAAAGGCATGTGTACATATTGTAACATATCTTTTTAACCTGTGTTAATATTTTTCATAATTTACACATGACTTCATAAAACTAATTTAACAATCTTATACTACTATTTGCAAAAGATATGACCAGACCATGCACTTGCATTTACATTACTGATTATTTTTTAGTCCTTACAAGGCATGTCTGTGTGTTATTTTAACTAATTACAGTTTTCCGTTATTATTTTTTCTTCTTTTATTTACAATAAGCATTTATTTTGTCATTATTTGGTTTGTATATGCTGTACATTGATCATCTTTAACCTTAGATGTACTTGCATTACAATTATAATTATTATTTTTGTCATAATACAATGATTTGTCGGTTTAGTTTCAAGCTCTTATAGCCTATGTTTGGAATTGTTTTAATTACATATTTATTCCTACCATTCGCCTACTCTGTTTATTTCTTTTGTTAAATAAATCTTATGACATGTCTTTTATATGTTTTGTACACCTCAGATTTTGTGTACACTGTATATGTTTCTTATTTTGAATGTTTTTAGCTAAGTTGGTCATTTGCCTGGATATAGGCCTTCCCCGGTCCTTCTCAAAATTTGCGTATAATTAATTTAGTTTTATGTTTTAATGCCTCATACTTGATAGTTATCGTTATTGGATAAGACTGATTGTTGTTTTATGTTGGAATTTTCATAATATACAGATTTTACCCTGATTAAAGTGTTTTTACTTCTTACAGTTAGTGTGATCAGACACTTGCATGAATTTATATTTATTCTGACTTGCTTGTCTTCTTATATCATTAGCATTACCCAGAAATAGTAGTAACAGCAGTTATCTGATCTTTCTATTCGATAGGTTTTTCCTGGATAATTAAATTAATGTGGTTTTGTGGTGTTTTGTGTGTGTGTACACTTTTGCTGTCTCTGGCAGTCCCATGTATTTACACTTTATATGCACTAATAACACTCTTAATCTAATTACATTTAGTATTGGGAATACGTCTATAATGTCTTTTCTCATTATGGTAATTTACTTATAAAACTTCAGGCTTTTACTACCACTTATTAGTATTTGCACATGGTTCTGTACCATATGTAAGGTTAGTTGGAACCCCTGTATGTTGACAACAATCCATTCATGCAAATTTACTGTTATTTCTACATTTTGCTATAGTTATCAAGTTTCACCCACAGGTATTTGAACATTAGTCCTATCTGATCATTATTTATTATCTTACTCTTGTATATATATATTATTTTATAACATGTATTTATTTATATTTATTATAACATTCTTAACTTGTTTATTTATAGAATAATCAGCTATTAATGCTGGTCTACTTAGAATGTCATTTAGGGTATTATGCGTTGAGTTTATTTTGACTCTATTACCCTACAATTAGTTAGGTTTTGTACAATCTTTATGTCTTTCTCTTCTTTCATTATTATTGAGCGTCTTTTTATATTTACAGGTCAGTGTCAAGTCACTAATCATAGTTTGTAATGTGTTTCACTATGTTTTAAGGTACTCATTTGTAAACACTTTTCTTGGCTTATATATACTTATTGTTCTGGCACTACTGGTTCTTCTTTCTTCATTTTCTTCTATCCTCTTTTTCTGTCTTCTTAGTCCATGTGGGATCATAATAATTGGTGTTCTTGTGTCCTTGTTGGGATTATAGTATTTGGTGTTTGTATCCTCTCACTTACCATCTATTGGGTTATTGGAGTTAAATCATATTGTACTGTGATTTTATAAGTTTTGCTATCTAGGTCTCTTGTTCTACTTTCAACTGTTGCTTTTATTATTACTTTTCTTTAGTTGACTGGATAATCATATTAAAATACACTTTTCTTTATACCTTATTCATCCTTTCTTCTCTTCAGTGTTAGTTTTTTATTTTAAATATATCTTACATGGGTATTTACCTGTATGGTGATTATATGTACCTTTACAATATTATAAAAAGCGGGCCCAAAGTTTACGTTTTTAATTTTTATTAATTTTTGAGAACTAAACAATAAAGTTAATTTAAAATTTTTTAAAGCCTAATTCATTGTCAAATCATTGGCACCATTTGGTAAGCTGTGAGTTAACTATTAAAGAAATACGAAATGTGTTTGTATTGTAAACGAATCACTATTTTCAGTAACATGTAGCCTTCAAATTATTATTATCTGAACAAATAATAATTATGTAACTCCGAAAAAATTTAAGACAAATCTTCATTAACTCTTTAAAACTCTTGTAGGGAATTCGTTTTACACACTTAGGCCTATATGTATTGAACATAATTATTATAAAACCATTTATTATTAAAAGGCATGTGTACATATTGTAACATATCTTTTTAACCTGTGTTAATATTTTTCATAATTTACACATGACTTCATAAAACTAATTTAACAATCTTATACTACTATTTGCAAAAGATATGACCAGACCATGCACTTGCATTTACATTACTGATTATTTTTTAGTCCTTACAAGGCATGTCTGTGTGTTATTTTAACTAATTACATTTTTCCGTTATTATTTTTACTTCTTTTATTTACAATAAGCATTTATTTTGTCATTATTTGGTTTGTATATGCTGTACATTGATCATCTTTAACCTTAGATGTACTTGCATTACAATTATAATTATTATTTTTGTCATAATACAATGATTTGTCGGTTTAGTTTCAAGCTCTTATAGCCTATGTTTGGAATTGTTTTAATTACATATTTATTCCTACCATTCGCCTACTCTGTTTATTTCTTTTGTTAAATAAATCTTATGACATGTCTTTTATATGTTTTGTACACCTCAGATTTTGTGTACACTGTATATATTTCTTATTTTGAATGTTTTTAGCTAAGTTGGTCATTTGCCTGGATATAGGCCTTCCCCGGTCCTTCTCAAAATTTGCGTATAATTAATTTAGTTTTATGTTTTAATGACTCATACTTGATAGTTATCGTTATTGGATAAGACTGATTGTTGTTTTATGTTGGAATTTTCATAATATACAGATTTTACCCTGATTAAAGTGTTTTTACTTCTTACAGTTAGTGTGATCAGACACTTGCATGAATTTATATTTATTCTGACTTGCTTGTCTTCTTATATCATTAGCATTACCCAGAAATAGTAGTAACAGCAGTTATCTGATCTTTCTATTCGATAGGTTTTTCCTGGATAATTAAATTAATGTGGTTTTGTGGTGTTTTGTGTGTGTGTACACTTTTGCTGTCTCTGGCAGTCCCATGTATTTACACTTTATATGCACTAATAACACTCTTAATCTAATTACATTTAGTATTGGGATTACGTCTATAATGTCTTTTCTCATTATGGTAATTTACTTATAAAACTTCAGGCTTTTACTACCACTTATTAGTATTTGCACATGGTTCTGTACCATATGTAAGGTTAGTTGGAACCCCTGTATGTTGACAACAATCCATTCATGCAAATTAACTGTTGTTTCTACATTTTGCTATAGTTATCAAGTTTCACCCACAGGTATTTGCACATTAGTCCTATCTGATCATTATTTATTATCTTACTCTTGTATATATATATATTATTTTTTATAACATGTATTTATTTATATTTATTATAACATTCTTAACTTGTTTATTTATAGAATAATCAGCTATTAATGCTGGTCAACTTAGAATGTCATTTGGGGTATTATTCGTTGAGTTTATTTTGACTCTATTACCCTACAATTAGTTAGGTTTTGTACAATCTTTATGTCTTTCTCTTCTTTCATTATTATTGAGCGTCTTTTTATATTTACATGTCAGTGTCAAGCCACTAATCATAGTTTGTAATGTGTTTCACTATGTTTTAAGGTACTCATTTGTAAACACTTTTCTTGGCTTATATATACTTATTGTTCCGACACTACTGGTTCTTCTTTCTTCATTTTCTTGTATCCTCTTTTTCTGTCTTCTTAGTCCATGTGGGATCATAATAATTGGTGTTCTTGTGTCCTTGTTGGGATTATAGTATTTGGTGTTTGTATCCTCTCACTTACCATCTATTGGGTTATTGGAGTTAAATCGTATTGTACTGTGATTTTATAAGTTTTGCTCTCTAGGTCTCTTGTTCTACTTTCAACTGTTGCTTTTATTATTACTTTTCTTTAGTTGACTGGATAATCATATTAAAATACACTTTTCTTTATACCTTATTCATCCTTTCTTCTCTTCAGTGTTAGTTTTTTTATTTTAAATATATCTTACATGGGTATTTACCTGTATGGTGATAATATGTACCTTTACAATATTATAAAAAGCAGGCCCAAAGTTTACGTTTTTAATTTTTTTTAATTTTTGAGAACTAAACAATAAAGTTAATTTAAAATTTTTTAAAGCCTAATTCATTGTCAAATCATTGGCACCATTTGGTAAGCTGTGAGTTAACTATTAAAGAAATACGAAATGTGTTTGTATTGTAAACGAATCACTATTTTCAGTAACATGTAGCCTTCAAATTATTATTATCTGAACAAATAATAATTATGTAACTCCGAAAAAATTTAAGACAAATCTTCATTAACTCTTTAAAACTCTTGTAGGGAATTCGTTTTACACACTTAGGCCTATATGTATTGAACATAATTATTATAAAACCATTTATTATTAAAAGGCATGTGTACATATTGTAACATATCTTTTTAACCTGTGTTAATATTTTTCATAATTTACACATGACTTCATAAAACTAATTTAACAATCTTATACTACTATTTGCAAAAGATATGACCAGACCATGCACTTGCATTTACATTACTGATTATTTTTTAGTCCTTACAAGGCATGTCTGTGTGTTATTTTAACTAATTACAGTTTTCCGTTATTATTTTTTCTTCTTTTATTTACAATAAGCATTTATTTTGTCATTATTTGGTTTGTATATGCTGTACATTGATCATCTTTAACCTTAGATGTACTTGCATTACAATTATAATTATTATTTTTGTCATAATACAATGATTTGTCGGTTTAGTTTCAAGCTCTTATAGCCTATGTTTGGAATTGTTTTAATTACATATTTATTCCTACCATTCGCCTACTCTGTTTATTTCTTTTGTTAAATAAATCTTATGACATGTCTTTTATATGTTTTGTACACCTCAGATTTTGTGTACACTGTATATATTTCTTATTTTGAATGTTTTTAGCTAAGTTGGTCATTTGCCTGGATATAGGCCTTCCCCGGTCCTTCTCAAAATTTGCATATAATTAATTTAGTTTTATGTTTTAATGCCTCATACTTGATAGTTATCGTTATTGGATAAGACTGATTGTTGTTTTATGTTGGAATTTTCATAATATACAGATTTTACCCTGATTAAAGTGTTTTTACTTCTTACAGTTAGTGTGATCAGACACTTGCATGAATTTATATTTATTCTGACTTGCTTGTCTTCTTATATCATTAGCATTACCCAGAAATAGTAGTAACAGCAGTTATCTGATCTTTCTATTCGATAGGTTTTTCCTGGATAATTAAATTAATGTGGTTTTGTGGTGTTTTGTGTGTGTGTACACTTTTGCTGTCTCTGGCAGTCCCATGTATTTACACTTTATATGCACTAATAACACTCTTAATCTAATTACATTTAGTATTGGGAATACGTCTATAATGTCTTTTCTCATTATGGTAATTTACTTATAAAACTTCAGGCTTTTACTACCACTTATTAGTATTTGCACATGGTTCTGTACCATATGTAAGGTTAGTTGGAACCCCTGTATGTTGACAACAATCCATTCATGCAAATTTACTGTTATTTCTACATTTTGCTATAGTTATCAAGTTTCACCCACAGGTATTTGAACATTAGTCCTATCTGATCATTATTTATTATCTTACTCTTGTATATATATATTATTTTATAACATGTATTTATTTATATTTATTATAACATTCTTAACTTGTTTATTTATAGAATAATCAGCTATTAATGCTGGTCTACTTAGAATGTCATTTAGGGTATTATGCGTTGAGTTTATTTTGACTCTATTACCCTACAATTAGTTAGGTTTTGTACAATCTTTATGTCTTTCTCTTCTTTCATTATTATTGAGCGTCTTTTTATATTTACAGGTCAGTGTCAAGTCACTAATCATAGTTTGTAATGTGTTTCACTATGTTTTAAGGTACTCATTTGTAAACACTTTTCTTGGCTTATATATACTTATTGTTCTGGCACTACTGGTTCTTTTTTCTTCATTTTCTTCTATCCTCTTTTTCTGTCTTCTTAGTCCATGTGGGATCATAATAATTGGTGTTTTTGTGTCCTTGTTGGGATTATAGTATTTGGTGTTTGTATCCTCTCACTTACCATCTATTGGGTTATTGGAGTTAAATCGTATTGTACTGTGATTTTATAAGTTTTGCTCTCTAGGTCTCTTGTTCTACTTTCAACTGTTGCTTTTATTATTACTTTTCTTTAGTTGACTGGATAATCATATTAAAATACTCTTTTCTTTATACCTTATTCATCCTTTCTTCTTTTCAGTGTTAGTTTTTTTATTTGAAATATATCTTACATGGGTATTTACCTGTATGGTGATTATATGTACCTTTACAATATTATAAAAAGCGGGCCCAAAGTTTACGTTTTTAATTTTTATTAATTTTTGAGAACTAAACAATAAAGTTAATTTAAAATTTTTTAAAGCCTAATTCATTGTCAAATCATTGGCACCATTTGGTAAGCTGTGAGTTAACTATTAAAGAAATACGAAATGTGTTTGTATTGTAAACGAATCACTATTTTCAGTAACATGTAGCCTTCAAATTATTATTATCTGAACAAATAATAATTATGTAACTCCGAAAAAATTTAAGACAAATCTTCATTAACTCTTTAAAACTCTTGTAGGGAATTCGTTTTACACACTTAGGCCTATATGTATTGAACATAATTATTATAAAACCATTTGTTATTAAGAGGCATGTGTACATATTGTAACATATCTTTTTAACCTGTGTTAATATTTTTCATAATTTACACATGACTTCATAAAACTAATTTAACAATCTTTTACTACTATTTGCAAAAGATATGACCAGACCATGCACTTGCATTTACATTACTGATTATTTTTTAGTCCTTACAAGGCATGTCTGTGTGTTATTTTAACTAATTACAGTTTTCCGTTATTATTTTTTCTTCTTTTATTTACAATAAGCATTTATTTTGTCATTATTTGGTTTGTATATGCTGTACATTGATCATCTTTAACCTTAGATGTACTTGCATTACAATTATAATTATTATTTTTGTCATAATACAATGATTTGTCGGTTTAGTTTCAAGCTCTTATAGCCTATGTTTGGAATTGTTTTAATTACATATTTATTCCTACCATTCGCCTACTCTGTTTATTTCTTTTGTTAAATAAATCTTATGACATGTCTTTTATATGTTTTGTACACCTCAGATTTTGTGTACACTGTATATATTTCTTATTTTGAATGTTTTTAGCTAAGTTGGTCATTTGCCTGGATATAGGCCTTCCCCGGTCCTTCTCAAAATTTGCATATAATTAATTCAGTTTTATGTTTTAATGCCTCATACTTGATAGTTATCGTTATTGGATAAAACTGATTGTTGTTTTATGTTGGAATTTTCATAATATACAGATTTTACCATGATTAAAGTGTTTTTACTTCTTACAGTTAGTGTGATCAGACACTTGCATGAATTTATATTTATTCTGACTTGCTTGTCTTCTTATATCATTAGCATTACCCAGAAATAGTAGTAACAGCAGTTATCTGATCTTTCTATTCGATAGGTTTTTCCTGGATAATTAAATTAATGTGGTTTTGTTGTATTTTGTGTGTGTGTACACTTTTGCTGTCTCTGGCAGTCCCATGTATTTACACTTTATATGCACTAATAACACTCTTAATCTAATTACATTTAGTATTGGGATTACGTCTATAATGTCTTTTCTCATTATGGTAATTTACTTATAAAACTTCAGGCTTTTACTACCACTTATTAGTATTTGCACATGGTTCTGTACCATATGTAAGGTTAGTTGGAACCCCTGTATGTTGACAACAATCCATTCATGCAAATTTACTGTTATTTCTACATTTTGCTATAGTTATCAAGTTTCACCCACAGGTATTTGAACATTAGTCCTATCTGATCATTATTTATTATCTTACTCTTGTATATATATATATTATTTTTTATAACATGTATTTATTTATATTTATTATAACATTCTTAACTTGTTTATTTATAGAATAATCAGCTATTAATGCTGGTCTACTTAGAATGTCATTTGGGGTATTATGCGTTGAGTTTATTTTGACTCTATTACCCTACAATTAGTTAGGTTTTGTACAATCTTTATGTCTTTCTCTTCTTTCATTATTATTGAGCGTCTTTTTATATTTACAGGTCAGTGTCAAGTCACTAATCATAGTTTGTAATGTGTTTCACTATGTTTAAGGTACTCATTTGTAAACACTTTTCTTGGCTTATATATACTTATTGTTCCGACACTACTGGTTCTTTTTTCTTCATTTTCTTGTATCCTCTTTTTCTGTCTTCTTAGTCCATGTGGGATCATAATAATTGGTGTTCTTGTGTCCTTGTTGGGATTATAGTATTTGGTGTTTGTATCCTCTCACTTACCATCTATTGGGTTATTGGAGTTAAATCGTATTGTACTGTGATTTTATAAGTTTTGCTCTCTAGGTCTCTTGTTCTACTTTCAACTGTTGCTTTTATTATTACTTTTCTTTAGTTGACTGGATAATCATATTAAAATACACTTTTCTTTATACCTTATTCATCCTTTCTTCTCTTCAGTGTTAGTTTTTTTATTTTAAATATATCTTACATGGGTATTTACCTGTATGGTGATAATATGTACCTTTACAATATTATAAAAAGCAGGCCCAAAGTTTACGTTTTTAATTTTTTTTAATTTTTGAGAACTAAACAATAAAGTTAATTTAAAATTTTTTAAAGCCTAATTCATTGTCAAATCATTGGCACCATTTGGTAAGCTGTGAGTTAACTATTAAAGAAATACGAAATGTGTTTGTATTGTAAACGAATCACTATTTTCAGTAACATGTAGCCTTCAAATTATTATTATCTGAACAAATAATAATTATGTAACTCCGAAAAAATTTAAGACAAATCTTCATTAACTCTTTAAAACTCTTGTAGGGAATTCGTTTTACACACTTAGGCCTATATGTATTGAACATAATTATTATAAAACCATTTATTATTAAAAGGCATGTGTACATATTGTAACATATCTTTTTAACCTGTGTTAATATTTTTCATAATTTACACATGACTTCATAAAACTAATTTAACAATCTTATACTACTATTTGCAAAAGATATGACCAGACCATGCACTTGCATTTACATTACTGATTATTTTTTAGTCCTTACAAGGCATGTCTGTGTGTTATTTTAACTAATTACAGTTTTCCGTTATTATTTTTTCTTCTTTTATTTACAATAAGCATTTATTTTGTCATTATTTGGTTTGTATATGCTGTACATTGATCATCTTTAACCTTAGATGTACTTGCATTACAATTATAATTATTATTTTTGTCATAATACAATGATTTGTCGGTTTAGTTTCAAGCTCTTATAGCCTATGTTTGGAATTGTTTTAATTACATATTTATTCCTACCATTCGCCTACTCTGTTTATTTCTTTTGTTAAATAAATCTTATGACATGTCTTTTATATGTTTTGTACACCTCAGATTTTGTGTACACTGTATATATTTCTTATTTTGAATGTTTTTAGCTAAGTTGGTCATTTGCCTGGATATAGGCCTTCCCCGGTCCTTCTCAAAATTTGCATATAATTAATTTAGTTTTATGTTTTAATGCCTCATACTTGATAGTTATCGTTATTGGATAAGACTGATTGTTGTTTTATGTTGGAATTTTCATAATATACAGATTTTACCCTGATTAAAGTGTTTTTACTTCTTACAGTTAGTGTGATCAGACACTTGCATGAATTTATATTTATTCTGACTTGCTTGTCTTCTTATATCATTAGCATTACCCAGAAATAGTAGTAACAGCAGTTATCTGATCTTTCTATTCGATAGGTTTTTCCTGGATAATTAAATTAATGTGGTTTTGTGGTGTTTTGTGTGTGTGTACACTTTTGCTGTCTCTGGCAGTCCCATGTATTTACACTTTATATGCACTAATAACACTCTTAATCTAATTACATTTAGTATTGGGAATACGTCTATAATGTCTTTTCTCATTATGGTAATTTACTTATAAAACTTCAGGCTTTTACTACCACTTATTAGTATTTGCACATGGTTCTGTACCATATGTAAGGTTAGTTGGAACCCCTGTATGTTGACAACAATCCATTCATGCAAATTTACTGTTATTTCTACATTTTGCTATAGTTATCAAGTTTCACCCACAGGTATTTGAACATTAGTCCTATCTGATCATTATTTATTATCTTACTCTTGTATATATATATTATTTTTTATAACATGTATTTATTTATATTTATTATAACATTCTTAACTTGTTTATTTATAGAATAATCAGCTATTAATGCTGGTCTACTTAGAATGTCATTTAGGGTATAATGCGTTGAGTTTATTTTGACTCTATTACCCTACAATTAGTTAGGTTTTGTACAATCTTTATGTCTTTCTCTTCTTTCATTATTATTGAGCGTCTTTTTATATTTACAGGTCAGTGTCAAGTCACTAATCATAGTTTGTAATGTGTTTCACTATGTTTTAAGGTACTCATTTGTAAACACTTTTCTTGGCTTATATATACTTATTGTTCTGGCACTACTGGTTCTTTTTTCTTCATTTTCTTCTATCCTCTTTTTCTGTCTTCTTAGTCCATGTGGGATCATAATAATTGGTGTTTTTGTGTCCTTGTTGGGATTATAGTATTTGGTGTTTGTATCCTCTCACTTACCATCTATTGGGTTATTGGAGTTAAATCGTATTGTACTGTGATTTTATAAGTTTTGCTCTCTAGGTCTCTTGTTCTACTTTCAACTGTTGCTTTTATTATTACTTTTCTTTAGTTGACTGGATAATCATATTAAAATACTCTTTTCTTTATACCTTATTCATCCTTTCTTCTTTTCAGTGTTAGTTTTTTTATTTGAAATATATCTTACATGGGTATTTACCTGTATGGTGATTATATGTACCTTTACAATATTATAAAAAGCGGGCCCAAAGTTTACGTTTTTAATTTTTATTAATTTTTGAGAACTAAACAATAAAGTTAATTTAAAATTTTTTAAAGCCTAATTCATTGTCAAATCATTGGCACCATTTGGTAAGCTGTGAGTTAACTATTAAAGAAATACGAAATGTGTTTGTATTGTAAACGAATCACTATTTTCAGTAACATGTAGCCTTCAAATTATTATTATCTGAACAAATAATAATTATGTAACTCCGAAAAAATTTAAGACAAATCTTCATTAACTCTTTAAAACTCTTGTAGGGAATTCGTTTTACACACTTAGGCCTATATGTATTGAACATAATTATTATAAAACCATTTGTTATTAAGAGGCATGTGTACATATTGTAACATATCTTTTTAACCTGTGTTAATATTTTTCATAATTTACACATGACTTCATAAAACTAATTTAACAATCTTTTACTACTATTTGCAAAAGATATGACCAGACCATGCACTTGCATTTACATTACTGATTATTTTTTAGTCCTTACAAGGCATGTCTGTGTGTTATTTTAACTAATTACAGTTTTCCGTTATTATTTTTTCTTCTTTTATTTACAATAAGCATTTATTTTGTCATTATTTGGTTTGTATATGCTGTACATTGATCATCTTTAACCTTAGATGTACTTGCATTACAATTATAATTATTATTTTTGTCATAATACAATGATTTGTCGGTTTAGTTTCAAGCTCTTATAGCCTATGTTTGGAATTGTTTTAATTACATATTTATTCCTACCATTCGCCTACTCTGTTTATTTCTTTTGTTAAATAAATCTTATGACATGTCTTTTATATGTTTTGTACACCTCAGATTTTGTGTACACTGTATATATTTCTTATTTTGAATGTTTTTAGCTAAGTTGGTCATTTGCCTGGATATAGGCCTTCCCCGGTCCTTCTCAAAATTTGCATATAATTAATTCAGTTTTATGTTTTAATGCCTCATACTTGATAGTTATCGTTATTGGATAAAACTGATTGTTGTTTTATGTTGGAATTTTCATAATATACAGATTTTACCATGATTAAAGTGTTTTTACTTCTTACAGTTAGTGTGATCAGACACTTGCATGAATTTATATTTATTCTGACTTGCTTGTCTTCTTATATCATTAGCATTACCCAGAAATAGTAGTAACAGCAGTTATCTGATCTTTCTATTCGATAGGTTTTTCCTGGATAATTAAATTAATGTGGTTTTGTGGTATTTTGTGTGTGTGTACACTTTTGCTGTCTCTGGCAGTCCCATGTATTTACACTTTATATGCACTAATAACACTCTTAATCTAATTACATTTAGTATTGGGATTACGTCTATAATGTCTTTACTCATTATGGTAATTTACTTATAAAACTTCAGGCTTTTACTACCACTTATTAGTATTTGCACATGGTTCTGTACCATATGTAAGGTTAGTTGGAACCCCTGTATGTTGACAACAATCCATTCATGCAAATTTACTGTTATTTCTACATTTTGCTATAGTTATCAAGTTTCACCCACAGGTATTTGAACATTAGTCCTATCTGATCATTATTTATTATCTTACTCTTGTATATATATATATTATTTTTTATAACATGTATTTATTTATATTTATTATAACATTCTTAACTTGTTTATTTATAGAATAATCAGCTATTAATGCTGGTCTACTTAGAATGTCATTTGGGGTATTATGCGTTGAGTTTATTTTGACTCTATTACCCTACAATTAGTTAGGTTTTGTACAATCTTTATGTCTTTCTCTTCTTTCATTATTATTGAGCGTCTTTTTATATTTACAGGTCAGTGTCAAGTCACTAATCATAGTTTGTAATGTGTTTCACTATGTTTAAGGTACTCATTTGTAAACACTTTTCTTGGCTTATATATACTTATTGTTCTGACACTACTGGTTCTTCTTTCTTCATTTTCTTCTATCCTCTTTTTCTGTCTTCTTAGTCCATGTGGGATCATAATAATTGGTGTTCTTGTGTCCTTGTTGGGATTATAGTATTTGGTGTTTGTATCCTCTCACTTACCATCTATTGGGTTATTGGAGTTAAATCATATTGTACTGTGATTTTATAAGTTTTGCTATCTAGGTCTCTTGTTCTACTTTCAACTGTTGCTTTTATTATTACTTTTCTTTAGTTGACTGGATAATCATATTAAAATACACTTTTCTTTATACCTTATTCATCCTTTCTTCTCTTCAGTGTTAGTTTTTTATTTTAAATATATCTTACATGGGTATTTACCTGTATGGTGATTATATGTACCTTTACAATATTATAAAAAGCGGGCCCAAAGTTTACGTTTTTAATTTTTATTAATTTTTGAGAACTAAACAATAAAGTTAATTTAAAATTTTTTAAAGCCTAATTCATTGTCAAATCATTGGCACCATTTGGTAAGCTGTGAGTTAACTATTAAAGAAATACGAAATGTGTTTGTATTGTAAACGAATCACTATTTTCAGTAACATGTAGCCTTCAAATTATTATTATCTGAACAAATAATAATTATGTAACTCCGAAAAAATTTAAGACAAATCTTCATTAACTCTTTAAAACTCTTGTAGGGAATTCGTTTTACACACTTAGGCCTATATGTATTGAACATAATTATTATAAAACCATTTATTATTAAAAGGCATGTGTACATATTGTAACATATCTTTTTAACCTGTGTTAATATTTTTCATAATTTACACATGACTTCATAAAACTAATTTAACAATCTTATACTACTATTTGCAAAAGATATGACCAGACCATGCACTTGCATTTACATTACTGATTATTTTTTAGTCCTTACAAGGCATGTCTGTGTGTTATTTTAACTAATTACATTTTTCCGTTATTATTTTTACTTCTTTTATTTACAATAAGCATTTATTTTGTCATTATTTGGTTTGTATATGCTGTACATTGATCATCTTTAACCTTAGATGTACTTGCATTACAATTATAATTATTATTTTTGTCATAATACAATGATTTGTCGGTTTAGTTTCAAGCTCTTATAGCCTATGTTTGGAATTGTTTTAATTACATATTTATTCCTACCATTCGCCTACTCTGTTTATTTCTTTTGTTAAATAAATCTTATGACATGTCTTTTATATGTTTTGTACACCTCAGATTTTGTGTACACTGTATATATTTCTTATTTTGAATGTTTTTATCTAAGTTGGTCATTTGCCTGGATATAGGCCTTCCCCGGTCCTTCTCAAAATTTGCGTATAATTAATTTAGTTTTATGTTTTAATGACTCATACTTGATAGTTATCGTTATTGGATAAGACTGATTGTTGTTTTATGTTGGAATTTTCATAATATACAGATTTTACCCTGATTAAAGTGTTTTTACTTCTTACAGTTAGTGTGATCAGACACTTGCATGAATTTATATTTATTCTGACTTGCTTGTCTTCTTATATCATTAGCATTACCCAGAAATAGTAGTAACAGCAGTTATCTGATCTTTCTATTCGATAGGTTTTTCCTGGATAATTAAATTAATGTGGTTTTGTGGTGTTTTGTGTGTGTGTACACTTTTGCTGTCTCTGGCAGTCCCATGTATTTACACTTTATATGCACTAATAACACTCTTAATCTAATTACATTTAGTATTGGGATTACGTCTATAATGTCTTTTCTCATTATGGTAATTTACTTATAAAACTTCAGGCTTTTACTACCACTTATTAGTATTTGCACATGGTTCTGTACCATATGTAAGGTTAGTTGGAACCCCTGTATGTTGACAACAATCCATTCATGCAAATTAACTGTTGTTTCTACATTTTGCTATAGTTATCAAGTTTCACCCACAGGTATTTGCACATTAGTCCTATCTGATCATTATTTATTATCTTACTCTTGTATATATATATATTATTTTTTATAACATGTATTTATTTATATTTATTATAACATTCTTAACTTGTTTATTTATAGAATAATCAGCTATTAATGCTGGTCTACTTAGAATGTCATTTGGGGTATTATTCGTTGAGTTTATTTTGACTCTATTACCCTACAATTAGTTAGGTTTTGTACAATCTTTATGTCTTTCTCTTCTTTCATTATTATTGAGCGTCTTTTTATATTTACATGTCAGTGTCAAGCCACTAATCATAGTTTGTAATGTGTTTCACTATGTTTTAAGGTACTCATTTGTAAACACTTTTCTTGGCTTATATATACTTATTGTTCCGACACTACTGGTTCTTTTTTCTTCATTTTCTTGTATCCTCTTTTTCTGTCTTCTTAGTCCATGTGGGATCATAATAATTGGTGTTCTTGTGTCCTTGTTGGGATTATAGTATTTGGTGTTTGTATCCTCTCACTTACCATCTATTGGGTTATTGGAGTTAAATCGTATTGTACTGTGATTTTATAAGTTTTGCTCTCTAGGTCTCTTGTTCTACTTTCAACTGTTGCTTTTATTATTACTTTTCTTTAGTTGACTGGATAATCATATTAAAATACACTTTTCTTTATACCTTATTCATCCTTTCTTCTCTTCAGTGTTAGTTTTTTTATTTTAAATATATCTTACATGGGTATTTACCTGTATGGTGATAATATGTACCTTTACAATATTATAAAAAGCAGGCCCAAAGTTTACGTTTTTAATTTTTTTTAATTTTTGAGAACTAAACAATAAAGTTAATTTAAAATTTTTTAAAGCCTAATTCATTGTCAAATCATTGGCACCATTTGGTAAGCTGTGAGTTAACTATTAAAGAAATACGAAATGTGTTTGTATTGTAAACGAATCACTATTTTCAGTAACATGTAGCCTTCAAATTATTATTATCTGAACAAATAATAATTATGTAACTCCGAAAAAATTTAAGACAAATCTTCATTAACTCTTTAAAACTCTTGTAGGGAATTCGTTTTACACACTTAGGCCTATATGTATTGAACATAATTATTATAAAACCATTTGTTATTAAGAGGCATGTGTACATATTGTAACATATCTTTTTAACCTGTGTTAATATTTTTCATAATTTACACATGACTTCATAAAACTAATTTAACAATCTTTTACTACTATTTGCAAAAGATATGACCAGACCATGCACTTGCATTTACATTACTGATTATTTTTTAGTCCTTACAAGGCATGTCTGTGTGTTATTTTAACTAATTACAGTTTTCCGTTATTATTTTTTCTTCTTTTATTTACAATAAGCATTTATTTTGTCATTATTTGGTTTGTATATGCTGTACATTGATCATCTTTAACCTTAGATGTACTTGCATTACAATTATAATTATTATTTTTGTCATAATACAATGATTTGTCGGTTTAGTTTCAAGCTCTTATAGCCTATGTTTGGAATTGTTTTAATTACATATTTATTCCTACCATTCGCCTACTCTGTTTATTTCTTTTGTTAAATAAATCTTATGACATGTCTTTTATATGTTTTGTACACCTCAGATTTTGTGTACACTGTATATATTTCTTATTTTGAATGTTTTTAGCTAAGTTGGTCATTTGCCTGGATATAGGCCTTCCCCGGTCCTTCTCAAAATTTGCATATAATTAATTCAGTTTTATGTTTTAATGCCTCATACTTGATAGTTATCGTTATTGGATAAAACTGATTGTTGTTTTATGTTGGAATTTTCATAATATACAGATTTTACCATGATTAAAGTGTTTTTACTTCTTACAGTTAGTGTGATCAGACACTTGCATGAATTTATATTTATTCTGACTTGCTTGTCTTCTTATATCATTAGCATTACCCAGAAATAGTAGTAACAGCAGTTATCTGATCTTTCTATTCGATAGGTTTTTCCTGGATAATTAAATTAATGTGGTTTTGTGGTATTTTGTGTGTGTGTACACTTTTGCTGTCTCTGGCAGTCCCATGTATTTACACTTTATATGCACTAATAACACTCTTAATCTAATTAAATTTAGTATTGGGATTACGTCTATAATGTCTTTTCTCATTATGGTAATTTACTTATAAAACTTCAGGCTTTTACTACCACTTATTAGTATTTGCACATGGTTCTGTACCATATGTAAGGTTAGTTGGAACCCCTGTATGTTGACAACAATCCATTCATGCAAATTTACTGTTATTTCTACATTTTGCTATAGTTATCAAGTTTCACCCACAGGTATTTGAACATTAGTCCTATCTGATCATTATTTATTATCTTACTCTTGTATATATATATATTATTTTTTATAACATGTATTTATTTATATTTATTATAACATTCTTAACTTGTTTATTTATAGAATAATCAGCTATTAATGCTGGTCTACTTAGAATGTCATTTGGGGTATTATGCGTTGAGTTTATTTTGACTCTATTACCCTACAATTAGTTAGGTTTTGTACAATCTTTATGTCTTTCTCTTCTTTCATTATTATTGAGCGTCTTTTTATATTTACAGGTCAGTGTCAAGTCACTAATCATAGTTTGTAATGTGTTTCACTATGTTTAAGGTACTCATTTGTAAACACTTTTCTTGGCTTATATATACTTATTGTTCTGACACTACTGGTTCTTCTTTCTTCATTTTCTTCTATCCTCTTTTTCTGTCTTCTTAGTCCATGTGGGATCATAATAATTGGTGTTCTTGTGTCCTTGTTGGGATTATAGTATTTGGTGTTTGTATCCTCTCACTTACCATCTATTGGGTTATTGGAGTTAAATCATATTGTACTGTGATTTTATAAGTTTTGCTATCTAGGTCTCTTGTTCTACTTTCAACTGTTGCTTTTATTATTACTTTTCTTTAGTTGACTGGATAATCATATTAAAATACACTTTTCTTTATACCTTATTCATCCTTTCTTCTCTTCAGTGTTAGTTTTTTATTTTAAATATATCTTACATGGGTATTTACCTGTATGGTGATTATATGTACCTTTACAATATTATAAAAAGCGGGCCCAAAGTTTACGTTTTTAATTTTTATTAATTTTTGAGAACTAAACAATAAAGTTAATTTAAAATTTTTTAAAGCCTAATTCATTGTCAAATCATTGGCACCATTTGGTAAGCTGTGAGTTAACTATTAAAGAAATACGAAATGTGTTTGTATTGTAAACGAATCACTATTTTCAGTAACATGTAGCCTTCAAATTATTATTATCTGAACAAATAATAATTATGTAACTCCGAAAAAATTTAAGACAAATCTTCATTAACTCTTTAAAACTCTTGTAGGGAATTCGTTTTACACACTTAGGCCTATATGTATTGAACATAATTATTATAAAACCATTTATTATTAAAAGGCATGTGTACATATTGTAACATATCTTTTTAACCTGTGTTAATATTTTTCATAATTTACACATGACTTCATAAAACTAATTTAACAATCTTATACTACTATTTGCAAAAGATATGACCAGACCATGCACTTGCATTTACATTACTGATTATTTTTTAGTCCTTACAAGGCATGTCTGTGTGTTATTTTAACTAATTACATTTTTCCGTTATTATTTTTACTTCTTTTATTTACAATAAGCATTTATTTTGTCATTATTTGGTTTGTATATGCTGTACATTGATCATCTTTAACCTTAGATGTACTTGCATTACAATTATAATTATTATTTTTGTCATAATACAATGATTTGTCGGTTTAGTTTCAAGCTCTTATAGCCTATGTTTGGAATTGTTTTAATTACATATTTATTCCTACCATTCGCCTACTCTGTTTATTTCTTTTGTTAAATAAATCTTATGACATGTCTTTTATATGTTTTGTACACCTCAGATTTTGTGTACACTGTATATATTTCTTATTTTGAATGTTTTTAGCTAAGTTGGTCATTTGCCTGGATATAGGCCTTCCCCGGTCCTTCTCAAAATTTGCGTATAATTAATTTAGTTTTATGTTTTAATGACTCATACTTGATAGTTATCGTTATTGGATAAGACTGATTGTTGTTTTATGTTGGAATTTTCATAATATACAGATTTTACCCTGATTAAAGTGTTTTTACTTCTTACAGTTAGTGTGATCAGACACTTGCATGAATTTATATTTATTCTGACTTGCTTGTCTTCTTATATCATTAGCATTACCCAGAAATAGTAGTAACAGCAGTTATCTGATCTTTCTATTCGATAGGTTTTTCCTGGATAATTAAATTAATGTGGTTTTGTGGTGTTTTGTGTGTGTGTACACTTTTGCTGTCTCTGGCAGTCCCATGTATTTACACTTTATATGCACTAATAACACTCTTAATCTAATTACATTTAGTATTGGGATTACGTCTATAATGTCTTTTCTCATTATGGTAATTTACTTATAAAACTTCAGGCTTTTACTACCACTTATTAGTATTTGCACATGGTTCTGTACCATATGTAAGGTTAGTTGGAACCCCTGTATGTTGACAACAATCCATTCATGCAAATTAACTGTTGTTTCTACATTTTGCTATAGTTATCAAGTTTCACCCACAGGTATTTGCACATTAGTCCTATCTGATCATTATTTATTATCTTACTCTTGTATATATATATATTATTTTTTATAACATGTATTTATTTATATTTATTATAACATTCTTAACTTGTTTATTTATAGAATAATCAGCTATTAATGCTGGTCTACTTAGAATGTCATTTGGGGTATTATTCGTTGAGTTTATTTTGACTCTATTACCCTACAATTAGTTAGGTTTTGTACAATCTTTATGTCTTTCTCTTCTTTCATTATTATTGAGCGTCTTTTTATATTTACATGTCAGTGTCAAGCCACTAATCATAGTTTGTAATGTGTTTCACTATGTTTTAAGGTACTCATTTGTAAACACTTTTCTTGGCTTATATATACTTATTGTTCCGACACTACTGGTTCTTTTTTCTTCATTTTCTTGTATCCTCTTTTTCTGTCTTCTTAGTCCATGTGGGATCATAATAATTGGTGTTCTTGTGTCCTTGTTGGGATTATAGTATTTGGTGTTTGTATCCTCTCACTTACCATCTATTGGGTTATTGGAGTTAAATCGTATTCTACATAGGCCAGACGGGAAGATCTTTTTCATCCCGTTATTCTGAACACTTAAAAGCTTTAACCAACAACAATATACACTCTGCATTTGCCACACACATACACACAGAAAACCACAGTTACACCAACATAGACACTAATCTTGAAATTCTACATTACATACCCAAAGGCCAAAAACTCAACACAACTGAACAATATGAAATATATAAACACCACACAACACAACCAAACAACATACTCAACGATCAATTACAATATAAATCACATACACTTTTTGACACAATTATACAGAAAACAAACAATAAATTGAATCCCCGCGCCAATCCCCTTCCGCCACACACCACCCCCACTTCACCTTCCACACAACCGTTACAAAATTCTGGCAGTCTGTTACCAAAGCTGAAGAAGGCGGATACTAAGCCGAAACGCGTCCGATAAAATAGTAAGTTTTTCACATGAAAAAAGTTCATTTTTAGTTAAGTGTAGTGCTGTGAAAGAAGAGATGAATAATCAAGACAACTATAAATCATATTGTACTGTGATTTTATAAGTTTTGCTCTCTAGGTCTCTTGTTCTACTTTCAACTGTTGCTTTTATTATTACTTTTCTTTAGTTGACTGGATAATCATATTAAAATACACTTTTCTTTATACCTTATTCATCCTTTCTTCTCTTCAGTGTTAGTTTTTTATTTTAAATATATCTTACATGGGTATTTACCTGTATGGTGATTATATGTACCTTTACAATATTATAAAAAGCGGGCCCAAAGTTTACGTTTTTAATTTTTATTAATTTTTGAGAACTAAACAATAAAGTTAATTTAAAATTTTTTAAAGCCTAATTCATTGTCAAATCATTGGTACCATTTGGTAAGCTGTGAGTTAACTATTAAAGAAATACGAAATGTGTTTGTATTGTAAACGAATCACTATTTTCAGTAACATGTAGCCTTCAAATTATTATTATCTGAACAAATAATAATTATGTAACTCCGAAAAAATTTAAGACAAATCTTCATTAACTCTTTAAAACTCTTGTAGGGAATTCGTTTTACACACTTAGGCCTATATGTATTGAACATAATTATTATAAAACCATTTATTATTAAAAGGCATGTGTACATATTGTAACATATCTTTTTAACCTGTGTTAATATATTTCATAATTTACACATGACTTCATAAAACTAATTTAACAATCTTATACTACTATTTGCAAAAGATATGACCAGACCATGCACTTGCATTTACATTACTGATTATTTTTTAGTCCTTACAAGGCATGTCTGTGTGTTATTTTAACTAATTACAGTTTTCCGTTATTATTTTTACTTCTTTTATTTACAATAAGCATTTATTTTGTCATTATTTGGTTTGTATATGCTGTACATTGATCATCTTTAACCTTAGATGTACTTGCATTACAATTATAATTATTATTTTTGTCATAATACAATGATTTGTCGGTTTAGTTTCAAGCTCTTATAGCCTATGTTTGGAATTGTTTTAATTACATATTTATTCCTACCATTCGCCTACTCTGTTTATTTCTTTTGTTAAATAAATCTTATGACATGTCTTTTATATGTTTTGTACACCTCAGATTTTGTGTACACTGTATATATTTCTTATTTTGAATGTTTTTAGCTAAGTTGGTCATTTGCCTGGATATAGGCCTTCCCCGGTCCTTCTCAAAATTTGCGTATAATTAATTTAGTTTTATGTTTTAATGACTCATACTTGATAGTTATCGTTATTGGATAAGACTGATTGTTGTTTTATGTTGGAATTTTCATAATATACAGATTTTACCCTGATTAAAGTGTTTTTACTTCTTACAGTTAGTGTGATCAGACACTTGCATGAATTTATATTTATTCTGACTTGCTTGTCTTCTTATATCATTAGCATTACCCAGAAATAGTAGTAACAGCAGTTATCTGATCTTTCTATTCGATAGGTTTTTCCTGGATAATTAAATTAATGTGGTTTTGTGGTGTTTTGTGTGTGTGTACACTTTTGCTGTCTCTGGCAGTCCCATGTATTTACACTTTATATGCACTAATAACACTCTTAATCTAATTACATTTAGTATTGGGATTACGTCTATAATGTCTTTTCTCATTATGGTAATTTACTTATAAAACTTCAGGCTTTTACTACCACTTATTAGTATTTCCACATGGTTCTGTACCATATGTAAGGTTAGTTGGAACCCTTGTATGTTGACAACAATCCATTCATGCAAATTAACTGTTGTTTCTACATTTTGCTATAGTTATCAAGTTTCACCCACAGGTATTTGCACATTAGTCCTATCTGATCATTATTTATTATCTTACTCTTGTATATATATATATTATTTTTTATAACATGTATTTATTTATATTTATTATAACATTCTTAACTTGTTTATTTATAGAATAATCAGCTATTAATGCTGGTCTACTTAGAATGTCATTTGGGGTATTATTCGTTGAGTTTATTTTGACTCTATTACCCTACAATTAGTTAGGTTTTGTACAATCTTTATGTCTTTCTCTTCTTTCATTATTATTGAGCGTCTTTTTATATTTACATGTCAGTGTCAAGCCACTAATCATAGTTTGTAATGTGTTTCACTATGTTTTAAGGTACTCATTTGTAAACACTTTTCTTGGCTTATATATACTTATTGTTCCGACACTACTGGTTCTTTTTTCTTCATTTTCTTGTATCCTCTTTTTCTGTCTTCTTAGTCCATGTGGGATCATAATAATTGGTGTTCTTGTGTCCTTGTTGGGATTATAGTATTTGGTGTTTGTATCCTCTCACTTACCATCTATTGGGTTATTGGAGTTAAATCGTATTGTACTGTGATTTTATAAGTTTTGCTCTCTAGGTCTCTTGTAATACTTTCAACTGTTGCTTTTATTATTACTTTTCTTTAGTTGACTGGATAATCATATTAAAATACACTTTTCTTTATACCTTATTCATCCTTTCTTCTCTTCAGTGTTAGTTTTTTTATTTTAAATATATCTTACATGGGTATTTACCTGTATGGTGATTATATGTACCTTTACAATATTATAAAAAGCGGGCCCAAAGTTTACGTTTTTAATTTTTATTAATTTTTGAGAACTAAACAATAAAGTTAATTTAAAATTTTTTAAAGCCTAATTCATTGTCAAATCATTGGCACCATTTGGTAAGCTGTGAGTTAACTATTAAAGAAATACGAAATGTGTTTGTATTGTAAACGAATCACTATTTTCAGTAACATGTAGCCTTCAAATTATTATTATCTGAACAAATAATAATTATGTAACTCCGAAAAAATTTAAGACAAATCTTCATTAACTCTTTAAAACTCTTGTAGGGAATTCGTTTTACACACTTAGGCCTATATGTATTGAACATAATTATTATAAAACCATTTGTTATTAAGAGGCATGTGTACATATTGTAACATATCTTTTTAACCTGTGTTAATATTTTTCATAATTTACACATGACTTCATAAAACTAATTTAACAATCTTATACTACTATTTGCAAAAGATATGACCAGACCATGCACTTGCATTTACATTACTGATTATTTTTTAGTCCTTACAAGGCATGTCTGTGTGTTATTTTAACTAATTACAGTTTTCCGTTATTATTTTTACTTCTTTTATTTACAATAAGCATTTATTTTGTCATTATTTGGTTTGTATATGCTGTACATTGATCATCTTTAACCTTAGATGTACTTGCATTACAATTATAATTATTATTTTTGTCATAATACAATGATTTGTCGGTTTAGTTTCAAGCTCTTATAGCCTATGTTTGGAATTGTTTTAATTACATATTTATTCCTACCATTCGCCTACTATGTTTATTTCTTTTGTTAAATAAATCTTATGACATGTCTTTTATATGTTTTGTACACCTCAGATTTTGTGTACACTGTATATATTTCTTATTTTGAATGTTTTTAGCTAAGTTGGTCATTTGCCTGGATATAGGCCTTCCCCGGTCCTTCTCAAAATTTGCGTATAATTAATTTAGTTTTATGTTTTAATGACTCATACTTGATAGTTATCGTTATTGGATAAGACTGATTGTTGTTTTATGTTGGAATTTTCATAATATACAGATTTTACCCTGATTAAAGTGTTTTTACTTCTTACAGTTAGTGTGATCAGACACTTGCATGAATTTATATTTATTCTGACTTGCTTGTCTTCTTATATCATTAGCATTACCCAGAAATAGTAGTAACAGCAGTTATCTGATCTTTCTATTCGATAGGTTTTTCCTTGATAATTAAATTAATGTGGTTTTGTGGTGTTTTGTGTGTGTGTACACTTTTGCTGTCTCTGGCAGTCCCATGTATTTACACTTTATATGCACTAATAACAAACTGAGGGAAAAGGCACACAAACACAACATCACATTTGTAAAAGCTGACAAAGGCAACACGACTGTAATTATCCCCACAGACAACCTACACAAAAAAGTACAAGACTTCATAGAACAGAACAACATCATAGAACTAAAACACGACCCCACCGACAGATACCAAAACTCAGTAAAACAAATAGTCAACAAAGCCAAACACATTATGACACATAAACAAAAGCCCTACATGAAACAAATCCGACCATCAGCACCTACACTCCAAGCGCTTCCCAAAATCCATAAAGAAGACATTCCGATCCGCCCCATTATCAACTACCGTAATGCCCCTGCACACAAACTGGCTAAACATCTAGACAAAATTATTAGACAACACACACAAATAGACAACAACATTGCAGTAAAAAACAACACTGACCTAGTAACAAAAATAAAAGACATACACATCCCCCATAACGCCACATTAGCCTCCTTTGACATTAAAAACCTGTACACAAACATCCCCATCTCTGAAACAATCACCATCCTACAAAACAAACTCAAACAGAACAACACACCAGACGAACTTATCAATGAAATAACAGAAACTCTGAACATTATCACAAAACAAAACTACTTTACTTATAACAATAAATACTACACACAGAACGATGGCCTACCCATGGGCTCCCCCATATCCAGCATTCTAGCAGAAGTCTTCCTCCAACACTTAGAAAAAACAAAAATACTCACAAACAATGACAGACACTCACATAAAATACTATATTGGCACAGATACGTTGATGACATTCTAATACTATACAGGGGAAACAAAAGACAATGTGAACAGTTACTAACGCACATAAACAAAATACATAAAAACATAACCTTCACTGCCGAATACGAACACAACAATACCATAAACTTCTTAGACCTCTCCATCACAAAACTAGAACACAGGCACAAATTCAGTATATACAGAAAACCAACTACAACTGACACACTAATACACAACACCTCCAATCACCCAATACAACACAAACTAGCTGCTTTTAGAACCATGATACATAGACTTAACAACATCCCCTTAGATGAAATAGACTACAAAGACGAACTAAACACGATAAAATATCTAGCAGAATCTAACGGTTATGACAGAACAATAGTCAGTAAACTCCTACACAAAACAAACAACAGACAAAGACAGAAAACAACAAATTCATAACACTAACATACATCAACAAACAAACAGAAAAAATTGCCCACAAATTCAAAAAAGCAGGATACAGAATCGCTTACAAAACTACTAACAAAACAGAACACACACTATCAAAACGCATGCCCAAAGCACAAAACAAATTCGATCTACCCGGTGTATATAAACTAAATTGTTCAAATTGCAGTAAATTCTACATAGGCCAGACAGGACGTAGCTTCAAACAGAGATACATTGAACACACAAAAGCACTCCACACCACTACAGAATCTACCTTCGCAAACCACCTCATTGAAGCAAACCACACATATAAAAACATCGACAATAACATGAACATACTACACGTACACACAAAAGGCCGAAAACTAGACACTCTAGAACAATTAGAAATATACAAACACACAAAAACAAATAAAAACGACATCCTAAACGAACAGACACAATTCAAATCGCACGCATTATTCGAACACATCTCACCACACACACACAGCTTCAATCTTTCGAAACACTTTCTCGTCGCCAACAACAAGACGAGTAGCGCTACTAACGACAGCCTCTGATGAAGCCTTCTATAGGTGAAAGCCGGTTTAGGCTGTAAGGTAAAACTTTACGTTTTTACTTATAAAAAACTTTGTGTTCCGAGTCATCAATATTATAGTGATATTTGCACTAATAACACTCTTAATCTAATTACATTTAGTATTGGGATTACGTCTATAATGTCTTTTCTCATTATGGTAATTTACTTATAAAACTTCAGGCTTTTACTACCACTTATTAGTATTTGCACATGGTTCTGTACCATATGTAAGGTTAATTGGAACCCCTGTATGTTGACAACAATCCATTCATGCAAATTTACTGTTATTTCTACATTTTGCTATAGTTATCAAGTTTCACCCACAGGTATTTGCACATTAGTCCTATCTGATCATTATTTATTATCTTACTCTTGTATATATATATATTATTTTTTATAACATGTATTTATTTATATTTATTATAACATTCTTAACTTGTTTATTTATAGAATAATCAGCTATTAATGCTGGTCTACTTAGAATGTCATTTGGGGTATTATGCGTTGAGTTTATTTTGACTCTATTACCCTACAATTAGTTAGGTTTTGTACAATCTTTATGTCTTTCTCTTCTTTCATTATTATTGAGCGTCTTTTTATATTTACAGGTCAGTGTCAAGTCACTAATCATAGTTTGTAATGTGTTTCACTATGTTTTAAGATACTCATTTGTAAACACTTTTCTTGGCTTATATATACTTATTGTTCTGACACTACTGGTTCTTCTTTCTTCATTTTCTTCTATCCTCTTTTTCTGTCTTCTTAGTCCATGTGGGATCATAATAATTGGTGTTCTTGTGTCCTTGTTGGGATTATAGTATTTGGTGTTTGTATCCTCTCACTTACCATCTATTGGGTTATTGGAGTTAAATCGTATTGTACTGTGATTTTATAAGTTTTGCTCTCTAGGTCTCTTGTTCTACTTTCAACTGTTGCTTTTATTATTACTTTTCTTTAGTTGATTGGATAATCATATTAAAATACACTTTTCTTTATACCTTATTCATCCTTTCTTCTCCTCAGTGTTAGTTTTTTTATTTTAAATATATCTTACATGGGTATTTACCTGTATGGTGATTATATGTACCTTTACAATATTATAAAAAGCGGGCCCAAAGTTTACGTTTTTAATTTTTATTAATTTTTGAGAACTAAACAATAAAGTTAATTTAAAATTTTTTAAAGCCTAATTCATTGTCAAATCATTGGCACCATTTGGTAAGCTGTGAGTTAACTATTAAAGAAATACGAAATGTGTTTGTATTGTAAACGAATCACTATTTTCAGTAACATGTAGCCTTCAAATTATTATTATCTGAACAAATAATAATTATGTAACTCTGAAAAAATTTAAGACAAATCTTCATTAACTCTTTAAAACTCTTGTAGGGAATCCGTTTTACACATTTAGGCCTATATGTATTGAACATAATTATTATAAAACCATTTATTATTAAAAGGCATGTGTACATATTATAACATATCTTTTTAACCTGTGTTAATATTTTTCATAATTTACACATGACTTCATAAAACTAATTTAACAATCTTATACTACTATTTGCAAAAGATATGACCAGACCATGCACTTGCATTTACATTACTGATTATTTTTTAGTCCTTACAAGGCATGTCTGTGTGTTATTTTAACTAATTACAGTTTTCCGTTATTATATTTACTTCTTTTATTTACAATAAGCATTTATTTTGTCATTATTTGGTTTGTATATGCTGTACATTGATCATCTTTAACCTTAGATGTACTTGCATTACAATTATAATTATTATTTTTGTCATAATACAATGATTTGTCGGTTTAGTTTCAAGCTCTTATAGCCTATGTTTGGATTTGTTTTAATTACATATTTATGCCTACCATTCGCCTACTCTGTTTATTTCTTTTGTTAAATAAATCTTATGACATGTCTTTTATATGTTTTGTACACCTCAGATTTTGTGTACACTGTATATATTTCTTATTTTGAATGTTTTTAGCTAAGTTGGTCGTTTGCCTGGATATAGGCCTACCCCGGTCCTTCTCAAAATTTGCATATAATTAATTTAGTTTTATGTTTTAATGCCTCATACTTGATAGTTATCGTTATTGGATAACACTGATTGTTGTTTTATGTTGGAATTTTCATAATATACAGATTTTACCCTGATTAAAGTGTTTTTAGTTCTTACAGTTAGTGTGATCAGACACTTGCATGAATTTATATTTATTCTGACTTGCTTGTCTTCTTATATCATTAGCATTACCCAGAAATAGTAGTAACAGCAGTTATCTGATCTTTCTATTCGATAGGTTTTTCCTGGATAATTAAATTAATGTGGTTTTGTGGTGTTTTGTGTGTGTGTACACTTTTGCTGTCTCTGGCAGTCCCATGTATTTACACTTTATATGCACTAATAACACTCTTAATCTAATTACAGTTAGTATTGGGATTACGTCTATAATGTCTTTTCTCATTATGGTAATTTACTTATAAAACTTCAGGCTTTTACTACCACTTATTAGTATTTGCACATGGTTCTGTACCATATGTAAGGTTAGTTGGATCCCCTGTATGTTGACAACAATGCATTCATGCAAATTTACTGTTATTTCTACATTTTGCTATAGTTATCAAGTTTCACCCACAGGTATTTGCACATTAGTCCTATCTGATCATTATTTATTATCTTACTCTTGTATATATATATATTATTTTTTATAACATGTATTTATTTATATTTATTATAACATTCTTAACTTGCTTATTTATAGAATAATCAGCTATTAATGCTGGTCTACTTAGAATGTCATTTGGGGTATTATGCGTAGAGTTTATTTTGACTCTATTACCCTACAATTAGTTAGGTTTTGTACAATCTTTATGTCTTTCTCTTCTTTCATTATTATTGAGCGTCTTTTTATATTTACAGGTCAGTGTCAAGTCACTAATCATAGTTTGTAATGTGTTTTACTATGTTTTAAGGTACTCATTTGTAAACACTTTTCTTGGCTTATATATACTTATTGTTCTGACACTACTGGTTCTTCTTTCTTCATTTTCTTCTATCCTCTTTTTCTGTCTTCTTAGTCCATGTGGGATCATAATAATTGGTGTTCTTGTGTCCTTGTTGTGATTATAGTATTTGGTGTTTGTATCCTCTCACTTACCATCTATTGGGTTATTGGAGTTAAATCGTATTGTACTGTGATTTTATAAGTTTTGCTCTCTAGGTCTCTTGTTCTACTTTCAACTGTTGCTTTTATTATTACTCTTCTTTAGTTGACTGGATAATCATATTAACATACACTTTTCTTTATACCATATTCATCCTTTCTTCTCTTCAGTGTTAGTTCTTTATTTTACATATATCTTACATGGGTATTTACCTGTATGGTGATTATATGTACCTTTACAATATTATAAAAAGCGGGCCCAAACGTTTTCGTTTTTATTTTTTTTAATTTTTGAGAACTAAACAATAAAGTTAATTTAAAATTTTTTGAAGCCTAATTCATTGTCAAATTATTGGCACCATTTGGTAAGCTGTGAGTTAACTATTAAAGAAATACGAAATGTGTTTGTATTGTAAACGAATCACTATTTTCAGTAACATGTAGCCTTCAAATTATTATTATCTGAACAAATAATAATTATGTACCTCTGAAAAAATTTAAGACAAATCTTGATTAACTCTTTAAAACTCTTGTAGGGAATTCGTTTTACACACTTAGGCCTATATGTATTGAACATAATTATTATAAAACCATTTATTATTAAAAGGCATGTGTACATATTGTAACATATATTTTTGACCTGTGTTAATATTTTTCATAATGTACACATGACTTCATAAAACTAATTTAACAATCTTATACTACTATTTACAAAAGATATGACCAGACCATGCACTTACATTTACATTACTGATTATTTTTTAGTCCTTACAAGGCATGTATGTGTGTTATTTTAACTAATTACTGTTTTCTGTTATAATTTTTACTTATTTTATTTACAATAAGCATTTATTTTGTCATTATTTGGTTTGTATATGCTGTACATTGATCATCTTCACCTTAGATGTACTTGCATTACAATTATAATTATTATTTTTGTCATAATACAATGATTTGTCAGTTTTAGTTTTAAGCTCTTATGGCCTATGTTTGGAATTGTTTTAATTACATATTTATTCCTACCATTCGCCTACTCTGTTTATTTCTTTTGTTAAATAAATCTTATGACATGTCTTTTATATGTTTTGTACACCTCAGATTTTGTGTACACTGTATATATTTCTTATTTTGAATGTTTTTAGCTAAGTTGGTCATTTGCCTGGATATAGACCTTCCCCGGTCCTTCTCAAAATTTGCGTATAATTAATTTAGTTTTATGTTTTAATGCCTCATACTTGACAGTTATTGTTATTGGATAAGACTGATTGTTGTTTTATGTTGGAATTTTCATAATATACAGATGTTACCCTGATTAAAGTGATTTTACTTCTTCCAGTTAGTGTGATCAGACACTTGCATGAATTTATATTTATTCTGACTTGCTTGTCTTCTTATATCATTAGCATTACCCAGAAATAGTAGTAACAGCAGTTATCTGATCTTTCTATTCGATAGGTTTTTCCTGGATAATTAAATTAATGTGGTTTTGTGGTGTTTTGTGTGTGTGTACACTTTTGCTGTCTCTGGCAGTCCCATGTATTTACACTTTATATGCACTAATAACACTCTTAATCTAATTACATTTAGTATTGGGATTACGTCTATAATGTCTTTTCTCATTATGGTAATTTACTTATAAAACTTCAGGCTTTTACTACCACTTATTAGTATTTGCACATGGTTCTGTACCATATGTAAGGTTAGTTGGAACCCCTGTATGTTGACAACAATGCATTCATGCAAATTTACTGTTATTTCTACATTTTGCTATAGTTATCAAGTTTCACCCACAGGTATTTGCACATTAGTCCTATCTGATCATTATTTATTATCTTACTCTTGTATATATATATTATTTATTATAACATGTATTTATTTATATTTATTATAACATTCTTAACTTGTTTATTTATAGAATAATCAGCTATTAATGCTGGTCTACTTAGAATGTCATTTGGGGTATTATGCGTTGAGTTTATTTTGACTTTATTACCCTACAATTAGTTAGGTTTTGTACAATCATTATGTCTTTCTCTTCTTTCATTATTATTGAGCGTCTTTTTATATTTACAGGTCAGTGTCAAGTCACTAATCATAGTTTGTAATGTGTTTCACTATGTTTTAAGGTACTCATTTGTAAACACTTTTCTTGCCTTATATATACTTATTGTTCTGACACTACTGGTTCTTCTTTCTTCATTTTCTTCTATCCTCTTCTTCTGTCTTTTTAGTCCATGTGGGATCATAATAATTGGTGTTCTTGTGTCCTTGTTGGGATTATAGTATTTGGTGTTTGTATCCTCTCACTTACCATCTATTGGGTTATTGGAGTTAAATCGTATTGTACTGTGATTTTATAAGTTTTGCTCTCTAGGTCTCTTGTTCTACTTTCAACTGTTGCTTTTATTATTACTTTTCTTTAGTTGACTGGATAATCATATTAAAATACACTTTTCTTTATACCTTATTCATCCTTTCTTCTTTTCAATGTTAGGTTTTTTATTTTAAATATACCTTACATGAGTATTTACCTGTATGGTGATTATATGCACCTTTACAATATTATAAAAAGCGGGCCCAAAGTTTACGTTTTTAATTTTAATTAATTTTTGAGAACTAAACAATAAAGTTAATTTAAAATTTTTTAAAGCCTAATTCATTGTCAAATCATTGGCACCATTTGGTAAGCTGTGAGTTAACTATTAAAGAAATACGAAATGTGTTTGTATTGTAAACGAATCACTATTTTCAGTAACATGTAGCCTTCAAATTATTATTATCTGAACAAATAATAATTATGTAACGCTGAAAAAATTTAAGACAAATCTTCATTAACTCTTTAAAACTCTTGTAGGGAATTCGTTTTACACACTTAGGCCTATATGTATTGAACATAATTATTATAAAACCATTTATTATTAAAAGGCATGTGTACATATTGTAACATATCTTTTTAACCTGTGTTAATATTTTTCATAATTTACACATGACTTCATAAAACTAATTTAACAATCTTATACTACTATTTGCAAAAGATATGACCAGACCATGCACTTGCATTTACATTACTGATTATTTTTTAGTCCTTACAAGGCATGTCTGTGTGTTATTTTAACTAATTACAGTTTTCCGTTATTATTTTTACTTCTTTTATTTACAATAAGCATTTATTTTGTCATTATTTGGTTTGTATATGCTGTACATTGATAATCTTTAACCTTAGATGTACTTGCATTACAATTATAATTATTATTTTTGTCATAATACAATGATTTGTCGGTTTAGTTTCAAGCTCTTATAGCCTATGTTTGGATTTGTTTTAATTACATATTTATTCCAACCATTCGCCTACTCTGTTTATTTCTTTTGTTAAATAAATCTTATGACATGTCTTTTATATGTTTTGTACACCTCAGATTTTGTGTACACTGTATATATTTCTTATTTTGAATGTTTTTAGCTAAGTTGGTCATTTGTCTGGATATAGGCCTACCCCAGTCCTTCTCAAAATTTGCATATAATTAATTTAGTTTTATGTTTTAATGCCTCATACTTGATAGTTATCGTTATTGGATAAGACTGATTGTTGTTTTATGTTGGAATTTTCATAATATACAGATTTTACCCTGATTAAAGTGTTTTTACTTCTTACAGTTAGTGTGATCAGACACTTGCATGAATTAATATTTATTCTGACTTGCTTGTCTTCTTATATCATTAGCATTACCCAGAAATAGTAGTAACAGCAGTTATCTGATCTTTCTATTCGATAGGTTTTTCCTGGATAATTAAATTAATGTGGTTTTGTGGTGTTTTGTGTGTGTGTACACTTTTGCTGTCTCTGGCAGTCCCATGTATTTACACTTTATATGCACTAATAACACTCTTAATCTAATTACATTTAGTATTGGGATTACGTTTATAATGTTTTTCTCATTATGGTAATTTACTTATAAAACTTCAGGCTTTTACTACCACTTATTAGTATTTGCACATGGTTCTGTACCATATGTAAGGTTAGTTGGATCCCCTGTATGTTGACAATCAATGCATTCATGCAAATTTACTGTTATTTCTACATTTTGCTATAGTTATCAAGTTTCACCCACAGGTATTTGCAGATTACCTATGCAAAACACCTAATTATCATCTGATCATTATTTATTATCTTACTCTTGTATATATATATTATTTATTATAACATGTATTTATTTATATTTATTATAACATTCCTAACTTGTTTATTTATATAATAATCAGCTATTATTGCTGGTCTACTTAGAATGTCATTTGGGGTATTATGCGTTGAGTTTATTTTGACCCTATTACCCTACAATTAGATAGGTTTTGTACAATCTTTATGGCTTTCTCTTCTTTCATTATTATTGAGCATCTTTTTATATTTACAGGGCAGTATCAAGTCACTAATCATAGTTTGTTATGTGTTTCACTATGTTTTAAGGTACTCATTTGTAAACACTTTTCTTGGCTTATATATACTTATTGTTCTGACACTACTGGTTCTTATTTCTTCATTTTCTTCTATCCTCTTCTTCTGTCTTTTTAGTCCATGTGGGATCATAATAATTGGTGTTCTTGTGTCCTTGTTGGGATTATAGTATTTGGTGTTTGTATCCTCTCACTTACCATCTATTGGGTTATTGGAGTTAAATCTTATTGTACTGTGATTTTATAAGTTTTGCTCTCTAGGTCTCTTGTTCTAATTTCAACTGTTGCTTTTATTATTACTTTTCTTTAGTTGACTGGATAATCAAATTAAAATACACTTTTCTTTATACCTTATTCATCCTTTCTTCTCTTCAGTGTTAGTTCTTTATTTTAAATATATCTTACATGGGTATTTACCTGTATGGTTATTATATGTACCTTTACAATATTATAAAAAGCGGGCCCAAGCGTTTTCGTTTTTAATTTTTATTAATTTTTGAGAACTAAACAATAAAGTTTATTTAAAAATTTTTTGAAGCCTAATTCATTGTCAAATCATTGGCACCATTTGGTAAGCTGTGAGTTAACTATTAAAGAAATACGAAATGTGTTTGTATTGTAAACGTATCACTATTTTCAGTAACATGTAGCCTTCAAATTATTATTATCTGAACAAATAATAATTATGTAACTCTGAAAAAATTTAAGACAAATCTTCATTAACTCTTTAAAACTCTTGTAGGGAATTCGTTTTACACACTTAGGCTTATGTATTGAACATAATTATTATAAAACCATTTATTATTAAAAGGCATGTGTGCATATTGTAACATATCTTTTTAACCTGTGTTAATATTTTTAATAATTTTCACATGACTTCATAAAACTAATTTAACTATCTTGTACTACTATTTACAAAAGATATAACCAGACCATACACTTGCATTTACATTACTGATTATTTTTTAGTCCTTACAAGGCATGTCTGTGTGCTATTTTAACTAATTTCAGTTTTCCGTTATTATTTTTACATATTTTATTTACAATAAGCATTTATTTTGTCATTATTTGGTTTGTATATGCTGTACATTGATCATCTTTAACCTTAGATGTACTTGCATTACAATTATAATTATTATTTTTGTCATAATACAATGATTTGTCAGTTTTAGTTTCAAGCTCTTATGGCCTATGTTTGGAATTGTTTTAATTACATATTTATTCCTACCGTTCGCCTACTCTGTTTATTTCTTTTGTTAAATAAATCTCATGACATGTCTTTTATATGTTTTGTACACCTCAGATTTTGTGTACACTGTATATATTTCTTATTTTGAATGTTTTTAGCTGAGTTGGTCATTGGCCTAGATATAGGCCTACCCCGGTCCTTCTCAAAATTTGCATATAATTAATTTAGTTTTATGTTTTAATGCCTCATACTTGATAGTTATCATTATTGGATAAGACTGATTGTTGTTTTATGTTGGAATTTTCATAATATACAGATTTTACCCTGATTAAAGTGTTTTTACTTCTTACAGTTAGTGTGATCAGATACTTGCATGAATTAATATTTATTCTGACTTGCTTGTCATCTTATATCATTAGCATTACCCAGAAATAGTAGTAACAGCAGTTATCTGATCTTTCTATTCGATAGGTTTTTCCTGGATAATTAAATTAATGTGGTTTTGTGGTGTTCTGTGTGTGTGTACACTTTTGCTGTCTCTGGCAGTCCCATGTATTTACACTTTATATGCACTAATAACACTCTTAATCTAATTACATTTAGTATTGGGATTACGTCTATAATGTCTTTTCTCATTATGGTAATTTACTTATAAAACTTCAGGCTTTTACTACCACTTATTAGTATTTGCACATGGTTCTGTACCATATGTAAGGTTAGTTGGAACCCCTGTATGTTGACAACAATGCATTCATGCAAATTTACTGTTATTTCTACATTTTGCTATAGTTATCAAGTTTCACCCACAGGTATTTGCACATTAGTCCTATCTGATCATTATTTATTTTCTTACTCTTGTATATGTATATATATATATTATTTATTATAACATGTATTTATTTATATTTATTATAACATTCTTAACTTGTTTATTTATAGAATAATCAGCTATTAATGCTGGTCTACTTAGAATGTCATTTGGGGTATTATGCGTTGAGTTTATTTTGACTCTATTACCCTACAATTAGTTAGGTTTTGTACAATCTTTATGGCTTTCTCTTCTTTCATTATTATTGAGCATCTTTTTATATTTACAGGTCAGTATCAAGTCACTAATCATAGTTTGTTATGTGTTTCACTATGTTTTAAGGTACTCATTTGTAAACACTTTTCTTGGCTTATATATACTTATTGTTCTGACACTACTGGTTCTTCTTTCTTCATTTTCTTCTATCCTCTTCTTCTGTCTTTTTAGTCCATGTGGGATCATAATAATTGGTGTTCTTGTGTCCTTGTTGGGATTATAGTATTTGGTGTTTGTATCCTCTCACTTACCATCTATTGGGTTATTGGAGTTAAATCATATTGTACTGTGATTTTATAAGTTTTGCTATCTAGGTCTCTTGTTCTACTTTCAACTGTTGCTTTTATTATTACTTTTCTTTAGTTGACTGGATAATCATATTAAAATACACTTTTCTTTATACCTTATTCATCCTTTCTTCTCTTCAGTGTTAGTTTTTTATTTTAAATATATCTTACATGGGTATTTACCTGTATGGTGATTATATGTACCTTTACAATATTATAAAAAGCGGGCCCAAAGTTTACGTTTTTAATTTTTATTAATTTTTGAGAACTAAACAATAAAGTTAATTTAAAAATTTTTTGAAGCCTAATTCATTGTCAAATCATTGGCACCATTTGGTAAGCTGTGAGTTAACTATTAAAGAAATACGAAATGTGTTTGTATTGTAAACGTATCACTATTTTCAGTAACATGTAGCCTTCAAATTATTATTATCTGAACAAATAATAATTATGTAACTCTGAAAAAATTTAAGACAAATCTTCATTAACTCTTTAAAACTCTTGTAGGGAATTCGTTTTACACACTTAGGCTTATGTATTGAACATAATTATTATAAAACCATTTATTATTAAAAGGCATGTGTGCATATTGTAACATATCTTTTTAACCTGTGTTAATATTTTTAATAATTTTCACATGACTTCATAAAACTAATTTAACTATCTTGTACTACTATTTACAAAAGATATAACCAGACCATACACTTGCATTTACATTACTGATTATTTTTTAGTCCTTACAAGGCATGTCTGTGTGCTATTTTAACTAATTTCAGTTTTCCGTTATTATTTTTACATATTTTATTTACAATAAGCATTTATTTTGTCATTATTTGGTTTGTATATGCTGTACATTGATCATCTTTAACCTTAGATGTACTTGCATTACAATTATAATTATTATTTTTGTCATAATACAATGATTTGTCAGTTTTAGTTTCAAGCTCTTATGGCCTATGTTTGGAATTGTTTTAATTACATATTTATTCCTACCGTTCGCCTACTCTGTTTATTTCTTTTGTTAAATAAATCTCATGACATGTCTTTTATATGTTTTGTACACCTCAGATTTTGTGTACACTGTATATATTTCTTATTTTGAATGTTTTTAGCTGAGTTGGTCATTGGCCTAGATATAGGCCTACCCCGGTCCTTCTCAAAATTTGCATATAATTAATTTAGTTTTATGTTTTAATGCCTCATACTTGATAGTTATCATTATTGGATAAGACTGATTGTTGTTTTATGTTGGAATTTTCATAATATACAGATTTTACCCTGATTAAAGTGTTTTTACTTCTTACAGTTAGTGTGATCAGATACTTGCATGAATTAATATTTATTCTGACTTGCTTGTCATCTTATATCATTAGCATTACCCAGAAATAGTAGTAACAGCAGTTATCTGATCTTTCTATTCGATAGGTTTTTCCTGGATAATTAAATTAATGTGGTTTTGTGGTGTTCTGTGTGTGTGTACACTTTTGCTGTCTCTGGCAGTCCCATGTATTTACACTTTATATGCACTAATAACACTCTTAATCTAATTACATTTAGTATTGGGATTACGTCTATAATGTCTTTTCTCATTATGGTAATTTACTTATAAAACTTCAGGCTTTTACTACCACTTATTAGTATTTGCACATGGTTCTGTACCATATGTAAGGTTAGTTGGAACCCCTGTATGTTGACAACAATGCATTCATGCAAATTTACTGTTATTTCTACATTTTGCTATAGTTATCAAGTTTCACCCACAGGTATTTGCACATTAGTCCTATCTGATCATTATTTATTTTCTTACTCTTGTATATGTATATATATATATTATTTATTATAACATGTATTTATTTATATTTATTATAACATTCTTAACTTGTTTATTTATAGAATAATCAGCTATTAATGCTGGTCTACTTAGAATGTCATTTGGGGTATTATGCGTTGAGTTTATTTTGACTCTATTACCCTACAATTAGTTAGGTTTTGTACAATCTTTATGGCTTTCTCTTCTTTCATTATTATTGAGCATCTTTTTATATTTACAGGTCAGTATCAAGTCACTAATCATAGTTTGTTATGTGTTTCACTATGTTTTAAGGTACTCATTTGTAAACACTTTTCTTGGCTTATATATACTTATTGTTCTGACACTACTGGTTCTTCTTTCTTCATTTTCTTCTATCCTCTTCTTCTGTCTTTTTAGTCCATGTGGGATCATAATAATTGGTGTTCTTGTGTCCTTGTTGGGATTATAGTATTTGGTGTTTGTATCCTCTCACTTACCATCTATTGGGTTATTGGAGTTAAATCTTATTGTACTGTGATTTTATAAGTTTTGCTCTCTAGGTCTCTTGTTCTAATTTCAACTGTTGCTTTTATTATTACTTTTCTTTAGTTGACTGGATAATCAAATTAAAATACACTTTTCTTTATACCTTATTCATCCTTTCTTCTCTTCAGTGTTAGTTCTTTATTTTAAATATATCTTACATGGGTATTTACCTGTATGGTGATTATATGTACCTTTAAAATATTATAAAAAGCGGGCCCAAGCGTTTTCGTTTTTAATTTTTATTAATTTTTGAGAACTAAACAATAAAGTTTATTTAAAAATTTTTTGAAGCTTAATTCATTGTCAAATCATTCGCACCATTTGGTAAGCTGTGAGTTAACTATTAAAGAAATACGAAATGTGTTTGTATTGTAAACGAATCACTATTTTCAGTAACATGTAGCCTTCAAATTATTATTATCTGAACAAATAATAATTATGTAACTCTGAAAAAATTTAAGACAAATCTTCATTAACTCTTTAAAACTCTTGTAGGGAATTCGTTTTACACACTTAGGCCTATATGTATTGACCATAATTATTATAAAACCATTTATTATTAAAAGGCATGTGTACATATTGTAACATATCTTTTTAACCTGTGTTAATATTTTTAATAATTTACACATGACTTCATAAAACTAATTTAACTATCTTGTACTACTATTTACAAAAGATATAACCAGACCATACACTTGCATTTACATTACTGATTATTTTTTAGTCCTTACAAGGCATGTCTGTGTGCTATTTTAACTAATTTCAGTTTTCCGTTATTATTTTTACATATTTTATTTACAATAAGCATTTATTTTGTCATTATTTGGTTTGTATATGCTGTACATTGATCATCTTTAACCTTAGATGTACTTGCATTACAATTATAATTATTATTTTTGTCATAATACAATGATTTGTCAGTTTTAGTTTCAAGCTCTTATGGCCTATGTTTGGAATTGTTTTAATTACATATTTATTCCTACCGTTCACCTACTCTGTTTATTTCTTTTGTTAAATAAATCTCATGACATGTCTTTTATATGTTTTGTACACCTCAGATTTTGTGTACACTGTATATATTTCTTATTTTGAATGTTTTTAGCTGAGTTGGTCATTCGCCTAGATATAGGCCTACCCCGGTCCTTCTCAAAATTTGCATATAATTAATTTAGTTTTATGTTTTAATGCCTCATACTTGATAGTTATCGTTATTGGATAAGACTGATTGTTGTTTTATGTTGGAATTTTCATAATATACAGATTTTACCCTGATTAAAGTGTTTTTACTTCTTACAGTTAGTGTGATCAGATACTTGCATGAATTAATATTTATTCTGACTTGCTTGTCATCTTATATCATTAGCATTACCCAGAAATAGTAGTAACAGCAGTTATCTGATCTTTCTATTCGATAGGTTTTTCCTGGATAATTAAATTAATGTGGTTTTGTGGTGTTTTGTGTGTGTGTACACTTTTGCTGTCTCTGGCAGTCCCATGTATTTACACTTTATATGCACTAATAACACTCTTAATCTAATTACATTTAGTATTGGGATTACGTCTATAATGTCTTTTCTCATTATGGTAATTTACTTATAAAACTTCAGGCTTTTACTACCATTTATTAGTATTTGCACATGGTTCTGTACCATATGTAAGGTTATTTGGAACCCCTGTATGTTGACAACAATGCAATCATGCAAATTTACTGTTATTTCTACATTTTGCTATAGTTATCAAGTTTCACCCACAGGTATTTGCACATTAGTCCTATCTGATCATTATTTATTTTCTTACTCTTGTATATGTATATATATATATAATTTATTATAACATGTATTTATTTATATTTATTATAACATTCTTAACTTGTTTATTTATAGAATAATCAGATATTAATGCTGGTCTACTTAGAATGTCATTTGGGGTATTATGCGTTGAGTTTATTTTGACTCTATTACCCTACAATTAGTTAGGTTTTGTATAATCTTTATGTCTTTCTCTTCTTTCATTATTATTGAGCATCTTTTTATATTTACAGGTCAGTGTCAAGTCACTAATCATAGTTTGTTATGTGTTTCACTATGTTTTAAGGTACTCACTTGTAAACACTTTTCTTGGCTTATATATACTTATTGTTCTGACACCACTGGTTCTTCTTTCTTCATTTTCTTCTATCCTCTTCTTCTGTCTTTTTAGTCCAAGTGGGATCATAGTAATTGGTGTTCTTGCGTCCTTGTTGGGATTATAGTATTTGGTGTTTGTATCCTCTCACTTACCATCTATTGGGTTATTGGAGTTAAATCGTATTGTACTGTGATTTTATAAGTTTTGCTCTCTAGGTCTCTTGTTCTACTTTCAACTGTTGCTTTTGTTATTACTTTTCTTTAGTTGACTGGATAATCATATTAAAATACACTTTTCTTTATACCTTATTCATCCTTTCTTCTCTTCAGTGTTAGTTCTTTATTTTAAATATATCTTACATGGGTATTTACCTGTATGGTGATTATATGTACCTTTACAATATTATAAAAAGCGGGCCCAAGCGTTTTCGTTTTTAATTTTTATTAATTTTTGAGAACTAAACAATAAAGTTTATTTAAAAATTTTTTGAAGCCTAATTCATTGTCAAATCATTGGCACCATTTGGTAAGCTGTGAGTTAACTATTAAAGAAATACGAAATGTGTTTGTATTGTAAACGAATCACTATTTTCAGTAACATGTAGCCTTCAAATTATTATTATCTGAACAAATAATAATTATGTAACTCTGAAAAAATTTAAGACAAATCTTCATTAACTCTTTAAAACTCTTGTAGGGAATTCGTTTTACACACTTAGGCCTATATGTATTGAACATAATTATTATAAAACCATTTATTATTAAAAGGCATGTGTACATATTGTAACATATCTTTTTAACCTGTGTTAATATTTTTAATAATTTACACATGACTTCATAAAACTAATTTAACTATCTTGTACTACTATTTACAAAAGATATAACCAGACCATACACTTGCATTTACATTACTGATTATTTTTTAGTCCTTACAAGGCATGTCTGTGTGCTATTTTAACTAATTTCAGTTTTCCGTTATTATTTTTACATATTTTATTTACAATAAGCATTTATTTTGTCATTATTTGGTTTGTATATGCTGTACATTGATCATCTTTAACCTTAGATGTACTTGCATTACAATTATAATTATTATTTTTGTCATAATACAATGATTTGTCAGTTTTAGTTTCAAGCTCTTATGGCCTATGTTTGGAATTGTTTTAATTACATATTTATTCCTACCATTCGCCTACTCTGTTTATTTCTTTTGTTAAATAAATCTCATGACATGTCTTTTATATGTTTTGTACACCTCAGATTTTGTGTACACTGTATATATTTCTTATTTTGAATGTTTTTAGCTGAGTTGGTCATTGGCCTAGATATAGGCCTACCCCGGTCCTTCTCAAAATTTGCATATAATTAATTTAGTTTTATGTTTTAATGCCTCATACTTGATAGTTATCATTATTGGATAAGACTGATTGTTGTTTTATGTTGGAATTTTCATAATATACAGATTTTACCCTGATTAAAGTGTTTTTACTTCTTACAGTTAGTGTGATCAGATACTTGCATGAATTAATATTTATTCTGACTTGCTTGTCATCTTATATCATTAGCATTACCCAGAAATAGTAGTAACAGCAGTTATCTGATCTTTCTATTCGATAGGTTTTTCCTGGATAATTAAATTAATGTGGTTTTGTGGTGTTTTGTGTGTGTGTACACTTTTGCTGTCTCTGGCAGTCCCATGTATTTACACTTTATATGCACTAATAACACTCTTAATCTAATTACATTTAGTATTGGGATTACGTCTATAATGTCTTTTCTCATTATGGTAATTTACTTATAAAACTTCAGGCTTTTACTACCACTTATTAGTATTTGCACATGGTTCTGTACCATATGTAAGGTTAGTTGGAACCCCTGTATGTTGACAACAATGCATTCATGCAAATTTACTGTTATTTCTACATTTTGCTATAGTTATCAAGTTTCACCCACAGGTATTTGCACATTAGTCCTATCTGATCATTATTTATTATCTTACTCTTGTATATATATATATATATTATTTTTTAAAACATGTATTTATTTATATTTATTATAACATTCTTAACTTGTTTATTTATAGAATAATCAGCTATTAATGCTGGTCTACTTAGAATGTCATTTGGGGTATTATGCGTTGAGTTTATTTTGACTCTATTACCCTACAATTAGTTAGGTTTTGTACAATCATTATGTCTTTCTCTTCTTTCATTATTATTGAGCGTCTTTTTATATTTACAGGTCAGTGTCAAGTCACTAATCATAGTTTGTAATGTGTTTCACTATGTTTTAAGGTACTCATTTGTAAACACTTTTCTTGGCTTATATATACTTATTGTTCTGACACTACTGGTTCTTCTTTCTTCATTTTCTTCTATCCTCTTCTTCTGTCTTTTTAGTCCATGTGGGATCATAATAATTGGTGTTCTTGTGTCCTTGTTGGGATTATAGTATTTGGTGTTTGTATCCTCTCACTTACCATCTATTGGGTTATTGGAGTTAAATCGTATTGTACTGTGATTTTATAAGTTTTGCTCTCTAAGTCTCTTGTTCTACTTTCAACTGTTGCTTTTATTATTACTCTTCTTTAGTTGACTGGATAATCATATTAACATACACTTTTCTTTATACCATATTCATCCTTTCTTCTCTTCAGTGTTAGTTCTTTATTTTACATATATCTTACATGGGTATTTACCTGTATGGTGATTATATGTACCTTTACAATATTATAAAATGCGGGCCCAAACGTTTTCGTTTTTAATTTTTATTAATTTTTGAAAAGTAAACAAATAAAGTTAATTTAAAATTTTTTGGAAGCCTAATTCATTGTCAAATCATTGGCACCATTTGGTAAGCTGTGAGTTAACTATTAAAGAAATACGAAATGTGTTTGTATTGTAAACGAATCACTATTTTCAGTAACATGTAGCCTTCAAATTATTATTATCTGAACAAATAATAATTATGTAACGCTGAAAAAATTTAAGACAAATCTTCATTAACTCTTTAAAACTCTTGTAGGGAATTCGTTTTACACACTTAGGCCTATATGTATTGAACATAATTATTATAAAACCATTTATTATTAAAAGGCATGTGTACATATTGTAACATATCTTTTTAACCTGTGTTAATATTTTTCATAATTTACACATGACTTCATAAAACTAATTTAACAATCTTATACTACTATTTGCAAAAGATATGACCAGACCATGCACTTGCATTTACATTACTGATTATTTTTTAGTCCTTACAAGGCATGTATGTGTGTTATTTTAACTAATTACAGTTTTCCGTTATTATTTTTACTTCTTTTATTTACAATAAGCATTTATTTTGTCATTATTTGGTTTGTATATGCTGTACATTGATAATCTTTAACCTTAGATGTACTTGCATTACAATTATAATTATTATTTTTGTCATAATACAATGATTTGTCGGTTTAGTTTCAAGCTCTTATAGCCTATGTTTGGATTTGTTTTAATTACATATTTATTCCAACCATTCGCCTACTCTGTTTATTTCTTTTGTTAAATAAATCTTATGACATGTCTTTTATATGTTTTGTACACCTCAGATTTTGTGTACACTGTATATATTTCTTATTTTGAATGTTTTTAGCTAAGTTGGTCATTTGTCTGGATATAGGCCTACCCCAGTCCTTCTCAAAATTTGCATATAATTAATTTAGTTTTATGTTTTAATGCCTCATACTTGATAGTTATCGTTATTGGATAAGACTGATTGTTGTTTTATGTTGGAATTTTCATAATATACAGATTTTACCCTGATTAAAGTGTTTTTACTTCTTACAGTTAGTGTGATCAGACACTTGCATGAATTAATATTTATTCTGACTTGCTTGTCTTCTTATATCATTAGCATTACCCAGAAATAGTAGTAACAGCAGTTATCTGATCTTTCTATTCGATAGGTTTTTCCTGGATAATTAAATTAATGTGGTTTTGTGGTGTTTTGTGTGTGTGTACACTTTTGCTGTCTCTGGCAGTCCCATGTATTTACACTTTATATGCACTAATAACACTCTTAATCTAATTACATTTAGTATTGGGATTACGTTTATAATGTTTTTCTCATTATGGTAATTTACTTATAAAACTTCAGGCTTTTACTACCACTTATTAGTATTTGCACATGGTTCTGTACCATATGTAAGGTTAGTTGGATCCCCTGTATGTTGACAATCAATGCATTCATGCAAATTTACTGTTATTTCTACATTTTGCTATAGTTATCAAGTTTCACCCACAGGTATTTGCAGATTACCTGTGCAAAACACCTAATTATCATCTGATCATTATTTATTATCTTACTCTTGTATATATATATTATTTATTATAACATGTATTTATTTATATTTATTATAACATTCCTAACTTGTTTATTTATATAATAATCAGCTATTATTGCTGGTCTACTTAGAATGTCATTTGGGGTATTATGCGTTGAGTTTATTTTGACTCTATTACCCTACAATTAGTTAGGTTTTGTACAATCTTTATGGCTTTCTCTTCTTTCATTATTATTGAGCATCTTTTTATATTTACAGGGCAGTATTAAGTCACTAATCATAGTTTGTTATGTGTTTCACTATGTTTTAAGGTACTCATTTGTAAACACTTTTCTTGGCTTATATATACTTATTGTTCTGACACTACTGGTTCTTCTTTCTTCATTTTCTTCTATCCTCTTCTTCTGTCTTTTTAGTCCATGTGGGATCATAATAATTGGTGTTCTTGTGTCCTTGTTGGGATTATAGTATTTGGTGTTTGTATCCTCTCACTTACCATCTATTGGGTTATTGGAGTTAAATCTTATTGTACTGTGATTTTATAAGTTTTGCTCTCTAGGTCTCTTGTTCTAATTTCAACTGTTGCTTTTATTATTACTTTTCTTTAGTTGACTGGATAATCAAATTAAAATACACTTTTCTTTATACCTTATTCATCCTTTCTTCTCTTCAGTGTTAGTTCTTTATTTTAAATATATCTTACATGGGTATTTACCTGTATGGTGATTATATGTACCTTTACAATATTATAAAAAGCGGGCCCAAGCGTTTTCGTTTTTAATTTTTATTAATTTTTGAGAACTAAACAATAAAGTTTATTTAAAAATTTTTTGAAGCCTAATTCATTGTCAAATCATTGGCACCATTTGGTAAGCTGTGAGTTAACTATTAAAGAAATACGAAATGTGTTTGTATTGTAAACGTATCACTATTTTCAGTAACATGTAGCCTTCAAATTATTATTATCTGAACAAATAATAATTATGTAACTCTGAAAAAATTTAAGACAAATCTTCATTAACTCTTTAAAACTCTTGTAGGGAATTCGTTTTACACACTTAGGCTTATGTATTGAACATAATTATTATAAAACCATTTATTATTAAAAGGCATGTGTGCATATTGTAACATATCTTTTTAACCTGTGTTAATATTTTTAATAATTTTCACATGACTTCATAAAACTAATTTAACTATCTTGTACTACTATTTACAAAAGATATAACCAGACCATACACTTGCATTTACATTACTGATTATTTTTTAGTCCTTACAAGGCATGTCTGTGTGCTATTTTAACTAATTTCAGTTTTCCGTTATTATTTTTACATATTTTATTTACAATAAGCATTTATTTTGTCATTATTTGGTTTGTATATGCTGTACATTGATCATCTTTAACCTTAGATGTACTTGCATTACAATTATAATTATTATTTTTGTCATAATACAATGATTTGTCAGTTTTAGTTTCAAGCTCTTATGGCCTATGTTTGGAATTGTTTTAATTACATATTTATTCCTACCGTTCACCTACTCTGTTTATTTCTTTTGTTAAATAAATCTCATGACATGTCTTTTATATGTTTTGTACACCTCAGATTTTGTGTACACTGTATATATTTCTTATTTTGAATGTTTTTAGCTGAGTTGGTCATTGGCCTAGATATAGGCCTACCCCGGTCCTTCTCAAAATTTGCATATAATTAATTTAGTTTTATGTTTTAATGCCTCATACTTGATAGTTATCATTATTGGATAAGACTGATTGTTGTTTTATGTTGGAATTTTCATAATATACAGATTTTACCCTGATTAAAGTGTTTTTACTTCTTACAGTTAGTGTGATCAGATACTTGCATGAATTAATATTTATTCTGACTTGCTTGTCATCTTATATCATTAGCATTACCCAGAAATAGTAGTAACAGCAGTTATCTGATCTTTCTATTCGATAGGTTTTTCCTGGATAATTAAATTAATGTGGTTTTGTGGTGTTTTGTGTGTGTGTACACTTTTGCTGTCTCTGGCAGTCCCATGTATTTACACTTTATATGCACTAATAACACTCTTAATCTAATTACATTTAGTATTGGGATTACGTCTATAATGTCTTTTCTCATTATGGTAATTTACTTATAAAACTTCAGGCTTTTACTACCACTTATTAGTATTTGCACATGGTTCTGTACCATATGTAAGGTTAGTTGGAACCCCTGTATGTTGACAACAATGCATTCATGCAAATTTACTGTTATTTCTACATTTTGCTATAGTTATCAAGTTTCACCCACAGGTATTTGCACATTAGTCCTATCTGATCATTATTTATTTTCTTACTCTTGTATATGTATATATATATATATTATTTATTATAACATGTATTTATTTATATTTATTATAACATTCTTAACTTGTTTATTTATAGAATAATCAGCTATTAATGCTGGTCTACTTAGAATGTCATTTGGGGTATTATGCGTTGAGTTTATTTTGACTCTATTACCCTACAATTAGTTAGGTTTTGTACAATCTTTATGGCTTTCTCTTCTTTCATTATTATTGAGCATCTTTTTATATTTACAGGTCAGTATCAAGTCACTAATCATAGTTTGTTATGTGTTTCACTATGTTTTAAGGTACTCATTTGTAAACACTTTTCTTGGCTTATATATACTTATTGTTCTGACACTACTGGTTCTTCTTTCTTCATTTTCTTCTATCCTCTTCTTCTGTCTTTTTAGTCCATGTGGGATCATAATAATTGGTGTTCTTGTGTCCTTGTTGGGATTATAGTATTTGGTGTTTGTATCCTCTCACTTACCATCTATTGGGTTATTGGAGTTAAATCTTATTGTACTGTGATTTTATAAGTTTTGCTCTCTAGGTCTCTTGTTCTAATTTCAACTGTTGCTTTTATTATTACTTTTCTTTAGTTGACTGGATAATCAAATTAAAATACACTTTTCTTTATACCTTATTCATCCTTTCTTCTCTTCAGTGTTAGTTCTTTATTTTAAATATATCTTACATGGGTATTTACCTGTATGGTGATTATATGTACCTTTAAAATATTATAAAAAGCGGGCCCAAGCGTTTTCGTTTTTAATTTTTATTAATTTTTGAGAACTAAACAATAAAGTTTATTTAAAAATTTTTTGAAGCTTAATTCATTGTCAAATCATTCGCACCATTTGGTAAGCTGTGAGTTAACTATTAAAGAAATACGAAATGTGTTTGTATTGTAAACGAATCACTATTTTCAGTAACATGTAGCCTTCAAATTATTATTATCTGAACAAATAATAATTATGTAACTCTGAAAAAATTTAAGACAAATCTTCATTAACTCTTTAAAACTCTTGTAGGGAATTCGTTTTACACACTTAGGCCTATATGTATTGAACATAATTATTATAAAACCATTTATTATTAAAAGGCATGTGTACATATTGTAACATATCTTTTTAACCTGTGTTAATATTTTTAATAATTTACACATGACTTCATAAAACTAATTTAACTATCTTGTACTACTATTTACAAAAGATATAACCAGACCATACACTTGCATTTACATTACTGATTATTTTTTAGTCCTTACAAGGCATGTCTGTGTGCTATTTTAACTAATTTCAGTTTTCCGTTATTATTTTTACATATTTTATTTACAATAAGCATTTATTTTGTCATTATTTGGTTTGTATATGCTGTACATTGATCATCTTTAACCTTAGATGTACTTGCATTACAATTATAATTATTATTTTTGTCATAATACAATGATTTGTCAGTTTTAGTTTCAAGCTCTTATGGCCTATGTTTGGAATTGTTTTAATTACATATTTATTCCTACCGTTCACCTACTCTGTTTATTTCTTTTGTTAAATAAATCTCATGACATGTCTTTTATATGTTTTGTACACCTCAGATTTTGTGTACACTGTATATATTTCTTATTTTGAATGTTTTTAGCTGAGTTGGTCATTCGCCTAGATATAGGCCTACCCCGGTCCTTCTCAAAATTTGCATATAATTAATTTAGTTTTATGTTTTAATGCCTCATACTTGATAGTTATCGTTATTGGATAAGACTGATTGTTGTTTTATGTTGGAATTTTCATAATATACAGATTTTACCCTGATTAAAGTGTTTTTACTTCTTACAGTTAGTGTGATCAGATACTTGCATGAATTAATATTTATTCTGACTTGCTTGTCATCTTATATCATTAGCATTACCCAGAAATAGTAGTAACAGCAGTTATCTGATCTTTCTATTCGATAGGTTTTTCCTGGATAATTAATTAATGTGGTTTTGTGGTGTTTTGTGTGTGTGTACACTTTTGCTGTCTCTGGCAGTCCCATGTATTTACACTTTATATGCACTAATAACACTCTTAATCTAATTACATTTAGTATTGGGATTACGTCTATAATGTCTTTTCTCATTATGGTAATTTACTTATAAAACTTCAGGCTTTTACTACCATTTATTAGTATTTGCACATGGTTCTGTACCATATGTAAGGTTATTTGGAACCCCTGTATGTTGACAACAATGCAATCATGCAAATTTACTGTTATTTCTACATTTTGCTATAGTTATCAAGTTTCACCCACAGGTATTTGCACATTAGTCCTATCTGATCATTATTTATTTTCTTACTCTTGTATATGTATATATATATATAATTTATTATAACATGTATTTATTTATATTTATTATAACATTCTTAACTTGTTTATTTATAGAATAATCAGATATTAATGCTGGTCTACTTAGAATGTCATTTGGGGTATTATGCGTTGAGTTTATTTTGACTCTATTACCCTACAATTAGTTAGGTTTTGTATAATCTTTATGTCTTTCTCTTCTTTCATTATTATTGAGCATCTTTTTATATTTACAGGTCAGTGTCAAGTCACTAATCATAGTTTGTTATGTGTTTCACTATGTTTTAAGGTACTCACTTGTAAACACTTTTCTTGGCTTATATATACTTATTGTTCTGACACCACTGGTTCTTCTTTCTTCATTTTCTTCTATCCTCTTCTTCTGTCTTTTTAGTCCAAGTGGGATCATAGTAATTGGTGTTCTTGCGTCCTTGTTGGGATTATAGTATTTGGTGTTTGTATCCTCTCACTTACCATCTATTGGGTTATTGGAGTTAAATCGTATTGTACTGTGATTTTATAAGTTTTGCTCTCTAGGTCTCTTGTTCTACTTTCAACTGTTGCTTTTGTTATTACTTTTCTTTAGTTGACTGGATAATCATATTAAAATACACTTTTCTTTATACCTTATTCATCCTTTCTTCTCTTCAGTGTTAGTTCTTTATTTTAAATATATCTTACATGGGTATTTACCTGTATGGTGATTATATGTACCTTTACAATATTATAAAAAGCGGGCCCAAGCGTTTTCGTTTTTAATTTTTATTAATTTTTGAGAACTAAACAATAAAGTTTATTTAAAAATTTTTTGAAGCCTAATTCATTGTCAAATCATTGGCACCATTTGGTAAGCTGTGAGTTAACTATTAAAGAAATACGAAATGTGTTTGTATTGTAAACGAATCACTATTTTCAGTAACATGTAGCCTTCAAATTATTATTATCTGAACAAATAATAATTATGTAACTCTGAAAAAATTTAAGACAAATCTTCATTAACTCTTTAAAACTCTTGTAGGGAATTCGTTTTACACACTTAGGCCTATATGTATTGAACATAATTATTATAAAACCATTTATTATTAAAAGGCATGTGTACATATTGTAACATATCTTTTTAACCTGTGTTAATATTTTTAATAATTTACACATGACTTCATAAAACTAATTTAACTATCTTGTACTACTATTTACAAAAGATATAACCAGACCATACACTTGCATTTACATTACTGATTATTTTTTAGTCCTTACAAGGCATGTCTGTGTGCTATTTTAACTAATTTCAGTTTTCCGTTATTATTTTTACATATTTTATTTACAATAAGCATTTATTTTGTCATTATTTGGTTTGTATATGCTGTACATTGATCATCTTTAACCTTAGATGTACTTGCATTACAATTATAATTATTATTTTTGTCATAATACAATGATTTGTCAGTTTTAGTTTCAAGCTCTTATGGCCTATGTTTGGAATTGTTTTAATTACATATTTATTCCTACCATTCGCCTACTCTGTTTATTTCTTTTGTTAAATAAATCTCATGACATGTCTTTTATATGTTTTGTACACCTCAGATTTTGTGTACACTGTATATATTTCTTATTTTGAATGTTTTTAGCTGAGTTGGTCATTGGCCTAGATATAGGCCTACCCCGGTCCTTCTCAAAATTTGCATATAATTAATTTAGTTTTATGTTTTAATGCCTCATACTTGGTAGTTATCATTATTGGATAAGACTGATTGTTGTTTTATGTTGGAATTTTCATAATATACAGATTTTACCCTGATTAAAGTGTTTTTACTTCTTACAGTTAGTGTGATCAGATACTTGCATGAATTAATATTTATTCTGACTTGCTTGTCATCTTATATCATTAGCATTACCCAGAAATAGTAGTAACAGCAGTTATCTGATCTTTCTATTCGATAGGTTTTTCCTGGATAATTAAATTAATGTGGTTTTGTGGTGTTTTGTGTGTGTGTACACTTTTGCTGTCTCTGGCAGTCCCATGTATTTACACTTTATATGCACTAATAACACTCTTAATCTAATTACATTTAGTATTGGGATTACGTCTATAATGTCTTTTCTCATGATGGTAATTTACTTATAAAACTTCAGGCTTTTACTACCACTTATTAGTATTTGCACATGGTTCTGTACCATATGTAAGGTTAGTTGGAACCCCTGTATGTTGACAACGATCCATTCATGCAAATTTACTGTTATTTCTACATTTTGCTATAGTTATCAAGTTTCACCCACAGGTATTTGCACATTAGTCCTATCTGATCATTATTTATTTTCTTACTCTTGTATATGTATATATATATATATTATTTATTATAACATGTATTTATTTATATTTATTATAACATTCTTAACTTGTTTATTTATAGAATAATCAGCTATTAATGCTGGTCTACTTAGAATGTCATTTGGGGTATTATGCGTTGAGTTTATTTTGACTCTATTACCCTACAATTAGTTAGGTTTTGTACAATCTTTATGTCTTTCTCTTCTTTCATTATTATTGAGCATCTTTTTATATTTACAGGTCAGTGTCAAGTCACTAATCATAGTTTGTTATGTGTTTCACTATGTTTTAAGGTACTCACTTGTAAACACTTTTCTTGGCTTATATATACTTATTGTTCTGACACTACTGGTTCTTCTTTCTTCATTTTCTTCTATCCTCTTCTTCTGTCTTTTTAGTCCACGTGGGATCATAGTAATTGGTGTTCTTGTGTCCTTGTTGGGATTATAGTATTTGGTGTTTGTATCCTCTCACTTACCATCTATTGGGTTATTGGAGTTAAATCGTATTGTACTGTGATTTTATAAGTTTTGCTCTCTAGGTCTCTTGTTCTACTTTCAACTGTTGCTTTTATTATTACTTTTCTTTAGTTGACTGGATAATCAAATTAAAATACACTTTTCTTTATACCTTATTCATCCTTTCTTTTCTTCAGTGTTAGTTCTTTATTTTAAATATATCTTACATGGGTATTTACCTGTATGGTGATTATATGTACCTTTACAATATTATAAAAAGCGGGCCCAAGCGTTTTCGTTTTTAATTTTTATTAATTTTTGAGAACTAAACAATAAAGTTTATTTAAAAATTTTTTGAAGCCTAATTCATTGTCAAATCATTGGCACCATTTGGTAAGCTGTGAGTTAACTATTAAAGAAATATGAAATGTGTTTGTATTGTAAACGAATCACTATTTTCAGTAACATGTAGCCTTCAAATTATTATTATCTGAACAAATAATAATTATGTAACTCTGAAAAAATTTAAGACAAATCTTCATTAACTCTTTAAAACTCTTGTAGGGAATTCGTTTTACACACTTAGGCTTATGTATTGAACATAATTATTATAAAACCATTTATTATTAAAAGGCATGTGTGCATATTGTAACATATCTTTTTAACCTGTGTTAATATTTTTAATAATTTTCACATGACTTCATAAAACTAATTTAACTATCTTGTACTACTATTTACAAAAGATATAACCAGACCATACACTTGCATTTACATTACTAATTATTTTTTAGTCCTTACAAGGCATGTCTGTGTGCTATTTTAACTAATTTCAGTTTTCCGTTATTATTTTTACATATTTTATTTACAATAAGCATTTATTTTGTCATTATTTGGTTTGTATATGCTGTACATTGATCATCTTTAACCTTAGATGTACTTGCATTACAATTATAATTATTATTTTTGTCATAATACAATGATTTGTCAGTTTTAGTTTCAAGCTCTTATGGCCTATGTTTGGAATTGTTTTAATTACATATTTATTCCTACCGTTCGCCTACTCTGTTTATTTCTTTTGTTAAATAAATCTCATGACATGTCTTTTATATGTTTTGTACACCTCAGATTTTGTGTACACTGTATATATTTCTTATTTTGAATGTTTTTAGCTGAGTTGGTCATTGGCCTAGATATAGACCTACCCCGGTCCTTCTCAAAATTTGCATATAATTAATTTAGTTTTATGTTTTAATGCTTGATAGTTATCGTTATTGGATAAGACTGATTGTTGTTTTATGTTGGAATTATCATAATATACAGATTTTACCCTCATTAAAGTGTTTTTACTTCTTACAGTTAGTGTGATCAGATACTTGCATGAATTAATATTTATTCTGACTTGCTTGTCATCTTATATCATTAGCATTACCCAGAAATAGTAGTAACAGCAGTTATCTGATCTTTCTATTCGATAGGTTTTTCCTGGATAATTAAATTAATGTGGTTTTGTGGTGTTTTGTGTGTGTGTACACTTTTGCTGTCTCTGGCAGTCCCATGTATTTACACTTTATATGCACTAATAACACTCTTAATCTAATTACATTTAGTATTGGGATTACGTCTATAATGTCTTTTCTCATTATGGTAATTTACTTATAAAACTTCAGGCTTTTACTACCACTTATTAGTATTTGCACATGGTTCTGTACCATATGTAAGGTTAGTTGGAACCCCTGTATGTTGACAACAATGCATTCATGCAAATTTACTGTTATTTCTACATTTTGCTATAGTTATCAAGTTTCACCCACAGGTATTTGCACATTAGTCCTATCTGATCATTATTTATTTTCTTACTCTTGTATATGTATATGTATATATATATATATTATTTATTATAACATGTATTTATTTATATTTATTATAACATTCTTAACTTGTTTATTTATAGAATAATCAGCTATTAATGCTGGTCTACTTAGAATGTCATTTGGGGTATTATGCGTTGAGTTTATTTTGACTCTATTACCCTACAATTAGTTAGGTTTTGTACAATCTTTATGTCTTTCTCTTCTTTCATTATTATTGATCACCTTTTTATATTTACAGGTCAGTGTCAAGTCACTAATCATAGTTTGTTATGTGTTTCACTATGTTTTAAGGTACTCACTTGTAAACACTTTTCTTGGCTTATATATACTTATTGTTCTGACACTACTGGTTCTTCTTTCTTCATTTTCTTCTATCCTCTTCTTCTGTCTTTTTAGTCCATGTGGGATCATAATAATTGGTGTTCTTGTGTCCTTGTTGGTATTATAGTATTTGGTGTTTGTATCCTCTCACTTACCATCTATTGGGTTATTGGAGTTAAATCGTATTGTACTGTGATTTTATAAGTTTTGCTCTCTAGGTCTCTTGTTCTACTTTCAACTGTTGCTTTTATTATTACTTTTCTTTAGTTGACTGGATAATCATATTAAAATAAACTTTTCTTTATACCTTATTCATCCTTTCTTCTCTTCAGTGTTAGTTCTTTATTTTAAATATATCTTACATGGGTATTTACCTGTATGGTGATTATATGTACCTTTACAATATTACAAAAAGCGGGCCCAAGAATTTCGTTTTTAATTTTTATTAATTTTTGAGAACTAAACAATAAAGTTAATTTAAAAATTTTTTGAAGCCTAATTCATTGTCAAATCATTGGCACCATTTGGTAAGCTGTGAGTTAACTATTAAAGAAATACGAAATGTGTTTGTATTGTAAACGAATCACTATTTTCAGTAACATGTAGCCTTCAAATTATTATTATCTGAACAAATAATAATTATGTAACTCTGAAAAAATTTAAGACAAATCTTCATTAACTCTTTAAAACTCTTGTAGGGAATTCGTTTTACACACTTAGGCTTATGTATTGAACATAATTATTATAAAACCATTTATTATTAAAAGGCATGTGTACATATTGTAACATATCTTTTTAACCTGTGTTAATATTTTTAATAATTTTCACATGACTTCATAAAACTAATTTAACTATCTTGTACTACTATTTACAAAAGATATAACCAGACCATACACTTGCATTTACATTACTGATTATTTTTTAGTCCTTACAAGGCATGTCTGTGTGCTATTTTAACTAATTTCAGTTTTCCGTTATTATTTTTACATATTTTATTTACAATAAGCATTTATTTTGTCATTATTTGGTTTGTATATGCTGTACATTGATCATCTTTAACCTTAGATGTACTTGCATTACAATTATAATTATTATTTTTGTCATAATACAATGATTTGTCAGTTTTAGTTTCAAGCTCTTATGGCCTATGTTTGGAATTGTTTTAATTACATATTTATTCCTACCATTCGCCTACTCTGTTTATTTCTTTTGTTAAATAAATCTCATGACATGTCTTTTATATGTTTTGTACACCTCAGATTTTGTGTACACTGTATATATTTCTTATTTTGAATGTTTTTAGCTGAGTTGGTCATTGGCCTAGATATAGGCCTACCCCGGTCCTTCTCAAAATTTGCATATAATTAATTTAGTTTTATGTTTTAATGCCTCATACTTGATAGTTATCGTTATTGGATAAGACTGATTGTTGTTTTATGTTGGAATTTTCATAATATACAGATTTTACCCTGATTAAAGTGTTTTTACTTCTTACAGTTAGTGTGATCAGATACTTGCATGAATTAATATTTATTCTGACTTGCTTGTCACCTTATATCATTAGCATTACCCAGAAATAGTAGTAAGAGCAGTTATCTGATCTTTCTATTCGATAGGTTTTTCCTGGATAATTAAATTAATGTGGTTTTGTGGTGTTTTGTGTGTGTGTACACTTTTGCTGTCTCTGGCAGTCCCATGTATTTACACTTTATATGCACTAATAACACTCTTAATCTAATTACATTTAGTATTGGGATTACGTCTATAATGTCTTTTCTCATTATGGTAATTTACTTATAAAACTTCAGGCTTTTACTACCACTTATTAGTATTTGCACATGGTTCTGTACCATATGTAATGTTAGTTGGAACCCCTGTATGTTGACAACAATGCATTCATGCAAATTTACTGTTATTTCTACATTTTGCTATAGTTATCAAGTTTCACCCACAGGTATTTGCACATTAGTCCTATCTGATCATTATTTATTATCTTACTCTTGTATATATATATTATTTATTATAACATGTATTTATTTATATTTATTATAACATTCTTAACTTGTTTATTTATAGAATAATCAGCTATTAATGCTGGTCTACTTAGAATGTCATTTGGGGTATTATGCGTTGAGTTTATTTTGACTCTATTACCCTACAATTAGTTAGGTTTTGTACAATCTTTATGTCTTTCTCTTCTTTCATTATTAATGAGCATCTTTTTATATTTACAGGTCAGTGTCGAGTCACTAATCATAGTTTGTTATGTGTTTCACTATGTTTTAAGGTACTCACTTATAAATACTTTTCTTGGCTTATATATACTTATTGTTCTGACACTACTGGTTCTTCTTTCTTCATTTTCTTCTATCCTCTTCTTCTGTCTTTTTAGTCCATGTGGGATCATAATAATTGGTTTTCTTGTGTCCTTGTTGGTATTATAGTATTTGGTGTTTGTATCCTCTCACTTACCATCTATTGGGTTATTGGAGTTAAATCGTATTGTACTGTGATTTTATAAGTTTTGCTCTCTAGGTCTCTTGTTGTACTTTCAACTGTTGCTTTTATTATTACTTTTCTTTAGTTGACTGGATAATCATATTAAAATAAACTTTTCTTTATACCTTATTCATCCTTTCTTCTCTTCAGTGTTAGTTCTTTATTTTAAATATATCTTACATGGGTATTTACCTGTATGGTGATTATATGTACCTTTACAATATTACAAAAAGCGGGCCCAAGAATTTCGTTTTTAATTTTTATTAATTTTTGAGAACTAAACAATAAAGTTTATTTAAAAATTTTTTGAAGCCTAATTCATTGTCAAATCATTGGCACCATTTGGTAAGCTGTGAGTTAACTATTAAAGAAATACAAAATGTGTTTGTATTGTAAACGAATCACTATTTTCAGTAACATGTAGCCTTCAAATTATTATTATCTGAACAAATAATAATTATGTAACTCTGAAAAAATTTAAGACAAATCTTCATTAACTCTTTAAAACCTCTTGTAGGGAATTCATTTTACACACTTAGGCTTATGTATTGAACATAATTATTATAAAACCATTTATTATTAAAAGGCATGTGTACATATTGTAACATATCTTTTTAACCTGTGTTAATATTTTTAATAATTTTCACATGACTTCATAAAACTAATTTAACTATCTTGTACTACTATTTACAAAAGATATAACCAGACCATACACTTGCATTTACATTACTGATTATTTTTTAGTCCTTACAAGGCATGTCTGTGTGCTATTTTAACTAATTTCAGTTTTCCGTTATTATTTTTACATATTTTATTTACAATAAGCATTTATTTTGTCATTATTTGGTTTGTATATGCTGTACATTGATCATCTTTAACCTTAGATGTACTTGCATTACAATTATAATTATTATTTTTGTCATAATACAATGATTTGTCAGTTTTAGTTTCAAGCTCTTATGGCCTATGTTTGGAATTGTTTTAATTACATATTTATTCCTACCGTTCGCCTACTCTGTTTATTTCTTTTGTTAAATAAATCTCATGACATGTCTTTTATATGTTTTGTACACCTCAGATTTTGTGTACACTGTATATATTTCTTATTTTGAATGTTTTTAGCTGAGTTGGTCATTGGCCTAGATATAGGCCTACCCCGGTCCTTCTCAAAATTTGCATATAATTAATTTAGTTTTATGTTTTAATGCCTCATACTTGATAGTTATCGTTATTGGATAAGACTGATTGTTGTTTTATGTTGGAATTTTCATAATATACAGATTTTACCCTGATTAAAGTGTTTTTACTTCTTACAGTTAGTGTGATCAGATACTTGCATGAATTAATATTTATTCTGACTTGCTTGTCATCTTATATCATTAGCATTACCCAGAAATAGTAGTAACAGCAGTTATCTGATCTTTCTATTCGATAGGTTTTTCCTGGATAATTAAATTAATGTGGTTTTGTGGTGTTTTGTGTGTGTGTACACTTTTGCTGTCTCTGGCAGTCCCATGTATTTACACTTTATATGCACTAATAACACTCTTAATCTAATTACATTTAGTATTGGGATTACGTCTATAATGTCTTTTCTCATTATGGTAATTTACTTATAAAACTTCAGGCTTTTACTAACACTTATTAGTATTTGCACATGGTTCTGTACCATATGTAAGGTTAGTTGGAACCCCTGTATGTTGACAACAATGCATTCATGCAAATTTACTGTTATTTCTACATTTTGCTATAGTTATCAAGTTTCACCCACAGGTATTTGCACATTAGTCCTATCTGATCATTATTTATTTTCTTACTCTTGTATATGTATATATATATATTATTTATTATAACATGTATTTATTTATATTTATTATAACATTCTTAACTTGTTTATTTATAGAATAGTCAGCTATTAATGCTGGTCTACTTAGAATGTCATTTGGGGTATTATGCGTTGAGTTTATTTTGACTCTATTACCCTACAATTAGTTACGTTTTGTACAATCTTTATGGCTTTCTCTTCTTTCAATATTATTGAGCATCTTTTTATATTTACAGGTCAGTGTCAAGTCACTAATCATAGTTTGTTACGTGTTTCACTATGTTTTAAGGTACTCACTTGTAAACACTTTTCTTGGCTTATATATACTTATTGTTCTGACACTACTGGTTCTTCTTTCTTCATTTTCTTCTATCCTCTTCTTCTGTCTTTTTAGTCCATGTGGGATCATAGTAATTGGTGTTCTTGTGTCCTTGTTGGGATTATAGTATTTGGTGTTTGTATCCTCTCACTTACCATCTATTGGGTTATTGGAGTTAAATCGTATTGTACTGTGATTTTATAAGTTTTGCTCTCTAGGTCTCTTGTTCTACTTTCAACTGTTGCTTTTATTATTACTTTTCTTTAGTTGACTGGATAATCATATTAAAATACACTTTTCTTTATACCTTATTCATCCTTTCTTCTCTTCAGTGTTAGTTCTTTATTTTAAATATATCTTACATGGGTATTTACCTGTATGGTGATTATATGTACCTTTACAATATTATAAAAAGCGGGCCCAAGCATTTTCGTTTTTAATTTTTATTAATTTTTGAGAACTAAACAATAAAGTTTATTTAAAAAATTTTGAAGCCTAATTCATTGTCAAATCATTGGCACCATTTGGTAAGCTGTGAGTTAACTATTAAAGAAATACGAAATGTGTTTGTATTGTAAACGAATCACTATTTTCAGTAACATGTAGCCTTCAAATTATTATTATCTGAACAAATAATAATTATGTAACTCTGAAAAAATTTAAGACAAATCTTCATTAACTCTTTAAAATTCTTGTAGGGAATTCGTTTTACACACTTGGGCCTATATGTATTGAACATAATTATTATAAAACCATTTATTATTAAAAGGCATGTGTACATATTGTAACATATCTTTTTAACCTGTGTTAATATTTTTAATAATTTTCACATGACTTCATAAAACTAATTTAACTATCTTGTACTACTATTTACAAAAGATATAACCAGACCATACACTTGCATTTACATTACTGATTATTTTTTAGTCCTTACAAGGCATGTCTGTGTGCTATTTTAACTAATTTCAGTTTTCCGTTATTATTTTTACATATTGTATTTACAATAAGCATTTATTTTGTCATTATTTGGTTTGTATATGCTGTACATTGATCATCTTTAACCTTGCATTACAATTATAATTATTATTTTTGTCATAATACAATGATTTGTCAGTTTTAGTTTCAAGCTCTTATGGCCTATGTTTGGAATTGTTTTAATTACATATTTATTCCTACCGTTCGCCTACTCTGTTTATTTCTTTTGTTAAATAAATCTCATGACATGTCTTTTATATGTTTTGTACACCTCAGATTTTGTGTACACTGTATATATTTCTTATTTTGAATGTTTTTAGCTGAGTTGGTCATTGGCCTAGATATAGGCCTACCCCGGTCCTTCTCAAAATTTGCATATAATTAATTTAGTTTTATGTTTTAATGCCTCATACTTGATAGTTATCGTTATTGGATAAGACTGATTGTTGTTTTATGTTGGAATTTTCATAATATACAGATTTTACCCTGATTAAAGTGTTTTTACTTCTTACAGTTAGTGTGATCAGATACTTGCATGAATTAATATTTATTCTGACTTGCTTGTCATCTTATATCATTAGCATTACCCAGAAATAGTAGTAACAGCAGTTATCTGATCTTTCTATTCGATAGGTTTTTCCTGGATAATTAAATTAATGTGGTTTTGTGGTGTTTTGTGTGTGTGTACACTTTTGCTGTCTCTGGCAGTCCCATGTATTTACACTTTATATGCACTAATAACACTCTTAATCTAATTACATTTAGTATTGGGATTACGTCTATAATGTCTTTTCTCATTATGGTAATTTACTTATAAAACTTCAGGCTTTTACTACCACTTATTAGTATTTGCACATGGTTCTGTACCATATGTAAGGTTAGTTGGAACCCCTGTATGTTGACAACAATGCATTCATGCAAATTTACTGTTATTTCTACATTTTGCTATAGTTATCAAGTTTCACCCACAGGTATTTGCACATTAGTCCTATCTGATCATTATTTATTTTCTTACTCTTGTATATGTATATATATATATTATTTATTATAACATGTATTTATTTATATTTATTATAACATTCTTAACTTGTTTATTTATAGAATAGTCAGCTATTAATGCTGGTCTACTTAGAATGTCATTTGGGGTATTATGCGTTGAGTTTATTTTGACTCTATTACCCTACAATTAGTTAGGTTTTGTACAATCTTTATGGCTTTCTCTTCTTTCAATATTATTGAGCATCTTTTTATATTTACAGGTCAGTGTCAAGTCACTAATCATAGTTTGTTATGTGTTTCACTATGTTTTAAGGTACTCACTTGTAAACACTTTTCTTGGCTTATATATACTTATTGTTCTGACACTACTGGTTCTTCTTTCATCATTTTCTTCTATCCTCTTCTTCTGTCTTTTTAGTCCATGTGGGATCATAGTAATTGGTGTTCTTGTGTCCTTGTTGGGATTATAGTATTTGGTGTTTGTATCCTCTCACTTACCATCTATTGGGTTATTGGAGTTAAATCGTATTGTACTGTGATTTTATAAGTTTTGCTCTCTAGGTCTCTTGTTCTACTTTCAACTGTTGCTTTTATTATTACTTTTCTTTAGTTGACTGGATAATCATATTAAAATACACTTTTCTTTATACCTTATTCATCCTTTCTTCTCTTCAGTGTTAGTTCTTTATTTTAAATATATCTTACATGGGTATTTACCTGTATGGTGATTATATGTACCTTTACAATATTATAAAAAGCGGGCCCAAGCATTTTCGTTTTTAATTTTTATTAATTTTTGAGAACTAAAAAATAAAGTTTATTTTAAAAATTTTGAAGCCTAATTCATTGTCAAATCATTGGCACCATTTGGTAAGCTGTGAGTTAACTATTAAAGAAATACGAAATGTGTTTGTATTGTAAACGAATCACTATTTTCAGTAACATGTAGCCTTCAAATTATTATTATCTGAACAAATAATAATTATGTAACTCTGAAAAAATTTAAGACAAATCTTCATTAACTCTTTAAAATTCTTGTAGGGAATTCGTTTTACACACTTGGGCCTATATGTATTGAACATAATTATTATAAAACCATTTATTATTAAAAGGCATGTGTACATATTGTAACATATCTTTTTAACCTGTGTTAATATTTTTAATAATTTACACATGACTTCATAAAACTAATTTAACTATCTTGTACTACTATTTACAAAAGATATAACCAGACCATACACTTGCATTTACATTACTGATTATTTTTTAGTCCTTACAAGGCATGTCTGTGTGCTATTTTAACTAATTTCAGTTATCCGTTATTATTTTTACATATTTTATTTACAATAAGCATTTATTTTGTCATTATTTGGTTTGTATACACTGTACATTGATCATCTTTAACCTTAGATGTACTTGCATTACAATTATAATTATTATTTTTGTCATAATACAATGATTTGTCAGTTTTAGTTTCAAGCTCTTATGGCCTATGTTTGGAATTGTTTTAATTACATATTTATTCCTACCGTTCGCCTACTCTGTTTATTTCTTTTGTTAAATAAATCTCATGACATGTCTTTTATATGTTTTGTACACCTCAGATTTTGTGTACACTGTATATATTTCTTATTTTGAATGTTTTTAGCTGAGTTGGTCATTGGCCTAGATATAGGCCTACCCCGGTCCTTCTCAAAATTTGCATATAAATAATTTAGTTTTATGTTTTAATGCCTCATACTTGATAGTTATCGTTATTGGATAAGACTGATTGTTGTTTTATGTTGGAATTTTCATAATATACAGATTTTACCCTGATTAAAGTGTTTTTACTTCTTACAGTTAGTGTGATCAGATACTTGCATGAATTAATATTTATTCTGACTTGCTTGTCATCTTATATCATTAGCATTACCCAGAAATAGTAGTAACAGCAGTTATCTGATCTTTCTATTCGATAGGTTTTTCCTGGATAATTAAATTAATGTGGTTTTGTGGTGTTTTGTGTGTGTGTACACTTTTGCTGTCTCTGGCAGTCCCATGTATTTACACTTTATATGCACTAATAACACTCTTAATCTAATTACATTTAGTATTGGGATTACGTCTATAATGTCTTTTCTCATTATGGTAATTTACTTATAAAACTTCAGGCTTTTACTACCACTTATTAGTATTTGCACATGGTTCTGTACCATATGTAAGGTTAGTTGGAACCCCTGTATGTTGACAACAATGCATTCATGCAAATTTACTGTTATTTCTACATTTTGCTATAGTTATCAAGTTTCACCCACAGGTATTTGCACATTAGTCCTATCTGATCATTATTTATTTTCTTACTCTTGTATATGTATATATATATATTATTTATTATAACATGTATTTATTTATATTTATTATAACATTCTTAACTTGTTTATTTATAGAATAATCAGCTATTAATGCTGGTCTACTTAGAATGTCATTTGGGGTATTATGCGTTGAGTTTATTTTGACTCTATTACCCTACAATTAGTTAGGTTTTGTACAATCTTTATGGCTTTCTCTTCTTTCAATATTATTGAGCATCTTTTTATATTTACAGGTCAGTGTCAAGTCACTAATCATAGTTTGTTATGTGTTTCACTATGTTTTAAGGTACTCACTTGTAAACACTTTTCTTGGCTTATATATACTTATTGTTCTGACACTACTGGTTCTTCTTTCTTCATTTTCTTCTATCCTCTTCTTCTGTCTTTTTAGTCCATGTGGGATCATAGTAATTGGTGTTCTTGTGTCCTTGTTGGGATTATAGTATTTGGTGTTTGTATCCTCTCACTTACCATCTATTGGGTTATTGGAGTTAAATCGTATTGTACTGTGATTTTATAAGTTTTGCTCTCTAGGTCTCTTGTTCTACTTATTAGAACTGTTGCTTTTATTATTACTTTTCTTTAGTTGACTGGATAATCATATTAAAATACACTTTTCTTTATACCTTATTCATCCTTTCTTCTCTTCAGTGTTAGTTCTTTATTTTAAATATATCTTACATGGGTATTTACCTGTATGGTGATTATATGTACCTTTACAATATTATAAAAAGCGGGCCCAAGCATTTTCGTTTTTAATTTTTATTAATTTTTGAGAACTAAACAATAAAGTTTATTTAAAAAATTTTGAAGCCTAATTCATTGTCAAATCATTGGCACCATTTGGTAAGCTGTGAGTTAACTATTAAAGAAATACGAAATGTGTTTGTATTGTAAACGAATCACTATTTTCAGTAACATGTAGCCTTCAAATTATTATTATCTGAACAAATAATAATTATGTAACTCTGAAAAAATTTAAGACAAATCTTCATTAACTCTTTAAAATTCTTGTAGGGAATTCGTTTTACACACTTGGGCCTATATGTATTGAACATAATTATTATAAAACCATTTATTATTAAAAGGCATGTGTACATATTGTAACATATCTTTTTAACCTGTGTTAATATTTTTAATAATTTACACATGACTTCATACAACTAATTTAACTATCTTGTACTACTATTTACAAAAGATATAACCAGACCATACACTTGCATTTACATTACTGATTATTTTTTAGTCCTTACAAGGCATGTCTGTGTGCTATTTTAACTAATTTCAGTTTTCCGTTATTATTTTTACATATTGTATTTACAATAAGCATTTATTTTGTCATTATTTGGTTTGTATATGCTGTACATTGATCATCTTTAACTTTGCATTACAATTATAATTATTATTTTTGTCATAATACAATGATTTGTCAGTTTTAGTTTCAAGCTCTTATGGCCTATGTTTGGAATTGTTTTAATTACATATTTATTCCTACCGTTCGCCTACTCTGTTTATTTCTTTTGTTAAATAAATCTCATGACATGTCTTTTATATGTTTTGTACACCTCAGATTTTGTGTACACTGTATATATTTCTTATTTTGAATGTTTTTAGCTGAGTTGGTCATTGGCCTAGATATAGGCCTACCCCGGTCCTTCTCAAAATTTGCATATAATTAATTTAGTTTTATGTTTTAATGCCTCATACTTGATAGTTATCGTTATTGGATAAGACTGATTGTTGTTTTATGTTGAAATTTTCATAATATACAGATTTTACCCTGATTAAAGTGTTTTTACTTCTTACAGTTAGTGTGATCAGATACTTGCATGAATTAATATTTATTCTGACTTGCTTGTCATCTTATATCATTAGCATTACCCAGAAATAGTAGTAACAGCAGTTATCTGATCTTTCTATTCGATAGGTTTTTCCTGGATAATTAAATTAATGTGGTTTTGTGGTGTTTTGTGTGTGTGTACACTTTTGCTGTCTCTGGCAGTCCCATGTATTTACACTTTATATGCACTAATAACACTCTTAATCTAATTACATTTAGTATTGGGATTACGTCTATAATGTCTTTTCTCATTATGGTAATTTACTTATAAAACTTCAGGCTTTTACTACCACTTATTAGTATTTGCACATGGTTCTGTACCATATGTAAGGTTAGTTGGAACCCCTGTATGTTGACAACAATGCATTCATGCAAATTTACTGTTATTTCTACATTTTGCTATAGTTATCAAGTTTCACCCACAGGTATTTGCACATTAGTCCTATCTGATCATTATTTATTTTCTTACTCTTGTATATGTATATATATATATTATTTATTATAACATGTATTTATTTATATTTATTATAACATTCTTAACTTGTTTATTTATAGAATAATCAGCTATTAATGCTGGTCTACTTAGAATGTCATTTGGGGTATTATGCGTTGAGTTTATTTTGACTCTATTACCCTACAATTAGTTAGGTTTTGTACAATCTTTATGGCTTTTTCTTCTTTCATTATTATTGAGCATCTTTTTATATTTACAGGTCAGTGTCAAGTAACTAATCATAGCTTGTTATGTGTTTCACTATGTTTTAAGGTACTCACTTGTAAACACTTTTCTTGGCTTATATATACTTATTGTTCTGACACTACTGGTTCTTCTTTCTTCATTTTCTTCTATCCTCTTCTTCTGTCTTTTTAGTCCATGTGGGATCATAATAATTGGTGTTCTTGTGTCCTTGTTGGGATTATAGTATTTGGTGTTTGTATCCTCTCACTTACCATCTATTGGGTTATTGGAGTTAAATCGTATTGTACTGTGATTTTATAAGTTTTGCTCTCTAGGTCTCTTGTTCTACTTTCAACTGTTGCTTTTATTATTACTTTTCTTTAGTTGACTGGATAATCATATTAAAATACACTTTTCTTTATACCTTATTCATCCTTTCTTCTCTTCAGTTTTAGTTCTTTATTTTAAATATATCTTACATGGGTATTTACCTGTATGGTGATTATATGTACCTTTACAATATTACAAAAAGCGGGCCCAAGCGTTTTTGTTTTTAATTTTTATTAATTTTTGAGAACTAAACAATAAAGTTTATTTAAAAATTTTTTGAAGCCTAATTCATTGTCAAATCATTGGCACCATTTGGTAAGCTGTGAGTTAACTATTAAAGAAATACGAAATGTGTTTGTATTGTAAACGAATCACTATTTTCAGTAACATGTAGCCTTCAAATTATTATTATCTGAACAAATAATAATTATGTAACTCTGAAAAAATTTAAGACAAATCTTCATTAACTCTTTAAAACTCTTGTAGGGAATTCGTTTTACACACTTTGGCCTATATGTATTGAACATAATTATTATAAAACCATTTATTATTAAAAGGCATGTGTACATATTGTAACATATCTTTTTAACCTGTGTTAATATTTTTAATAATTTACACATGACTTCATAAAACTAATTTAACTATCTTGTACTACTATTTACAAAAGATATAACCAGACCATACACTTGCATTTACATTACTGATTATTTTTTAGTCCTTACAAGGCATGTCTGTGTGCTATTTTAACTAATTTCAGTTATCCGTTATTATTTTTACATATTTTATTTACAATAAGCATTTATTTTGTCATTATTTGGTTTGTATATACTGTACATTGATCATCTTTAACCTTAGATGTACTTGCATTACAATTATAATTATTATTTTTGTCATAATACAATGATTTGTCAGTTTTAGTTTCAAGCTCTTATGGCCTATGTTTGGAATTGTTTTAATTACATATTTATTCCTACCGTTCGCCTACTCTGTTTATTTCTTTTGTTAAATAAATCTCATGACATGTCTTTTATATGTTTTGTACACCTCAGATTTTGTGTACACTGTATATATTTCTTATTTTGAATGTTTTTAGCTGAGTTGGTCATTGGTCTAGATATAGGCCTACCACGGTCCTTCTCAAAATTTGCATATAAATAATTTAGTTTTATGTTTTAATGCCTCATACTTGATAGTTACTGTTATTGGATAAGACTGATTGTTGTTTTATGTTGGAATTTTCATAATATACAGATTTTACCCTGATTAAAGTGTTTTTACTTCTTACAGTTAGTGTGATCAGATACTTGCATGAATTAATATTTATTCTGACTTGCTTGTCATCTTATATCATTAGCATTACCCAGAAATAGTAGTAACAGCAGTTATCTGATCTTTCTATTCGATAGGTTTTTCCTGGATAATTAAATTAATGTGGTTTTGTGGTGTTTTGTGTGTGTGTACACTTTTGCTGTCTCTGGCAGTCCCATGTATTTACACTTTATATGCACTAATAACACTCTTAATCTAATTACATTTAGTATTGGGATTACGTCTATAATGTCTTTTCTCATTATGGTAATTTACTTATAAAACTTCAGGCTTTTACTACCACTTATTAGTATTTGCACATGGTTCTGTACCATATGTAAGGTTAGTTGGAACCCCTGTATGTTGACAACAATGCATTCATGCAAATTTACTGTTATTTCTACATTTTGCTATAGTTATCAAGTTTCACCCACAGGTATTTGCACATTAGTCCTATCTGATCATTATTTATTTTCTTACTCTTGTATATGTATATATATATATTATTTATTATAACATGTATTTATTTATATTTATTATAACATTCTTAACTTGTTTATTTATAGAATAATCAGCTATTAATGCTGGTCTACTTAGAATGTCATTTGGGGTATTATGCGTTGAGTTTATTTTGACTCTATTACCCTACAATTAGTTAGGTTTTGTACAATCTTTATGTCTTTCTCTTCTTTCATTATTATTGAGCATCTTTTTATATTTACAGGTCAGTGTCAAGTCACTAATCATAGTTTGTTATGTGTTTCACTATGTTTTAAGGTACTCACTTGTAAACACTTTTCTTGGCTTATATATACTTATTGTTCTGACACTACTGGTTCTTCTTTCTTCATTTTCTTCTATCCTCTTCTTCTGTCTTTTTAGTCCATGTGGGATCATAGTAATTGGTGTTCTTGTGTCCTTGTTGGGATTATAGTATTTGGTGTTTGTATCCTCTCACTTACCATCTATTGGGTTATTGGAGTTAAATCGTATTGTACTGTGATTTTATAAGTTTTGCTCTCTAGGTCTCTTGTTCTACTTTCAACTGTTGCTTTTATTATTACTTTTCTTTAGTTGACTGGATAATCATATTAAAATACACTTTTCTTTATACCTTATTCATCCTTTCTTCTCTTCAGTTTTAGTTCTTTATTTTAAATATATCTTACATGGGTATTTACCTGTATGGTGATTATATGTACCTTTACAATATTACAAAAAGCGGGCCCAAGCGTTTTTGTTTTTAATTTTTATTAATTTTTGAGAACTAAACAATAAAGTTTATTTAAAAATTTTTTGAAGCCTAATTCATTGTCAAATCATTGGCACCATTTGGTAAGCTGTGAGTTAACTATTAAAGAAATACGAAATGTGTTTGTATTGTAAACGAATCACTATTTTCAGTAACATGTAGCCTTCAAATTATTATTATCTGAACAAATAATAATTATGTAACTCTGAAAAAATTTAAGACAAATCTTCATTAACTCTTTAAAACTCTTGTAGGGAATTCGTTTTACACACTTTGGCCTATATGTATTGAACATAATTATTATAAAACCATTTATTATTAAAAGGCATGTGTACATATTGTAACATATCTTTTTAACCTGTGTTAATATTTTTAATAATTTACACATGACTTCATAAAACTAATTTAACTATCTTGTACTACTATTTACAAAAGATATAACCAGACCATACACTTGCATTTACATTACTGATTATTTTTTAGTCCTTACAAGGCATGTCTGTGTGCTATTTTAACTAATTTCAGTTATCCGTTATTATTTTTACATATTTTATTTACAATAAGCATTTATTTTGTCATTATTTGGTTTGTATATACTGTACATTGATCATCTTTAACCTTAGATGTACTTGCATTACAATTATAATTATTATTTTTGTCATAATACAATGATTTGTCAGTTTTAGTTTCAAGCTCTTATGGCTTATGTTTGGAATTGTTTTAATTACATATTTATTCCTACCGTTCGCCTACTCTGTTTATTTCTTTTGTTAAATAAATCTCATGACATGTCTTTTATATGTTTTGTACACCTCAGATTTTGTGTACACTGTATATATTTCTTATTTTGAATGTTTTTAGCTGAGTTGGTCATTGGTCTAGATATAGGCCTACCCCGGTCCTTCTCAAAATTTGCATATAAATAATTTAGTTTTATGTTTTAATGCCTCATACTTGATAGTTATCGTTATTGGATAAGACTGATTGTTGTTTTATGTTGGAATTTTCATAATATACAGATTTTACCCTGATTAAAGTGTTTTTACTTCTTACAGTTAGTGTGATCAGATACTTGCATGAATTAATATTTATTCTGACTTGCTTGTCATCTTATATCATTAGCATTACCCAGAAATAGTAGTAACAGCAGTTATCTGATCTTTCTATTCGATAGGTTTTTCCTGGATAATTAAATTAATGTGGTTTTGTGGTGTTTTGTGTGTGTGTACACTTTTGCTGTCTCTGGCAGTCCCATGTATTTACACTTTATATGCACTAATAACACTCTTAATCTAATTACATTTAGTATTGGGATTACGTCTATAATGTCTTTTCTCATTATGGTAATTTACTTATAAAACTTCAGGCTTTTACTACCACTTATTAGTATTTGCACATGGTTCTGTACCATATGTAAGGTTAGTTGGAACCCCTGTATGTTGACAACAATGCATTCATGCAAATTTACTGTTATTTCTACATTTTGCTATAGTTATCAAGTTTCACCCACAGGTATTTGCACATTAGTCCTATCTGATCATTATTTATTTTCTTACTCTTGTATATGTATATATATATATTATTTATTATAACATGTATTTATTTATATTTATTATAACATTCTTAACTTGTTTATTTATAGAATAGTCAGCTATTAATGCTGGTCTACTTAGAATGTCATTTGGGGTATTATGCGTTGAGTTTATTTTGACTCTATTACCCTACAATTAGTTAGGTTTTGTACAATCTTTATGGCTTTCTCTTCTTTCATTATTATTGAGCATCTTTTTATATTTACAGGTCAGTGTCAAGTAACTAATCATAGTTTGTTATGTGTTTCACTATGTTTTAAGGTACTCACTTGTAAACACTTTTCTTGGCTTATATATACTTATTGTTCTGACACTACTGGTTCTTCTTTCTTCATTTTCTTCTATCCTCTTCTTCTGTCTTTTTAGTCCATGTGGGATCATAGAAATTGGTGTTCTTGTGTCCTTGTTGGGATTATAGTATTTGGTGTTTGTATCCTCTCACTTACCATCTATTGGGTTATTGGAGTTAAATCGTATTGTACTGTGATTTTATAAGTTTTGCTCTCTAGGTCTCTTGTTCTACTTTCAACTGTTGCTTTTATTATTACTTTTCTTTAGTTGACTGGATAATCATATTAAAATACACTTTTCTTTATACCTTATTCATCCTTTCTTCTCTTCAGTGTTAATTCTTTATTTTAAATATATCTTACATGGGTATTTACCTGTATGGTGATTATATGTACCTTTACAATATTATAAAAAGCGGGCCCAAACATTTTCGTTTTTAATTTTTATTAATTTTTGAGAACTAAACAATAAAGTTTATTTAAAAATTTTTGAAGCCTAATTCATTGTCAAATCATTTGCACCATTTGGTAAGCTGTGAGTTAACTATTAAAGAAATACGAAATGTGTTTGTATTGTAAACGAATCACTATTTTCAGTAACATGTAGCCTTCAAATTATTATTATCTGAACAAATAATAATTATGTAACTCTGAAAAAATTTAAGACAAATCTTCATTAACTCTTTAAAATTCTTGTAGGGAATTCGTTTTACACACTTAGGCCTATATGTATTGAACATAATTATTATAAAACCATTTATTATTAAAAGGCATGTGTACATATTGTAACATATCTTTTTAACCTGTGTTAATATTTTTAATAATTTACACATGACTTCATAAAACTAATTTAACTATCTTGTACTACTATTTACAAAAGATATAACCAGACCATACACTTGCATTTACATTACTGATTATTTTTTAGTCCTTACAAGGCATGTCTGTGTGCTATTTTAACTAATTTCAGTTTTCCGTTATTATTTTTACATATTGTATTTACAATAAGCATTTATTTTGTCATTATTTGGTTTGTATATGCTGTACATTGATCATCTTTAACCTTGCATTACAATTATAATTATTATTTTTGTCATAATACAATGATTTGTCAGTTTTAGTTTCAAGCTCTTATGGCCTATGTTTGGAATTGTTTTAATTACATATTTATTCCTACCGTTCGCCTACTCTGTTTATTTCTTTTGTTAAATAAATCTCATGACATAACTTTTATATGTTTTGTACACCTCAGATTTTGTGTACACTGTATATATTTCTTATTTTGAATGTTTTTAGCTGAGTTGGTCATTGGCCTAGATATAGGCCTACCCCGGTCCTTCTCAAAATTTGCATATAAATAATTTAGTTTTATGTTTTAATGCCTCATACTTGATAGTTATCGTTATTGGATAAGACTGATTGTTGTTTTATGTTGGAATTTTCATAATATACAGATTTTACCCTGATTAAAGTGTTTTTACTTCTTACAGTTAGTGTGATCAGATACTTGCATGAATTAATATTTATTCTGACTTGCTTGTCATCTTATATCATTAGCATTACCCAGAAATAGTAGTAACAGCAGTTATCTGATCTTTCTATTCGATAGGTTTTTCCTGGATAATTAAATTAATGTGGTTTTGTGGTGTTTTGTGTGTGTGTACACTTTTGCTGTCTCTGGCAGTCCCATGTATTTACACTTTATATGCACTAATAACACTCTTAATCTAATTACATTTAGTATTGGGATTACGTCTATAATGTCTTTTCTCATTATGGTAATTTACTTATAAAACTTCAGGCTTTTACTACCACTTATTAGTATTTGCACATGGTTCTCTACCATATGTAAGGTTAGTTGGAACCCCTGTATGTTGACAACAATGCATTCATGCAAATTTACTGTTATTTCTACATTTTGCTATAGTTATCAAGTTTCACCCACAGGTATTTGCACATTAGTCCTATCTGATCATTATTTATTTTCTTACTCTTGTATATGTATATATATATATATATATTATTTATTATAACATGTATTTATTTATATTTATTATAACATTCTTAACTTGTTTATTTATAGAATAATCAGCTATTAATGCTGGTCTACTTAGAATGTCATTTGGGGTATTATGCGTTGAGTTTATTTTGACTCTATTACCCTACAATTAGTTAGGTTTTGTACAATCTTTATGGCTTTCTCTTCTTTCATTATTATTGAGCATCTTTTTATATTTACAGGTCAGTGTCAAGTAACTAATCATAGTTTGTTATGTGTTTCACTATGTTTTAAGGTACTCACTTGTAAACACTTTTCTTGGCTTATATATACTTATTGTTCTGACACTACTGGTTCTTCTTTCTTCATTTTCTTCTATCCTCTTCTTCTGTCTTTTTAGTCCATGTGGGATCATAGTAATTGGTGTTCTTGTGTCCTTGTTGGGATTATAGTATTTGGTGTTTGTATCCTCTCACTTACCATCTATTGGGTTATTGGAGTTAAATCGTATTGTACTGTGATTTTATAAGTTTTGCTCTCTAGGTCTCTTGTTCTACTTTCAACTGTTGCTTTTATTATTACTTTTCTTTAGTTGACTGGATAATCATATTAAAATACACTTTTCTTTATACCTTATTCATCCTTTCTTCTCTTCAGTGTTAATTCTTTATTTTAAATATATCTTACATGGGTATTTACCTGTATGGTGATTATATGTACCTTTACAATATTATAAAAAGCGGGCCCAAACATTTTCGTTTTTAATTTTTATTAATTTTTGAGAACTAAACAATAAAGTTTATTTAAAAATTTTTGAAGCCTAATTCATTGTCAAATCATTGGCACCATTTGGTAAGCTGTGAGTTAACTATTAAAGAAATACGAAATGTGTTTGTATTGTAAACGAATCACTATTTTCAGTAACATGTAGCCTTCAAATTATTATTATCTGAACAAATAATAATTATGTAACTCTGAAAAAATTTAAGACAAATCTTCATTAACTCTTTAAAATTCTTGTAGGGAATTCGTTTTACACACTTGGGCCTATATGTATTGAACATAATTATTATAAAACCATTTATTATTAAAAGGCATGTGTACATATTGTAACATATCTTTTTAACCTGTGTTAATATTTTTAATAATTTACACATGACTTCATAAAACTAATTTAACTATCTTGTACTACTATTTACAAAAGATATAACCAGACCATACACTTGCATTTACATTACTGATTATTTTTTAGTCCTTACAAGGCATGTCTGTGTGCTATTTTAACTAATTTCAGTTTTCCGTTATTATTTTTACATATTGTATTTACAATAAGCATTTATTTTGTCATTATTTGGTTTGTATATGCTGTACATTGATCATCTTTAACCTTGCATTACAATTATAATTATTATTTTTGTCATAATACAATGATTTGTCAGTTTTAGTTTCAAGCTCTTATGGCCTATGTTTGGAATTGTTTTAATTACATATTTATTCCTACCGTTCGCCTACTCTGTTTATTTCTTTTGTTAAATAAATCTCATGACATAACTTTTATATGTTTTGTACACCTCAGATTTTGTGTACACTGTATATATTTCTTATTTTGAATGTTTTTAGCTGAGTTGGTCATTGGCCTAGATATAGGCCTACCCCGGTCCTTCTCAAAATTTGCATATAATTAATTTAGTTTTATGTTTTAATGCCTCATACTTGATAGTTATCGTTATTGGATAAGACTGATTGTTGTTTTATGTTGGAATTTTCATAATATACAGATTTTACCCTGATTAAAGTGTTTTTACTTCTTACAGTTAGTGTGATCAGACACTTGCATGAATTAATATTTATTCTGACTTGCTTGTCATCTTATATCATTAGCATTACCCAGAAATAGTAGTAACAGCAGTTATCTGATCTTTCTATTCGATAGGTTTTTCCTGGATAATTAAATTAATGTGGTTTTGTGGTGTTTTGTGTGTGTGTACACTTTTGCTGTCTCTGGCAGTCCCATGTATTTACACTTTATATGCACTAATAACACTCTTAATCTAATTACATTTAGTATTGGGATTACGTCTATAATGTCTTTTCTCATTATGGTAATTTACTTATAAAACTTCAGGCTTTTACTACCACTTATTAGTATTTGCACATGGTTCTCTACCATATGTAAGGTTAGTTGGAACCCCTGTATGTTGACAACAATGCATTCATGCAAATTTACTGTTATTTCTACATTTTGCTATAGTTATCAAGTTTCACCCACAGGTATTTGCACATTAGTCCTATCTGATCATTATTTATTTTCTTACTCTTGTATATGTATATATATATATATTATTTATTATAACATGTATTTATTTATATTTATTATAACATTCTTAACTTGTTTATTTATAGAATAATCAGCTATTAATGCTGGTCTACTTAGAATGTCATTTGGGGTATTATGCGTTGAGTTTATTTTGACTCTATTACCCTACAATTAGTTAGGTTTTGTACAATCTTTATGGCTTTCTCTTCTTTCATTATTACTGAGCATCTTTTTATATTTACAGGTCAGTGTCAAGTAACTAATCATAGCTTGTTGTGTGTTTCACTATGTTTTAAGGTACTCACTTGTAAACACTTTTCTTGGCTTATATATACTTATTGTTCTGACACTACTGGTTCTTCTTTCTTCATTTTCTTCTATCCTCTTCTTCTGTCTTTTTAGTCCATGTGGGATCATAATAATTGGTGTTCTTGTGTCCTTGTTGGGATTATAGTATTTGGTGTTTGTATCCTCTCACTTACCATCTATTGGGTTATTGGAGTTAAATCGTATTGTACTGTGATTTATAAGTTTTGCTCACTAGGTCTCTTGTTCTACTTTCAACTGTTGCTTTTATTATTACTTTTCTTTAGTTGACTGGATAATCATATTAAAATAAACTTTTCTTTATACCTTATTCATCCTTTCTTCTCTTCAGTTTTAGTTCTTTATTTTAAATATATCTTACATGGGTATTTACCTGTATGGTGATTATATGTACCTTTACAATATTACAAAAAGCGGGCCCAAGCGTTTTTGTTTTTAATTTTTATTAATTTTTGAGAACTAAACAATAAAGTTTATTTAAAAATTTTTTGAAGCCTAATTCATTGTCAAATCATTGGCACCATTTGGTAAGCTGTGAGTTAACTATTAAAGAAATACGAAATGTGTTTGTATTGTAAACGAATCACTATTTTCAGTAACATGTAGCCTTCAAATTATTATTATCTGAACAAATAATAATTATGTAACTCTGAAAAAATTTAAGACAAATCTTCATTAACTCTTTAAAACTCTTGTAGGGAATTCGTTTTACACATTTTGGCCTATATGTATTGAACATAATTATTATAAAACCATTTATTATTAAAAGGCATGTGTACATATTGTAACATATCTTTTTAACCTGTGTTAATATTTTTAATAATTTACACATGACTTCATAAAACTAATTTAACTATCTTGTACTACTATTTACAAAAGATATAACCAGACCATACACTTGCATTTACATTACTGATTATTTTTTAGTCCTTACAAGGCATGTCTGTGTGCTATTTTTTACTAATTTCAGTTTTCCGTTATTATTTTTACATATTGTATTTAAAATAAGCATTTATTTTGTCATTATTTGGTTTGTATATGCTGTACATTGATCATCTTTAACCTTGCATTACAATTATAATTATTATTTTTGTCATAATACAATGATTTGTCAGTTTTAGTTTCAAGCTCTTATGGCCTATGTTTGGAATTGTTTTAATTACATATTTATTCCTACCGTTCGCCTACTCTGTTTATTTCTTTTGTTAAATAAATCTCATGACATGTCTTTTATATGTTTTGTACACCTCAGATTTTGTGTACACTGTATATATTTCTTATTTTGAATGTTTATAGCTGAGTTGGTCATTGGCCTAGATATAGGCCTACCCCGGTCCTTCTCAAAATTTGCATATAATTAATTTAGTTTTATGTTTTAATGCCTCATACTTGATAGTTATCGTTATTGGATAAGACTGATTGTTGTTTTATGTTGGAATTTTCATAATATACAGATTTTACCCTGATTAAAGTGTTTTTACTTCTTACAGTTAGTGTGATCAGATACTTGCATGAATTAATATTTATTCTGACTTGCTTGTCATCTTATATCATTAGCATTACCCAGAAATAGTAGTAACAGCAGTTATCTGATCTTTCTATTCGATAGGTTTTTCCTGGATAATTAAATTAATGTGGTTTTGTGGTGTTTTGTGTGTGTGTACACTTTTGCTGTCTCTGGCAGTCCCATGTATTTACACTTTATATGCACTAATAACACTCTTAATCTAATTACATTTAGTATTGGGATTACGTCTATAATGTCTTTTCTCATTATGGTAATTTACTTATAAAACTTCAGGCTTTTACTACCACTTATTAGTATTTGCACATGGTTCTGTACCATATGTAAGGTTAGTTGGAACCCCTGTATGTTGACAACAATGCATTCATGCAAATTTACTGTTATTTCTACATTTTGCTATAGTTATCAAGTTTCACCCACAGGTATTTGCACATTAGTCCTATCTGATCATTATTTATTTTCTTACTCTTGTATATGTATATATATATATTATTTATTATAACATGTATTTATTTATATTTATTATAACATTCTTAACTTGTTTATTTATAGAATAATCAGCTATTAATGCTGGTCTACTTAGAATGTCATTTGGGGTATTATGCGTTGAGTTTATTTTGACTCTATTACCCTACAATTAGTTAGGTTTTGTACAATCTTTATGTCTTTCTCTTCTTTCATTATTATTGAGCATCTTTTTATATTTACAGGTCAGTGTCAAGTCACTAATCATAGTTTGTTATGTGTTTCACTATGTTTTAAGGTACTCACTTGTAAACACTTTTCTTGGCTTATATATACTTATTGTTCTGACACTACTGGTTCTTCTTTCTTCATTTTCTTCTATCCTCTTCTTCTGTCTTTTTAGTCCATGTGGGATCATAGTAATTGGTGTTCTTGTGTCCTTGTTGGGATTATAGTATTTGGTGTTTGTATCCTCTCACTTACCATCTATTGGGTTATTGGAGTTAAATCGTATTGTACTGTGATTTTATAAGTTTTGCTCTCTAGGTCTCTTGTTCTACTTTCAACTGTTGCTTTTATTATTACTTTTCTTTAGTTGACTGGATAATCATATTAAAATACACTTTTCTTTATACCTTATTCATCCTTTCTTCTCTTCAGTGTTAGTTCTTTATTTTAAATATATCTTACATGGGTATTTACCTTTATGGTGATTATATGTACCTTTACAATATTATAAAAAGCGGGCCCAAGCGATTTCGTTTTTAATTTTTATTAATTTTTGAGAACTAAACAATAAAGTTTATTTAAAAATTTTTTGAAGCCTAATTCATTGTCAAATCATTGGCACCATTTGGTAAGCTGTGAGTTATCTATTAAAGAAATACGAAATGTGTTTGTATTGTAAACGAATCACTATTTTCAGTAACATGTAGCCTTCAAATTATTATTATCTGAACAAATAATAATTATGTAACTCTGAAAAAATTTAAGACAAATCTTCATTAACTCTTTAAAACTCTTGTAGGGAATTCGTTTTACACACTTAGGCCTATATGTATTGAACATAATTATTATAAAACCATTTATTATTAAAAGGCATGTGTACATATTGTAACATATCTTTTTAACCTGTGTTAATATTTTTAATAATTTACACATGACTTCATAAAACTAATTTAACTATCTTGTACTACTATTTACAAAAGATATAACCAGTCCATACACTTGCATTTACATTACTGATTATTTTTTAGTCCTTACAAGGCATGTCTGTGTGTTATTTTAACTAATTTCAGTTTTCCGTTATTATTTTTACATATTTTATTTACAATAAGCATTTATTTTGTCATTATTTGGTTTGTATATGCTGTACATTGTTCATCTTTAACCTTAGATGTACTTGCATTACAATTATAATTATTATTTTTGTCATAATACAATGATTTGTCAGTTTTAGTTTCAAGCTCTTATGGCCTATGTTTGGAATTGTTTTAATTACATATTTATTCCTACCGTTCGCCTACTCTGTTTATTTCTTTTGTTAAATAAATCTCATGACATGTCTTTTATATGTTTTGTACACCTCAGATTTTGTGTACACTGTATATATTTCTTATTTTGAATGTTTTTAGCTGAGTTGGTCATTGGCCTAGATATAGGCCTACCCCGGTCCTTCTCAAAATTTGCATATAATTAATTTAGTTTTATGTTTTAATGCCTCATACTTGATAGTTATCGTTATTGGATAAGACTGATTGTTGTTTTATGTTGGAATTTTCATAATATACAGATTTTACCCTGATTAAAGTGTTTTTACTTCTTACAGTTAGTGTGATCAGATACTTGCATGAATTAATATTTATTCTGACTTGCTTGTCATCTTATATCATTAGCATTACCCAGAAATAGTAGTAACAGCAGTTATCTGATCTTTCTATTCGATAGGTTTTTCCTGGATAATTAAATTAATGTGGTTTTGTGGTGTTTTGTGTGTGTGTACACTTTTGCTGTCTCTGGCAGTCCCATGTATTTACACTTTATATGCACTAATAACACTCTTAATCTAATTACATTTAGTATTGGGATTACGTCTATAATGTCTTTTCTCATTATGGTAATTTACTTATAAAACTTCAGGCTTTTACTACCACTTATTAGTATTTGCACATGGTTCTCTACCATATGTAAGGTTAGTTGGAACCCCTGTATGTTGACAACAATGCATTCATGCAAATTTACTGTTATTTCTACATTTTGCTATAGTTATCAAGTTTCACCCACAGGTATTTGCACATTAGTCCTATCTGATCATTATTTATTTTCTTACTCTTGTATATGTATATATATATATATTATTTATTATAACATGTATTTATTTATATTTATTATAACATTCTTAACTTGTTTATTTATAGAATAATCAGCTATTAATGCTGGTCTACTTAGAATGTCATTTGGGGTATTATGCGTTGAGTTTATTTTGACTCTATTACCCTACAATTAGTTAGGTTTTGTACAATCTTTATGGCTTTCTCTTCTTTCATTATTATTGAGCATCTTTTTATATTTACAGGTCAGTGTCAAGTAACTAATCATAGCTTGTTATGTGTTTCACTATGTTTTAAGGTACTCACTTGTAAACACTTTTCTTGGCTTATATATACTTATTGTTCTGACACTACTGGTTCTTCTTTCTTCATTTTCTTCTATCCTCTTCTTCTGTCTTTTTAGTCCATGTGGGATCATAGTAATTGGTGTTCTTGTGTCCTTGTTGGGATTATAGTATTTGGTGTTTGTATCCTCTCACTTACCATCTATTGGGTTATTGGAGTTAAATCGTATTGTACTGTGATTTTATAAGTTTTGCTCTCTAGGTCTCTTGTTCTACTTTCAACTGTTGCTTTTATTATTACTTTTCTTTAGTTGACTGGATAATCATATTAAAATACACTTTTCTTTATACCTTATTCATCCTTTCTTCTCTTCAGTGTTAATTCTTTATTTTAAATATATCTTACATGGGTATTTACCTGTATGGTGATTATATGTACCTTTACAATATTATAAAAAGCGGGCCCAAGCATTTTCGTTTTTAATTTTTATTAATTTTTGAGAACTAAACAATAAAGTTTATTTAAAAATTTTTGAAGCCTAATTCATTGTCAAATCATTGGCACCATTTGGTAAGCTGTGAGTTAACTATTAAATAAATACGAAATGTGTTTTTATTGTAAACGAATCACTATTTTCAGTAACATGTAGCCTTCAAATTATTATTATCTGAACAAATAATAATTATGTAACTCTGAAAAAATTTAAGACAAATCTTCATTAACTCTTTAAAATTCTTGTAGGGAATTCGTTTTACACACTTAGGCCTATATGTATTGAACATAATTATTATAAACCATTTATTATTAAAAGGCATGTGTACATATTGTAACATATCTTTTTAACCTGTGTTAATATTTTTAATAATTTACACATGACTTCATAAAACTAATTTAACTATCTTGTACTACTATCTACAAAAGATATAACCAGACCATACACTTGCATTTACATTACTGATTATTTTTTAGTCCTTACAAGGCATGTCTGTGTGCTATTTTAACTAATTTCAGTTTTCCGTTATTATTTTTACATATTGTATTTACAATAAGCATTTATTTTGTCATTATTTGGTTTGTATATGCTGTACATTGATCATCTTTAACCTTAGATGTACTTGCATTACAATTATAATTATTATTTTTGTCATAATACAATGATTTGTCAGTTTTAGTTTCAAGCTCTTATGGCCTATGTTTGGAATTGTTTTAATTACATATTTATTCCTACCGTTCGCCTACTCTGTTTATTTCTTTTGTTAAATAAATCTCATGACATATCTTTTATATGTTTTGTACACCTCAGATTTTGTGTACACTGTATATATTTCTTATTTTGAATGTTTTTAGCTGAGTTGGTCATTGGCCTAGATATAGGCCTACCCCGGTCCTTCTCAAAATTTGCATATAATTAATTTAGTTTTATGTTTTAATGCCTCATACTTGATAGTTATCGTTATTGGATAAGACTGATTGTTGTTTTATGTTGGAATTTTCATAATATACAGATTTTACCCTGATTAAAGTGTTTTTACTTCTTACAGTTAGTGTGATCAGACACTTGCATGAATTAATATTTATTCTGACTTGCTTGTCATCTTATATCATTAGCATTACCCAGAAATAGTAGTAACAGCAGTTATCTGATCTTTCTATTCGATAGGTTTTTCCTGGATAATTAAATTAATGTGGTTTTGTGGTGTTTTGTGTGTGTGTACACTTTTGCTGTCTCTGGCAGTCCCATGTATTTACACTTTATATGCACTAATAACACTCTTAATCTAATTACATTTAGTATTGGGATTACGTCTATAATGTCTTTTCTCATTATGGTAATTTACTTATAAAACTTCAGGCTTTTACTACCACTTATTAGTATTTGCACATGGTTCTGTACCATATGTAAGGTTAGTTGGAACCCATGTATGTTGACAACAATGCATTCATGCAAATTTACTGTTATTTCTACATTTTGTTATAGTTATCAAGTTTCACCCACAGGTATTTGCACATTAGTCCTATCTGATAATTTTTTATTTTCTTACTCTTGTATATGTATATATATATATATATATATATTATTTATTATAACATGTATTTATTTATATTTATTATAACATTCTTAACTTGTTTATTTATAGAATAATCAGCTATTAATGCTGGTCTACTTAGAATGTCATTTGGGGTATTATGCGTTGAGTTTATTTTGACTCTATTACCTTACAATTAGTTAGGTTTTGTACAATCTTTATGGCTTTCTCTTCTTTCATTATTACTGAGCATCTTTTTATATTTACAGGTCAGTGTCAAGTAACTAATCATAGCTTGTTATGTGTTTCACTATGTTTTAAGGTACTCACTTGTAAACACTTTTCTTGGCTTATATATACTTATTGTTCTGACACTACTGGTTCTTCTTTCTTCATTTTCTTCTATCCTCTTCTTCTGTCTTTTTAGTCCATGTGGGATAATAATTGGTGTTCTTGTGTCCTTGTTGGGATTATAGTATTTGGTGTTTGTATCCTCTCACTTACCATCTATTGGGTTATTGGAGTTAAATCGTATTGTACTGTGATTTTATAAGTTTTGCTCTCTAGGTCTCTTGTTCTACTTTCAACTGTTGCTTTTATTATTACTTTTCTTTAGTTGACTGGATAATCATATTAAAATACACTTTTCTTTATACCTTATTCATCCTTTCTTCTCTTCAGTTTTAGTTCTTTATTTTAAATATATCTTACATGGGTATTTACCTGTATGGTGATTATATGTACCTTTACAATATTACAAAAAGCGGGCCCAAGCGTTTTTGTTTTTAATTTTTATTAATTTTTGAGAACTAAACAATAAAGTTTATTTAAAAATTTTTTGAAGCCTAATTCATTGTCAAATCATTGGCACCATTTGGTAAGCTGTGAGTTAACTATTAAAGAAATACGAAATGTGTTTGTATTGTAAACGAATCACTATTTTCAGTAACATGTAGCCTTCAAATTATTATTATCTGAACAAATAATAATTATGTAACTCTGAAAAAATTTAAGACAAATCTTCATTAACTCTTTAAAAGTCTTGTAGGGAATTCGTTTTACACATTTTGGCCTATATGTATTGAACATAATTATTATAAAACCATTTATTATTAAAAGGCATGTGTACATATTGTAACATATCTTTTTAACCTGTGTTAATATTTTTAATAATTTACACATGACTTCATAAAACTAATTTAACTATCTTGTACTACTATTTACAAAAGATATAACCAGACCATACACTTGCATTTACATTACTGATTATTTTCTAGTCCTTACAAGGCATGTCTGTGTGCTATTTTAACTAATTTCAGTTTTCCGTTATTATTTTTACATATTTTATTTACAATAAGCATTTATTTTGTCATTATTTGGTTTGTATATGCTGTACATTGATCATCTTTAACCTTAGATGTACTTGCATTACAATTATAATTATTATTTTTGTCATAATACAATGATTTGTCAGTTTTAGTTTCAAGCTCTTATGGCCTATGTTTGGAATTGTTTTAATTACATATTTATTCCTACCGTTCGCCTACTCTGTTTATTTCTTTTGTTAATTAATCTCATGACATGTCTTTTATATGTTTTGTATACCTCAGATTTTGTGTACACTGTATATATTTCTTATTTTGAATGTTTATAGCTGAGTTGGTCATTGGCCTAGATATAGGCCTACCCCGGTCCTTCTCAAAATTTGCATATAATTAATTTAGTTTTATGTTTTAATGCCTCATACTTGATAGTTATCGTTATTGGATAAGACTGATTGTTGTTTTATGTTGGAATTTTCATAATATACAGATTTTACCCTGATTAAAGTGTTTTTACTTCTTACAGTTAGTGTGATCAGATACTTGCATGAATTAATATTTATTCTGACTTGCTTGTCATCTTATATCATTAGCATTACCCAGAAATAGTAGTAACAGCAGTTATCTGATCTTTCTATTCGATAGGTTTTTCCTGGATAATTAAATTAATGTGGTTTTGTGGTGTTTTTTGTGTGTGTACACTTTTGCTGTCTCTGGCAGTCCCATGTATTTACACTTTATATGCACTAATAACACTCTTAATCTAATTACATTTAGTATTGGGATTACGTCTATAATGTCTTTTCTCATTATGGTAATTTACTTATAAAACTTCAGGCTTTTACTACTACTTATTAGTATTTGCACATGGTTCTGTACCATATGTAAGGTTAGTTGGAACCCCTGTATGTTGACAACAATGCATTCATGCAAATTTACTGTTATTTCTACATTTTGCTATAGTTATCAAGTTTCACCCACAGGTATTTGCACATTAGTCCTATCTGATCATTATTTATTTTCTTACTCTTGTATATGTATATATATATATTATTTATTATAACATGTATTTATTTATATTTATTATAACATTCTTAACTTGTTTATTTATAGAATAATCAGCTATTAATGCTGGTCTACTTAGAATGTCATTTGGGGTATTATGCGTTGAGTTTATTTTGACTCTATTACCCTACAATTAGTTAGGTTTTGTACAATCTTTATGTCTTTCTCTTCTTTAATTATTATTGAGCATCTTTTTATATTTACAGGTCAGTGTCAAGTCACTAATCATAGTTTGTTATGTGTTTCACTATGTTTTAAGGTACTCACTTGTAAAAACTTTTCTTGGCTTATATATACTTATTGTTCTGACACTACTGGTTCTTCTTTCTTCATTTTCTTCTATCCTCTTCTTCTGTCTTTTTAGTCCATGTGGGATCATAATAATTGGTGTTCTTGTGTCCTTGTTGGGATTATAGTATTTGGTGTTTGTATCCTCTCACTTACCATCTATTGGGTTATTGGAGTTAAATCGTATTGTACTGTGATTTTATAAGTTTTGCTCTCTAGGTCTCTTGTTCTACTTTCAACTGTTGCTTTTATTATTACTTTTCTTTAGTTGACTGGATAATCATATTAACATACACTTTTCTTTATACCTTATTCATCCTTTCTTCTCTTCAGTGTTAGTTCTTTATTTTAAATATATCTTACATGGGTATTTACCTGTATGGTGATTATATGTACCTTTACAATATTACAAAAAGCGGGCCCAAGCGTTTTTGTTTTTAATTTTTATTAATTTTTGAGAACTAAACAATAAAGTTTATTTAAAAATTTTTTGAAGCCTAATTCATTGTCAAATCATTGGCAACATTTGGTAAGCTGTGAGTTAACTATTAAAGAAATACGAAATGTGTTTGTATTGTAAACGAATCACTATTTTCAGTAACATGTAGCCTTCAAATTATTATTATCTGAACAAATAATAATTATGTAACTCTGAAAAAATTTAAGACAAATCTTCATTAACTCTTTAAAACTCTTGTAGGGAATTCGTTTTACACACTTAGGCCTATATGTATTGAACATAATTATTATAAAACCATTTATTATTAAAAGGCATGTGTACATATTGTAACATATCTTTTTAACCTGTGTTAATATTTTTAATATTTTACACATGACTTCATAAAACTAATTTAACTATCTTGTACTACTATTTACAAAAGATATAACCAGACCATACACTTGCATTTACATTACTGATTATTTTTTAGTCCTTACAAGGCATGTCTGTGTGCTATTTTAACTAATTTCAGTTTTCCGTTATTATTTTTACATATTTTATTTACAATAAGCATTTATTTGGTCATTATTTGGTTTGTATATGCTGTACATTGATCATCTTTAACCTTAGATGTACTTGCATTACAATTATAATTATTATTTTTGTCATAATACAATGATTTGTCAGTTTTAGTTTCAAGCTCTTATGGCCTATGTTTGGAATTGTTTTAATTACATATTTATTCCTACCGTTCGCCTACTCTGTTTATTTCTTTTGTTAAATAAATCTCTTGACATGTCTTTTATATGTTTTGTACACCTCAGATTTTGTGTACACTGTATATATTTCTTATTTTGAATGTTTTTAGCTGAGTTGGTCATTGGCCTAGATATAGGCCTACCCCGGTCCTTCTCAAAATTTGCATATAATTAATTTAGTTTTATGTTTTAATGCCTCATACTTGATAGTTATCGTTATTGGATAAGACTGATTGTTGTTTTATGTTGGAATTTTCATAATATACAGATTTTACCCTGATTAAAGTGTTTTTACTTCTTACAGTTAGTGTGATCAGATACTTGCATGAATTAATATTTATTCTGACTTGCTTGTCATCTTATATCATTAGCATTACCCAGAAATAGTAGTAACAGCAGTTATCTGATCTTTCTATTCGATAGGTTTTTCCTGGATAATTAAATTAATGTGGTTTTGTGGTGTTTTGTGTGTGTGTACACTTTTGCTGTCTCTGGCAGTCCCATGTATTTACACTTTATATGCACTAATAACACTCTTAATCTAATTACATTTAGTATTGGGATTACGTCTATAATGTCTTTTCTCATTATGGTAATTTACTTATAAAACTTCAGGCTTTTACTACCACTTATTAGTATTTGCACATGGTTCTGTACCATATGTAAGGTTAGTTGGAACCCCTGTATGTTGACAACAATGCATTCATGCAAATTTACTGTTATTTCTACATTTTGCTATAGTTATCAAGTTTCACCCACAGGTATTTGCACATTAGTCCTATCTGATAATTTTTTATTTTCTTACTCTTGTATATGTATATATATATATATATATATATATTATTTATTATAACATGTATTTATTTATATTTATTATAACATTCTTAACTTGTTTATTTATAGAATAATCAGCTATTAATGCTGGTCTACTTAGAATGTCATTTGGGGTATTATGCGTTGAGTTTATTTTGACTCTATTACCCTACAATTAGTTAGGTTTTGTACAATCTTTATGTCTTTCTCTTCTTTCATTATTATTGAGCATCTTTTTATATTTACAGGTCAGTGTCAAGTCACTAATCATAGTTTGTTATGTGTTTCACTATGTTTTAAGGTACTCACTTGTAAACACTTTTCTTGGCTTATATATACTTATTGTTCTGACACTACTGGTTCTTCTTTCTTCATTTTCTTCTATCCTCTTCTTCTGTCTTTTTAGTCCATGTGGGATCATAGTAATTGGTGTTCTTGTGTCCTTGTTGGGATTATAGTATTTGGTGTTTGTATCCTCTCACTTACCATCTATTGGGTTATTGGAGTTAAATCGTATTGTACTGTGATTTTATAAGTTTTGCTCTCTAGGTCTCTTGTTCTACTTTCAACTGTTGCTTTTATTATTACTTTTCTTTAGTTGACTGGATAATCATATTAAAATACACTTTTCCTTATACCTTATTCATCCTTTCTTCTCTTCAGTGTTAGTTCTTTATTTTAAATATATCTTACATGGGTATTTACCTTTATGGTGATTATATGTACCTTTACAATATTATAAAAAGCGGGCCCAAGCGATTTCGTTTTTAATTTTTATTAATTTTTGAGAACTAAACAATAAAGTTTATTTAAAAATTTTTTGAAGCCTAATTCATTGTCAAATCATTGGCACCATTTGGTAAGCTGTGAGTTAACTATTAAAGAAATACGAAATGTGTTTGTATTGTAAACGAATCACTATTTTCAGTAACATGTAGCCTTCAAATTATTATTATCTGAACAAATAATAATTATGTAACTCTGAAAAAATTTAAGACAAATCTTCATTAACTCTTTAAAACTCTTGTAGGGAATTCGTTTTACACACTTAGGCCTATATGTATTGAACATAATTATTATAAAACCATTTATTATTAAAAGGCATGTGTACATATTGTAACATATCTTTTTAACCTGTGTTAATATTTTTAATATTTTACACATGACTTCATAAAACTAATTTAACTATCTTGTACTACTATTTACAAAAGATATAACCAGTCCATACACTTGCATTTACATTACTGATTATTTTTTAGTCCTTACAAGGCATGTCTGTGTGTTATTTTAACTAATTTCAGTTTTCCGTTATTATTTTTACATATTTTATTTACAATAAGCATTTATTTTGTCATTATTTGGTTTGTATATGCTGTACATTGTTCATCTTTAACCTTAGATGTACTTGCATTACAATTATAATTATTATTTTTGTCATAATACAATGATTTGTCAGTTTTAGTTTCAAGCTCTTATGGCCTATGTTTGGAATTGTTTTAATTACATATTTATTCCTACCGTTCGCCTACTCTGTTTATTTCTTTTGTTAAATAAATCTCATGACATGTCTTTTATATGTTTTGTACACCTCAGATTTTGTGTACACTGTATATATTTCTTATTTTGAATGTTTTTAGCTGAGTTGGTCATTGGCCTAGATATAGGCCTACCCCGGTCCTTCTCAAAATTTGCATATAATTAATTTAGTTTTATGTTTTAATGCCTCATACTTGATAGTTATCGTTATTGGATAAGACTGATTGTTGTTTTATGTTGGAATTTTCATAATATACAGATTTTACCCTGATTAAAGTGTTTTTTCTTCTTACAGTTAGTGTGATCAGATACTTGCATGAATTAATATTTATTCTGACTTGCTTGTCATCTTATATCATTAGCATTACCCAGAAATAGTAGTAACAGCAGTTATCTGATCTTTCTATTCGATAGGTTTTTCCTGGATAATTAAATTAATGTGGTTTTGTGGTGTTTTGTGTGTGTGTACACTTTTGCTGTCTCTGGCAGTCCCATGTATTTACACTTTATATGCACTAATAACACTCTTAATCTAATTACATTTAGTATTGGGATTACGTCTATAATGTCTTTTCTCATTATGGTAATTTACTTATAAAACTTCAGGCTTTTACTACCACTTATTAGTATTTGCACATGGTTCTCTACCATATGTAAGGTTAGCTGGAACCCCTGTATGTTGACAACAATGCATTCATGCAAATTTACTGTTATTTCTACATTTTGCTATAGTTATCAAGTTTCACCCACAGGTATTTGCACATTAGTCCTATCTGATCATTATTTATTTTCTTACTCTTGTATATGTATATATATATATATTATTTATTATAACATGTATTTATTTATATTTATTATAACATTCTTAACTTGTTTATTTATAGAATAATCAGCTATTAATGCTGGTCTACTTAGAATGTCATTTGGGGTATTATGCGTTGAGTTTATTTTGACTCTATTACCCTACAATTAGTTAGGTTTTGTACAATCTTTATGGCTTTCTCTTCTTTCATTATTATTGAGCATCTTTTTATATTTACAGGTCAGTGTCAAGTAACTAATCATAGCTTGTTATGTGTTTCACTATGTTTTAAGGTACTCACTTGTAAACACTTTTCTTGGCTTATATATACTTATTGTTCTGACACTACTGGTTCTTCTTTCTTCATTTTCTTCTATCCTCTTCTTCTGTCTTTTTAGTCCATGTGGGATCATAGTAATTGGTGTTCTTGTGTCCTTGTTGGGATTATAGTATTTGGTGTTTGTATCCTCTCACTTACCATCTATTGGGTTATTGGAGTTAAATCGTATTGTACTGTGATTTTATAAGTTTTGCTCTCTAGGTCTCTTGTTCTACTTTCAACTGTTGCTTTTATTATTACTTTTCTTTAGTTGACTGGATAATCATATTAAAATACACTTTTCTTTATACCTTATTCATCCTTTCTTCTCTTCAGTGTTAATTCTTTATTTTAAATATATCTTACATGGGTATTTACCTGTATGGTGATTATATGTACCTTTACAATATTATAAAAAGCGGGCCCAAGCATTTTCGTTTTTAATTTTTATTAATTTTTGAGAACTAAACAATAAAGTTTATTTAAAAATTTTTGAAGCCTAATTCATTGTCAAATCATTGGCACCATTTGGTAAGCTGTGAGTTAACTATTAAATAAATACGAAATGTGTTTGTATTGTAAACGAATCACTATTTTCAGTAACATGTAGCCTTCAAATTATTATTATCTGAACAAATAATAATTATGTAACTCTGAAAAAATTTAAGACAAATCTTCATTAACTCTTTAAAATTCTTGTAGGGAATTCGTTTTACACACTTAGGCCTATATGTATTGAACATAATTATTATAAAACCATTTATTATTAAAAGGCATGTGTACATATTGTAACATATCTTTTTAACCTGTGTTAATATTTTTAATATTTTACACATGACTTCATAAAACTAATTTAACTATCTTGTACTACTATTTACAAAAGATATAACCAGACCATACACTTGCATTTACATTACTGATTATTTTTTAGTCCTTACAAGGCATGTCTGTGTGCTATTTTAACTAATTTCAGTTTTCCGTTATTATTTTTACATATTTTATTTACAATAAGCATTTATTTGGTCATTATTTGGTTTGTATATGCTGTACATTGATCATCTTTAACCTTAGATGTACTTGCATTACAATTATAATTATTATTTTTGTCATAATACAATGATTTGTCAGTTTTAGTTTCAAGCTCTTATGGCCTATGTTTGGAATTGTTTTAATTACATATTTATTCCTACCGTTCGCCTACTCTGTTTATTTCTTTTGTTAAATAAATCTCTTGACATGTCTTTTATATGTTTTGTACACCTCAGATTTTGTGTACACTGTATATATTTCTTATTTTGAATGTTTTTAGCTGAGTTGGTCATTGGCCTAGATATAGGCCTACCCCGGTCCTTCTCAAAATTTGCATATAATTAATTTAGTTTTATGTTTTAATGCCTCATACTTGATAGTTATCGTTATTGGATAAGACTGATTGTTGTTTTATGTTGGAATTTTCATAATATACAGATTTTACCCTGATTAAAGTGTTTTTACTTCTTACAGTTAGTGTGATCAGATACTTGCATGAATTAATATTTATTCTGACTTGCTTGTCATCTTATATCATTAGCATTACCCAGAAATAGTAGTAAGAGCAGTTATCTGATCTTTCTATTCGATAGGTTTTTCCTGGATAATTAAATTAATGTGGTTTTGTGGTGTTTTGTGTGTGTGTACACTTTTGCTGTCTCTGGCAGTCCCATGTATTTACACTTTATATGCACTAATAACACTCTTAATCTAATTACATTTAGTATTGGGATTACGTCTATAATGTCTTTTCTCATTATGGTAATTTACTTATAAAACTTCAGGCTTTTACTACCACTTATTAGTATTTGCACATGGTTCTGTACCATATGTAAGGTTAGTTGGAACCCCTGTATGTTGACAACAATGCATTCATGCAAATTTACTGTTATTTCTACATTTTGCTATAGTTATCAAGTTTCACCCACAGGTATTTGCACATTAGTCCTATCTGATAATTTTTTATTTTCTTACTCTTGTATATGTATATATATATATATATATATATATATTATTTATTATAACATGTATTTATTTATATTTATTATAACATTCTTAACTTGTTTATTTATAGAATAATCAGCTATTAATGCTGGTCTACTTAGAATGTCATTTGGGGTATTATGCGTTGAGTTTATTTTGACTCTATTACCCTACAATTAGTTAGGTTTTGTACAATCTTTATGTCTTTCTCTTCTTTCATTATTATTGAGCATCTTTTTATATTTACAGGTCAGTGTCAAGTCACTAATCATAGTTTGTTATGTGTTTCACTATGTTTTAAGGTACTCACTTGTAAACACTTTTCTTGGCTTATATATACTTATTGTTCTGACACTACTGGTTCTTCTTTCTTCATTTTCTTCTATCCTCTTCTTCTGTCTTTTTAGTCCATGTGGGATCATAGTAATTGGTGTTCTTGTGTCCTTGTTGGGATTATAGTATTTGGTGTTTGTATCCTCTCACTTACCATCTATTGGGTTATTGGAGTTAAATCGTATTGTACTGTGATTTTATAAGTTTTGCTCTCTAGGTCTCTTGTTCTACTTTCAACTGTTGCTTTTATTATTACTTTTCTTTAGTTGACTGGATAATCATATTAAAATACACTTTTCCTTATACCTTATTCATCCTTTCTTCTCTTCAGTGTTAGTTCTTTATTTTAAATATATCTTACATGGGTATTTACCTTTATGGTGATTATATGTACCTTTACAATATTATAAAAAGCGGGCCCAAGCGATTTCGTTTTTAATTTTTATTAATTTTTGAGAACTAAACAATAAAGTTTATTTAAAAATTTTTTGAAGCCTAATTCATTGTCAAATCATTGGCACCATTTGGTAAGCTGTGAGTTAACTATTAAAGAAATACGAAATGTGTTTGTATTGTAAACGAATCACTATTTTCAGTAACATGTAGCCTTCAAATTATTATTATCTGAACAAATAATAATTATGTAACTCTGAAAAAATTTAAGACAAATCTTCATTAACTCTTTAAAACTCTTGTAGGGAATTCGTTTTACACACTTAGGCCTATATGTATTGAACATAATTATTATAAAACCATTTATTATTAAAAGGCATGTGTACATATTGTAACATATCTTTTTAACCTGTGTTAATATTTTTAATATTTTACACATGACTTCATAAAACTAATTTAACTATCTTGTACTACTATTTACAAAAGATATAACCAGTCCATACACTTGCATTTACATTACTGATTATTTTTTAGTCCTTACAAGGCATGTCTGTGTGTTATTTTAACTAATTTCAGTTTTCCGTTATTATTTTTACATATTTTATTTACAATAAGCATTTATTTTGTCATTATTTGGTTTGTATATGCTGTACATTGTTCATCTTTAACCTTAGATGTACTTGCATTACAATTATAATTATTATTTTTGTCATAATACAATGATTTGTCAGTTTTAGTTTCAAGCTCTTATGGCCTATGTTTGGAATTGTTTTAATTACATATTTATTCCTACCGTTCGCCTACTCTGTTTATTTCTTTTGTTAAATAAATCTCATGACATGTCTTTTATATGTTTTGTACACCTCAGATTTTGTGTACACTGTATATATTTCTTATTTTGAATGTTTTTAGCTGAGTTGGTCATTGGCCTAGATATAGGCCTACCCCGGTCCTTCTCAAAATTTGCATATAATTAATTTAGTTTTATGTTTTAATGCCTCATACTTGATAGTTATCGTTATTGGATAAGACTGATTGTTGTTTTATGTTGGAATTTTCATAATATACAGATTTTACCCTGATTAAAGTGTTTTTACTTCTTACAGTTAGTGTGATCAGATACTTGCATGAATTAATATTTATTCTGACTTGCTTGTCATCTTATATCATTAGCATTACCCAGAAATAGTAGTAACAGCAGTTATCTGATCTTTCTATTCGATAGGTTTTTCCTGGATAATTAAATTAATGTGGTTTTGTGGTGTTTTGTGTGTGTGTACACTTTTGCTGTCTCTGGCAGTCCCATGTATTTACACTTTATATGCACTAATAACACTCTTAATCTAATTACATTTAGTATTGGGATTACGTCTATAATGTCTTTTCTCATTATGGTAATTTACTTATAAAACTTCAGGCTTTTACTACCACTTATTAGTATTTGCACATGGTTCTCTACCATATGTAAGGTTAGCTGGAACCCCTGTATGTTGACAACAATGCATTCATGCAAATTTACTGTTATTTCTACATTTTGCTATAGTTATCAAGTTTCACCCACAGGTATTTGCACATTAGTCCTATCTGATCATTATTTATTTTCTTACTCTTGTATATGTATATATATATATATTATTTATTATAACATGTATTTATTTATATTTATTATAACATTCTTAACTTGTTTATTTATAGAATAATCAGATATTAATGCTGGTCTACTTAGAATGTCATTTGGGGTATTATGCGTTGAGTTTATTTTGACTCTATTACCCTACAATTAGTTAGGTTTTGTACAATCTTTATGGCTTTCTCTTCTTTCATTATTATTGAGCATCTTTTTATATTTACAGGTCAGTGTCAAGTAACTAATCATAGCTTGTTATGTGTTTCACTATGTTTTAAGGTACTCACTTGTAAACACTTTTCTTGGCTTATATATACTTATTGTTCTGACACTACTGGTTCTTCTTTCTTCATTTTCTTCTATCCTCTTCTTCTGTCTTTTTAGTCCATGTGGGATCATAGTAATTGGTGTTCTTGTGTCCTTGTTGGGATTATAGTATTTGGTGTTTGTATCCTCTCACTTACCATCTATTGGGTTATTGGAGTTAAATCGTATTGTACTGTGATTTTATAAGTTTTGCTCTCTAGGTCTCTTGTTCTACTTTCAACTGTTGCTTTTATTATTACTTTTCTTTAGTTGACTGGATAATCATATTAAAATACACTTTTCTTTATACCTTATTCATCCTTTCTTCTCTTCAGTGTTAATTCTTTATTTTAAATATATCTTACATGGGTATTTACCTGTATGGTGATTATATGTACCTTTACAATATTATAAAAAGCGGGCCCAAGCATTTTCGTTTTTAATTTTTATTAATTTTTGAGAACTAAACAATAAAGTTTATTTAAAAATTTTTGAAGCCTAATTCATTGTCAAATCATTGGCACCATTTGGTAAGCTGTGAGTTAACTATTAAATAAATACGAAATGTGTTTGTATTGTAAACGAATCACTATTTTCAGTAACATGTAGCCTTCAAATTATTATTATCTGAACAAATAATAATTATGTAACTCTGAAAAAATTTAAGACAAATCTTCATTAACTCTTTAAAATTCTTGTAGGGAATTCGTTTTACACACTTAGGCCTATATGTATTGAACATAATTATTATAAAACCATTTATTATTAACCAAATACACTGTACTCACCGTCTATGGCTTTTTTCCTTGATGTTTTTTCCAGTTTACATGTTTCAAGGCGCTTGCCTCATCATCAGAACTTATAAAATCAATCTATGTCATAAATAATGACATTTGTCAAAATATTAAAAACACAATACGGCAATTAAACTATGTACATAAATTCGCTTTAAAAATGTTCGGTGTGCCTTGCAAGACAACACGCGCCGTACTGACGTAATCTAAGCCTTATCTCGACTATATCTCATAGCGGTATCGTACAGTATATTTGATTTATACTGTAATTGGTCGTTTAACACATGTGGCTTGGTACTGGCGTCGTTGTATGCTTTGTAAATTTCATATTCTTCAAGGGCGTTCAAATAACTCCCTTTACTGCAGAAATGAAGGGGTATTAAATTTGAGCTAAAATCCGTGTAACTGTGACTGTTGTCTATGAGGTGCTTGGCGAAATTTGACTTGATATTGTCGAAGTTGTAAACTCGTGTAGGGGGTCTATGTTCAGAAAATCTTTTCAAAAAACCTCGACCCGTCTGGCCCACATAAAAAGCCTCACAGTCGTTGCAGACTAGCTTATAAACACCCGTTTTATTTTCAAGACTGGTATGTTCACGGGTGCGGAGATTATTCAAGATGTTATTACTAGTCTTATAGGAAACGACTATGTTGTTAACTTTATTAATGGTTGACTTAAAAATCCCCGGCATGAAATGCGTATAAGGTGCCGCAATGTATTTGCGTGCCTTTGTTTCGAGGTTCTCATTTCTATTATTTATATCTTTAGTTTCATTTTTAATAGTGTTACTCTTCTTTTTCTTTTGTTTTTTTAAAATATTATCTATTATTCTTTCATTGTACCCGTTGTTAAACGCAATGACTTTAATGGTATTTAACTCTTCGATATAATCCTCGATGCTAAGGGGTATAGACAACAAGCGATGTATCATGCTATGGAATGCAGCTAATTTCTGTGAAATGGGGTGGAACGATGAGGCATGTATGACAGCGTCAGTCATCGTGGGCTTCCTAAATATATTAAAACATAGTTTTTTAGTAACAAAATTCTTAGTTACTGTCAAATCCAGAAAATGTAACCGACCTCCAACTTCATTCTCCAAAGTAAACTGTATCTTGTTGTTAATGCCATTCAAGTAATTGTGGAGCTTGTCAATTTGGCGATTTGTGCCTTTATACACCATAAAAGTGTCGTCGACATATCTACCATAGAACACCACATTGTAATTATATGTAGGATTTGCAAACAAGAAAGAATTTTCAAAGCAATTTAAGTATACTTCCGCTAGAATACTAGAGAGTGGGGAACCCATAGCTAACCCCTCCAGCTGTCTGAAAAACTGTTTGTCATGTGTGAAATAATTCTGGTCCAAAATCACTTCCAACAATTCTAATATTTCATTTATGCAAATAGCATCCAGTTTATTGGTGTTAACAAGGTTAGATCTTAATAGGCGTAAGGTTTCACTCACCGGTACATTTGTATACAAGTTCACAATGTCAAAAGAAATAAGTTTATAGTGGGGTTCAATCATCAGGTTTTTTCACTTTTTCAACGAAATCACAACTATTAATCAAACTTCGATTATTAGTCAAATGTAAATTATGTTTTAATATACTCACTAATTTTCTAGCTGCTTTGTAACCGGGAGCAGTGGTAAAATTTACTAGTGGTCTAATAGGAATCCCCTCCTTGTGAAGCTTTGGCAGACCTGATAAAACGGGCGCTTTAGAATTAATTGGTTTTAAAGAACGTCTAATACGTTCATCAAAGAGATGTGTACACATGTTTAAGCTGCGATTAAGACGTTTTACGTATAAATCCGTGGGGTCAGAGGTTAGCAGGGTGATATTATTATTTGCAATGAAATCTCGTATTTACAGTAAGATCGTATTTAGAGTAAAATCTCGTTTTAATTTATATTAAAACATAATTTACATTTGACTAATAATCGAAGTTTGATTAATAGTTGTGATTTCGTTGAAAAAGTGAAAAACCTGATGATTGAACCCCACTATAAACTTATTTCTTTTGACATTGTGAACTTGTATACAAATGTACCGGTGAGTGAAACCTTACGCCTATTAAGATCTAACCTTGTTAACACCAATAAACTGGATGCTATTTGCATAAATGAAATATTAGAATTGTTGGAAGTGATTTTGGACCAGAATTATTTCACACATGACAAACAGTTTTTCAGACAGCTGGAGGGGTTAGCTATGGGTTCCCCACTCTCTAGTATTCTAGCGGAAGTATACTTAAATTACTTTGAAAATTCTTTCTTGTTTGCAAATCCTACATATAATTACAATGTGGTGTTCTATGGTAGATATGTCGACGACACTTTTATGGTGTATAAAGGCACAAATCGCCAAATTGACAAGCTCCACAATTACTTGAATGGCATTAACAACAAGATACAGTTTACTTTGGAGAATGAAGTTGGAGGTCGGTTACATTTTCTGGATTTGACAGTAACTAAGAATTTTGTTACTAAAAAACTATGTTTTAATATATTTAGGAAGCCCACGATGACTGACGCTGTCATACATGCCTCATCGTTCCACCCCATTTCACAGAAATTAGCTGCATTCCATAGCATGATACATCGCTTGTTGTCTATACCCCTTAGCATCGAGGATTATATCGAAGAGTTAAATACCATTAAAGTCATTGCGTTTAACAACGGGTACAATGAAAGAATAATAGATAATATTTTAAAAAAACAAAAGAAAAAGAAGAGTAACACTATTAAAAATGAAACTAAAGATATAAATAATAGAAATGAGAACCTCGAAACAAAGGCACGCAAATACATTGCGGCACCTTATACGCATTTCATGCCGGGGATTTTTAAGTCAACCATTAATAAAGTTAACAACATAGTCGTTTCCTATAAGACTAGTAATAACATCTTGAATAATCTCCGCACCCGTGAACATACCAGTCTTGAAAATAAAACGGGTGTTTATAAGCTAGTCTGCAACGACTGTGAGGCTTTTTATGTGGGCCAGACGGGTCGAGGTTTTTTGAAAAGATTTTCTGAACATAGACCCCCTACACGAGTTTACAACTTCGACAATATCAAGTCAAATTTCGCCAAGCACCTCATAGACAACAGTCACAGTTACACGGATTTTAGCTCAAATTTAATACCCCTTCATTTCTGCAGTAAAGGGAGTTATTTGAACGCCCTTGAAGAATATGAAATTTACAAAGCATACAACGACGCCAGTACCAAGCCACATGTGTTAAACGACCAATTACAGTATAAATCAAATATACTGTACGATACCGCTATGAGATATAGTCGAGATAAGGCTTAGATTACGTCAGTACGGCGCGTGTTGTCTTGCAAGGCACACCGAACATTTTTAAAGCGAATTTATGTACATAGTTTAATTGCCGTATTGTGTTTTTAATATTTTGACAAATGTCATTATTTATGACATAGATTGATTTTATAAGTTCTGATGATGAGGCAAGCGCCTTGAAACATGTAAACTGGAAAAAACATCAAGGAAAAAAGCCATAGACGGTGAGTACAGTGTATTTGGTTAACAAACACGTGGCTTGGGACTACAATAGGATTTATTCCATTTAAATCATTTATTATTAAAAGGCATGTGTACATATTGTAACATATCTTTTTAACCTGTGTTAATATTTTTAATAATTTACACATGACTTCATAAAACTAATTTAACTATCTTGTACTACTATTTACAAAAGATATAACCAGACCATACACTTGCATTTACATTACTGATTATTTTTTAGTCCTTACAAGGCATGTCTGTGTGCTATTTTAACTAATTTCAGTTTTCCGTTATTATTTTTACATATTGTATTTACAATAAGCATTTATTTTGTCATTATTTGGTTTGTATATGCTGTACATTGATCATCTTTAACCTTGCATTACAATTATAATTATTATTTTTGTCATAATACAATGATTTGTCAGTTTTAGTTTCAAGCTCTTATGGCCTATGTTTGGAATTGTTTTAATTACATATTTATTCCTACCGTTCGCCTACTCTGTTTATTTCTTTTGTTAAATAAATCTCATGACATATCTTTTATATGTTTTGTACACCTCAGATTTTGTGTACACTGTATATATTTCTTATTTTGAATGTTTTTAGCTGAGTTGGTCATTGGCCTAGATATAGGCCTACCCCGGTCCTTCTCAAAATTTGCATATAATTAATTTAGTTTTATGTTTTAATGCCTCATACTTGATAGTTATCGTTATTGGATAAGACTGATTGTTGTTTTATGTTGGAATTTTCATAATATACAGATTTTACCCTGATTAAAGTGTTTTTACTTCTTACAGTTAGTGTGATCAGACACTTGCATGAATTAATATTTATTCTGACTTGCTTGTCATCTTATATCATTAGCATTACCCAGAAATAGTAGTAACAGCAGTTATCTGATCTTTCTATTCGATAGGTTTTTCCTGGATAATTAAATTAATGTGGTTTTGTGGTGTTTTGTGTGTGTGTACACTTTTGCTGTCTCTGGCAGTCCCATGTATTTACACTTTATATGCACTAATAACACTCTTAATCTAATTACATTTAGTATTGGGATTACGTCTATAATGTCTTTTCTCATTATGGTAATTTACTTATAAAACTTCAGGCTTTTACTACCACTTATTAGTATTTGCACATGGTTCTGTACCATATGTAAGGTTAGTTGGAACCCCTGTATGTTGACAACAATGCATTCATGCAAATTTACTGTTATTTCTACATTTTGTTATAGTTATCAAGTTTCACCCACAGGTATTTGCACATTAGTCCTATCTGATCATTATTTATTTTCTTACTCTTGTATATGTATATATATATATTATTTATTATAACATGTATTTATTTATATTTATTATAACATTCTTAACTTGTTTATTTATAGAATAATCAGCTATTAATGCTGGTCTACTTAGAATGTCATTTGGGGTATTATGCGTTGAGTTTATTTTGACTCTATTACCCTACAATTAGTTAGGTTTTGTACAATCTTTATGGCTTTCTCTTCTTTCATTATTACTGAGCATCTTTTTATATTTACAGGTCAGTGTCAAGTAACTAATCATAGCTTGTTATGTGTTTCACTATGTTTTAAGGTACTCACTTGTAAACACTTTTCTTGGCTTATATATACTTATTGTTCTGACACTACTGGTTCTTCTTTCTTCATTTTCTTCTGTCCTCTTCTTCTGTCTTTTTAGTCCATGTGGGATCATAATAATTGGTGTTCTTGTGTCCTTGTTGGGATTATAGTATTTGGTGTTTGTATCCTCTCACTTACCATCTATTGGGTTATTGGAGTTAAATCGTATTATACTGTGATTTTATAAGTTTTGCTCTCTAGGTCTCTTGTTCTACTTTCAACTGTTGCTTTTATTATTACTTTTCTTTAGTTGACTGGATAATCATATTAAAATAAACTTTTCTTTATACCTTATTCATCCTTTCTTCTCTTCAGTTTTAGTTCTTTATTTTAAATATATCTTACATGGGTATTTACCTGTATGGTGATTATATGTACCTTTACAATATTACAAAAAGCGGGCCCAAGCGTTTTTGTTTTTAATTTTTATTAATTTTTGAGAACTAAACAATAAAGTTTATTTAAAAATTTTTTGAAGCCTAATTCATTGTCAAATCATTGGCACCATTTGGTAAGCTGTGAGTTAACTATTAAAGAAATACGAAATGTGTTTGTATTGTAAACGAATCACTATTTGCAGTAACATGTAGCCTTCAAATTATTATTATCTGAACAAATAATAATTATGTAACTCGGAAAAAATTTAAGACAAATCTTCATTAACTCTTTAAAACTCTTGTAGGGAATTCGTTTTAACATTTTGGCCTATATGTATTGAACATAATTATTATAAAACCATTTATTATTAAAAGGCATGTGTGCATATTGTAACATATCTTTTTAACCTGTGTTAATATTTTTAATAATTTACACATGACTTCATAAAACTAATTTAACTATCTTGTACTACTATTTACAAAAGATATAACCAGACCATACACTTGCATTTACATTACTGATTATTTTCTAGTCCTTACAAGGCATGTCTGTGTGCTATTTTAACTAATTTCAGTTTTCCGTTATTATTTTTACATATTTTATTTACAATAAGCATTTATTTTGTCATTATTTGGTTTGTATATGCTGTACATTGATCATCTTTAACCTTAGATGTACTTGCATTACAATTATAATTATTATTTTTGTCATAATACAATGATTTGTCAGTTTTAGTTTCAAGCTCTTATGGCCTATGTTTGGAATTGTTTTAATTACATATTTATTCCTACCGTTCGCCTACTCTGTTTATTTCTTTTGTTAATTAATCTCATGACATGTCTTTTATATGTTTTGTACACCTCAGATTTTGTGTAAACTGTATATATTTCTTATTTTGAATGTTTATAGCTGAGTTGGTCATTGGCCTAGATATAGGCCTACCCCGGTCCTTCTCAAAATTTGCATATAATTATTTTAGTTTTATGTTTTAATGCCTCATACTTGATAGTTATCGTTATTGGATAAGACTGATTGTTGTTTTATGTTGGAATTTTCATAATATACAGATTTTACCCTGATTAAAGTGTTTTTACTTCTTACAGTTAGGGTGATCAGATACTTGCATGAATTAATATTTATTCTGACTTGCTTGTCATCTTATATCATTAGCATTACCCAGAAATAGTAGTAACAGCAGTTATCTGATCTTTCTATTCGATAGGTTTTTCCTGGATAATTAAATTAATGTGGTTTTGTGGTGTTTTTTGTGTGTGTACACTTTTGCTGTCTCTGGCAGTCCCATGTATTTACACTTTATATGCACTAATAACACTCTTAATCTAATTACATTTAGTATTGGGATTACGTCTATAATGTCTTTTCTCATTATGGTAATTTACTTATAAACTTCAGGCTTTTACTACTACTTATTAGTATTTGCACATGGTTCTGTACCATATGTAAGGTTAGTTGGAACCCCTGTATGTTGACAACAATGCATTCATGCAAATTTACTGTTATTTCTACATTTTGCTATAGTTATCAAGTTTCACCCACAGGTATTTGCACATTAGTCCTATCTGATCATTATTTATTTTCTTACTCTTGTATATGTATATATATATATATTATTTATTATAACATGTATTTATTTATATTTATTATAACATTCTTAACTTGTTTATTTATAGAATAATCAGCTATTAATGCTGGTCTACTTAGAATGTCATTTGGGGTATTATGCGTTGAGTTTATTTTGACTCTATTACCCTACAATTAGTTAGGTTTTGTACAATCTTTATGTCTTTCTCTTCTTTAATTATTATTGAGCATCTTTTTATATTTACAGGTCAGTGTCAAGTCACTAATCATAGTTTGTTATGTGTTTCACTATGTTTTAAGGTACTCACTTGTAAACACTTTTCTTGGCTTATATATACTTATTGTTCTGACACTACTGGTTCTTCTTTCTTCATTTTCTTCTATCCTCTTCTTCTGTCTTTTTAGTCCATGTGGGATCATAATAATTGGTGTTCTTGTGTCCTTGTTGGGATTATAGTATTTGGTGTTTGTATCCTCTCACTTACCATCTATTGGGTTATTGGAGTTAAATCGTATTGTACTGTGATTTTATAAGTTTTGCTCTCTAGGTCTCTTGTTCTACTTTCAACTGTTGCTTTTATTATTACTTTTCTTTAGTTGACTGGATAATCATATTAACATACACTTTTCTTTATACCTTATTCATCCTTTCTTCTCTTCAGTGTTAGTTCTTTATTTTAAATATATCTTACATGGGTATTTACCTGTATGGTGATTATATGTACCTTTACAATATTACAAAAAGCGGGCCCAAGCGTTTTTGTTTTTAATTTTTATTAATTTTTGAGAACTAAACAATAAAGTTTATTTAAAAATTTTTTGAAGCCTAATTCATTGTCAAATCATTGGCAACATTTGGTAAGCTGTGAGTTAACTATTAAAGAAATACGAAATGTGTTTGTATTGTAAACGAATCACTATTTTCAGTAACATGTAGCCTTCAAATTATTATTATCTGAACAAATAATAATTATGTAACTCTGAAAAAATTTAAGACAAATCTTCATTAACTCTTTAAAACTCTTGTAGGGAATTCGTTTTACACACTTAGGCCTATATGTATTGAACATAATTATTATAAAACCATTTATTATTAAAAGGCATGTGTACATATTGTAACATATCTTTTTAACCTGTGTTAATATTTTTAATATTTTACACATGACTTCATAAAACTAATTTAACTATCTTGTACTACTATTTACAAAAGATATAACCAGACCATACACTTGCATTTACATTACTGATTATTTTTTAGTCCTTACAAGGCATGTCTGTGTGCTATTTTAACTAATTTCAGTTTTCCGTTATTATTTTTACATATTTTATTTACAATAAGCATTTATTTTGTCATTATTTGGTTTGTATATGCTGTACATTGATCATCTTTAACCTTAGATGTACTTGCATTACAATTATAATTATTATTTTTGTCATAATACAATGATTTGTCAGTTTTAGTTTCAAGCTCTTATGGCCTATGTTTGGAATTGTTTTAATTACATATTTATTCCTACCGTTCGCCTACTCTGTTTATTTCTTTTGTTAAATAAATCTCTTGACATGTCTTTTATATGTTTTGTACACCTCAGATTTTGTGTACACTGTATATATTTCTTATTTTGAATGTTTTTAGCTGAGTTGGTCATTGGCCTAGATATAGGCCTACCCCGGTCCTTCTCAAAATTTGCATATAATTAATTTAGTTTTATGTTTTAATGCCTCATACTTGATAGTTATCGTTATTGGATAAGACTGATTGTTGTTTTATGTTGGAATTTTCATAATATACAGATTTTACCCTGATTAAAGTGTTTTTACTTCTTACAGTTAGTGTGATCAGATACTTGCATGAATTAATATTTATTCTGACTTGCTTGTCATCTTATATCATTAGCATTACCCAGAAATAGTAGTAACAGCAGTTATCTGATCTTTCTATTCGATAGGTTTTTCCTGGATAATTAAATTAATGTGGTTTTGTGGTGTTTTGTGTGTGTGTACACTTTTGCTGTCTCTGGCAGTCCCATGTATTTACACTTTATATGCACTAATAACACTCTTAATCTAATTACATTTAGTATTGGGATTACGTCTATAATGTCTTTTCTCATTATGGTAATTTACTTATAAAACTTCAGGCTTTTACTACTACTTATTAGTATTTGCACATGGTTCTGTACCATATGTAAGGTTAGTTGGAACCCCTGTATGTTGACAACAATGCATTCATGCAAATTTACTGTTATTTCTACATTTTGCTATAGTTATCAAGTTTCACCCACAGGTATTTGCACATTAGTCCTATCTGATCATTATTTATTTTCTTACTCTTGTATATGTATATATATATATTATTTATTATAACATGTATTTATTTATATTTATTATAACATTCTTAACTTGTTTATTTATAGAATAATCAGCTATTAATGCTGGTCTACTTAGAATGTCATTTGGGGTATTATGCGTTGAGTTTATTTTGACTCTATTACCCTACAATTAGTTAGGTTTTGTACAATCTTTATGTCTTTCTCTTCTTTAATTATTATTGAGCATCTTTTTATATTTACAGGTCAGTGTCAAGTCACTAATCATAGTTTGTTATGTGTTTCACTATGTTTTAAGGTACTCACTTGTAAACACTTTTCTTGGCTTATATATACTTATTGTTCTGACACTACTGGTTCTTCTTTCTTCATTTTCTTCTATCCTCTTCTTCTGTCTTTTTAGTCCATGTGGGATCATAATAATTGGTGTTCTTGTGTCCTTGTTGGGATTATAGTATTTGGTGTTTGTATCCTCTCACTTACCATCTATTGGGTTATTGGAGTTAAATCGTATTGTACTGTGATTTTATAAGTTTTGCTCTCTAGGTCTCTTGTTCTACTTTCAACTGTTGCTTTTATTATTACTTTTCTTTAGTTGACTGGATAATCATATTAACATACACTTTTCTTTATACCTTATTCATCCTTTCTTCTCTTCAGTGTTAGTTCTTTATTTTAAATATATCTTACATGGGTATTTACCTGTATGGTGATTATATGTACCTTTACAATATTACAAAAAGCGGGCCCAAGCGTTTTTGTTTTTAATTTTTATTAATTTTTGAGAACTAAACAATAAAGTTTATTTAAAAATTTTTTGAAGCCTAATTCATTGTCAAATCATTGGCAACATTTGGTAAGCTGTGAGTTAACTATTAAAGAAATACGAAATGTGTTTGTATTGTAAACGAATCACTATTTTCAGTAACATGTAGCCTTCAAATTATTATTATCTGAACAAATAATAATTATGTAACTCTGAAAAAATTTAAGACAAATCTTCATTAACTCTTTAAAACTCTTGTAGGGAATTCGTTTTACACACTTAGGCCTATATGTATTGAACATAATTATTATAAAACCATTTATTATTAAAAGGCATGTGTACATATTGTAACATATCTTTTTAACCTGTGTTAATATTTTTAATATTTTACACATGACTTCATAAAACTAATTTAACTATCTTGTACTACTATTTACAAAAGATATAACCAGACCATACACTTGCATTTACATTACTGATTATTTTTTAGTCCTTACAAGGCATGTCTGTGTGCTATTTTAACTAATTTCAGTTTTCCGTTATTATTTTTACATATTTTATTTACAATAAGCATTTATTTTGTCATTATTTGGTTTGTATATGCTGTACATTGATCATCTTTAACCTTAGATGTACTTGCATTACAATTATAATTATTATTTTTGTCATAATACAATGATTTGTCAGTTTTAGTTTCAAGCTCTTATGGCCTATGTTTGGAATTGTTTTAATTACATATTTATTCCTACCGTTCGCCTACTCTGTTTATTTCTTTTGTTAAATAAATCTCTTGACATGTCTTTTATATGTTTTGTACACCTCAGATTTTGTGTACACTGTATATATTTCTTATTTTGAATGTTTTTAGCTGAGTTGGTCATTGGCCTAGATATAGGCCTACCCCGGTCCTTCTCAAAATTTGCATATAATTAATTTAGTTTTATGTTTTAATGCCTCATACTTGATAGTTATCGTTATTGGATAAGACTGATTGTTGTTTTATGTTGGAATTTTCATAATATACAGATTTTACCCTGATTAAAGTGTTTTTACTTCTTACAGTTAGTGTGATCAGATACTTGCATGAATTAATATTTATTCTGACTTGCTTGTCATCTTATATCATTAGCATTACCCAGAAATAGTAGTAAGAGCAGTTATCTGATCTTTCTATTCGATAGGTTTTTCCTGGATAATTAAATTAATGTGGTTTTGTGGTGTTTTGTGTGTGTGTACACTTTTGCTGTCTCTGGCAGTCCCATGTATTTACACTTTATATGCACTAATAACACTCTTAATCTAATTACATTTAGTATTGGGATTACGTCTATAATGTCTTTTATCATTATGGTAATTTACTTATAAAACTTCAGGCTTTTACTACTACTTATTAGTATTTGCACATGGTTCTGTACCATATGTAAGGTTAGTTGGAACCCCTGTATGTTGACAACAATGCATTCATGCAAATTTACTGTTATTTCTACATTTTGCTATAGTTATCAAGTTTCACCCACAGGTATTTGCACATTAGTCCTATCTGATCATTATTTATTTTCTTACTCTTGTATATGTATATATATATATTATTTATTATAACATGTATTTATTTATATTTATTATAACATTCTTAACTTGTTTATTTATAGAATAATCAGCTATTAATGCTGGTCTACTTAGAATGTCATTTGGGGTATTATGCGTTGAGTTTATTTTGACTCTATTACCCTACAATTAGTTAGGTTTTGTACAATCTTTATGTCTTTCTCTTCTTTCATTATTATTGAGCATCTTTTTATATTTACAGGTCAGTGTCAAGTCACTAATCATAGTTTGTTATGTGTTTCACTATGTTTTAAGGTACTCACTTGTAAACACTTTTCTTGGCTTATATATACTTATTGTTCTGACACTACTGGTTCTTCTTTCTTCATTTTCTTCTATCCTCTTCTTCTGTCTTTTTAGTCCATGTGGGATCATAATAATTGGTGTTCTTGTGTCCTTGTTGGGATTATAGTATTTGGTGTTTGTATCCTCTCACTTACCATCTATTGGGTTATTGGAGTTAAATCGTATTGTACTGTGATTTTATAAGTTTTGCTCTCTAGGTCTCTTGTTCTACTTTCAACTGTTGCTTTTATTATTACTTTTCTTTAGTTGACTGGATAATCATATTAACATACACTTTTCTTTATACCTTATTCATCCTTTCTTCTCTTCAGTGTTAGTTCTTTATTTTAAATATATCTTACATGGGTATTTACCTGTATGGTGATTATATGTACCTTTACAATATTACAAAAAGCGGGCCCAAGCGTTTTTGTTTTTAATTTTTATTAATTTTTGAGAACTAAACAATAAAGTTTATTTAAAAATTTTTTGAAGCCTAATTCATTGTCAAATCATTGGCAACATTTGGTAAGCTGTGAGTTAACTATTAAAGAAATACGAAATGTGTTTGTATTGTAAACGAATCACTATTTTCAGTAACATGTAGCCTTCAAATTATTATTATCTGAACAAATAATAATTATGTAACTCTGAAAAAATTTAAGGCAAATCTTCATTAACTCTTTAAAACTCTTGTAGGGAATTCGTTTTACACACTTAGGCCTATATGTATTGAACATAATTATTATAAAACCATTTATTATTAAAAGGCATGTGTACATATTGTAACATATCTTTTTAACCTGTGTTAATATTTTTAATATTTTACACATGACTTCATAAAACTAATTTAACTATCTTGTACTACTATTTACAAAAGATATAACCAGACCATACACTTGCATTTACATTACTGATTATTTTTTAGTCCTTACAAGGCATGTCTGTGTGCTATTTTAACTAATTTCAGTTTTCCGTTATTATTTTTACATATTTTATTTACAATAAGCATTTATTTTGTAATTATTTGGTTTGTATATGCTGTACATTGATCATCTTTAACCTTAGATGTACTTGCATTACAATTATAATTATTATTTTTGTCATAATACAATGATTTGTCAGTTTTAGTTTCAAGCTCTTATGGAATATGTTTGGAATTGTTTTAATTACATATTTATTCCTACCGTTCGCCTACTCTGTTTATTTCTTTTGTTAAATAAATCTCTTGACATGTCTTTTATATGTTTTGTACACCTCAGATTTTGTGTACACTGTATATATTTCTTATTTTGAATGTTTTTAGCTGAGTTGGTCATTGGCCTAGATATAGGCCTACCCCGGTCCTTCTCAAAATTTGCATATAATTAATTTAGTTTTATGTTTTAATGCCTCATACTTGATAGTTATCGTTATTGGATAAGACTGATTGTTGTTTTATGTTGGAATTTTCATAATATACAGATTTTACCCTGATTAAAGTGTTTTTACTTCTTACAGTTAGTGTGATCAGATACTTGCATGAATTAATATTTATTCTGACTTGCTTGTCATCTTATATCATTAGCATTACCCAGAAATAGTAGTAACAGCAGTTATCTGATCTTTCTATTCGATAGGTTTTTCCTGGATAATTAAATTAATGTGGTTTTGTGGTGTTTTGTGTGTGTGTAGACTTTTGCTGTCTCTGGCAGTCCCATGTATTTACACTCTATATGCACTAATAACACTCTTAATCTAATTACATTTAGTATTGGGATTACGTCTATAATGTCTTTTCTCATTATGGTAATTTACTTATAAAACTTCAGGCTTTTACTACCACTTATTAGTATTTGCACATGGTTCTGTACCATATGTAAGGTTAGTTGGAACCCCTGTATGTTGACAACAATGCATTCATGCAAATTTACTGTTATTTCTACATTTTGCTATAGTTATCAAGTTTCACCCACAGGTATTTCCACATTAGTCCTATCTGATAATTTTTTATTTTCTTACTCTTGTATATATATATATATATATATTATTTATTATAACATGTATTTTTTTATATTTATTATAACATTCTTAACTTGTTTATTTATAGAATAATCAGCTATTAATGCTGGTCTACTTAGAATGTCATTTGGGGTATTATGCGTTGAGTTTATTTTGACTCTATTACCCTACAATTAGTTAGGTTTTGTACAATCTTTATGGCTTTCTCTTCTTTCAATATTATTGAGCATCTTTTTATATTTACAGGTCAGTGTCAAGTCACTAATCATAGTTTGTTATGTGTTTCACTATGTTTTAAGGTACTCACTTGTAAACACTTTTCTTGGCTTATATATACTTATTGTTCTGACACTACTGGTTCTTCTTTCTTCATTTTCTTCTATCCTCTTCTTCTGTCTTTTTAGTCCATGTGGGATCAGAGTAATTGGTGTTCTTGTGTCCTTGTTGGGATTATAGTATTTGGTGTTTGTATCCTCTCACTTACCATCTATTGGGTTATTGGAGTTAAATCGTATTGTACTGTGATTTTATAAGTTTTGCTCTCTAGGTCTCTTGTTCTACTTTCAACTGTTGCTTTTATTATTACTTTTCTTTAGTTGACTGGATAATCATATTAACATACACTTTTCTTTATACCTTATTCATCCTTTCTTCTCTTCAGTGTTAGTTCTTTATTTTAAATATATCTTACATGGGTATTTACCTGTATGGTGATTATATGTACCTTTACAATATTACAAAAAGCGGGCCCAAGCGTTTTTGTTTTTAATTTTTATTAATTTTTGAGAACTAAACAATAAAGTTTATTTAAAAATTTTTTGAAGCCTAATTCATTGTCAAATCATTGGCAACATTTGGTAAGCTGTGAGTTAACTATTAAAGAAATACGAAATGTGTTTGTATTGTAAACGAATCACTATTTTCAGTAACATGTAGCCTTCAAATTATTATTATCTGAACAAATAATAATTATGTAACTCTGAAAAAATTTAAGACAAATCTTCATTAACTCTTTAAAACTCTTGTAGGGAATTCGTTTTACACACTTAGGCCTATATGTATTGAACATAATTATTATAAAACCATTTATTATTAAAAGGCATGTGTACATATTGTAACATATCTTTTTAACCTGTGTTAATATTTTTAATATTTTACACATGACTTCATAAAACTAATTTAACTATCTTGTACTACTATTTACAAAAGATATAACCAGACCATACACTTGCATTTACATTACTGATTATTTTTTAGTCCTTACAAGGCATGTCTGTGTGCTATTTTAACTAATTTCAGTTTTCCGTTATTATTTTTACATATTTTATTTACAATAAGCATTTATTTTGTCATTATTTGGTTTGTATATGCTGTACATTGATCATCTTTAACCTTAGATGTACTTGCATTACAATTATAATTATTATTTTTGTCATAATACAATGATTTGTCAGTTTTAGTTTCAAGCTCTTATGGCCTATGTTTGGAATTGTTTTAATTACATATTTATTCCTACCGTTCGCCTACTCTGTTTATTTCTTTTGTTAAATAAATCTCTTGACATGTCTTTTATATGTTTTGTACACCTCAGATTTTGTGTACACTGTATATATTTCTTATTTTGAATGTTTTTAGCTGAGTTGGTCATTGGCCTAGATATAGGCCTACCCCGGTCCTTCTCAAAATTTGCATATAATTAATTTAGTTTTATGTTTTAATGCCTCATACTTGATAGTTATCGTTATTGGATAAGACTGATTGTTGTTTTATGTTGGAATTTTCATAATATACAGATTTTACCCTGATTAAAGTGTTTTTATTTCTTACAGTTAGTGTGATCAGATACTTGCATGAATTAATATTTATTCTGACTTGCTTGTCATCTTATATCATTAGCATTACCCAGAAATAGTAGTAACAGCAGTTATCTGATCTTTCTATTCGATAGGTTTTTCCTGGATAATTAAATTAATGTGGTTTTGTGGTGTTTTGTGTGTGTGTACACTTTTGCTGTCTCTGGCAGTCCCATGTATTTACACTTTATATGCACTAATAACACTCTTAATCTAATTACATTTAGTATTGGGATTACGTCTATAATGTCTTTTCTCATTATGGTAATTTACTTATAAAACTTCAGGCTTTTACTACCACTTATTAGTATTTGCACATGGTTCTGTACCATATGTAAGGTTAGTTGGAACCCCTGTATGTTGACAACAATGCATTCATGCAAATTTACTGTTATTTCTACATTTTGCTATAGTTATCAAGTTTCACCCACAGGTATTTGCACATTAGTCCTATCTGATAATTTTTTATTTTCTTACTCTTGTATATGTATATATATATATTATTTATTATAACATGTATTTATTTATATTTATTATAACATTCTTAACTTGTTTATTTATAGAATAATCAGCTATTAATGCTGGTCTACTTAGAATGTCATTTGGGGTATTATGCGTTGAGTTTATTTTGACTCTATTACCCTACAATTAGTTAGGTTTTGTACAATCTTTATGTCTTTCTCTTCTTTCATTATTATTGAGCATCTTTTTATATTTACAGGTCAGTGTCAAGTCACTAATCATAGTTTGTTATGTGTTTCACTATGTTTTAAGGTACTCACTTGTAAACACTTTTCTTGGCTTATATATACTTATTGTTCTGACACTACTGGTTCTTCTTTCTTCATTTTCTTATATCCTCTTCTTCTGTCTTTTTAGTCCATGTGGGATCATAGTAATTGGTGTTCTTGTGTCCTTGTTGGGATTATAGTATTTGGTGTTTGTATCCTCTCACTTACCATCTATTGGGTTATTGGAGTTAAATCGTATTGTACTGTGATTTTATAAGTTTTGCTCTCTAGGTCTCTTGTTCTACTTTCAACTGTTGCTTTTATTATTACTTTTCTTTAGTTGACTGGATAATCATATTAAAATACACTTTTCCTTATACCTTATTCATCCTTTCTTCTCTTCAGTGTTAGTTCTTTATTTTAAATATATCTTACATGGGTATTTACCTTTATGGTGATTATATGTACCTTTACAATATTATAAAAAGCGGGCCCAAGCGATTTCGTTTTTAATTTTTATTAATTTTTGAGAACTAAACAATAAAGTTTATTTAAAAATTTTTTGAAGCCTAATTCATTGTCAAATCATTGGCACCATTTGGTAAGCTGTGAGTTAACTATTAAAGAAATACGAAATGTGTTTGTATTGTAAACGAATCACTATTTTCAGTAACATGTAGCCTTCAAATTATTATTATCTGAACAAATAATAATTATGTAACTCTGAAAAAATTTAAGACAAATCTTCATTAACTCTTTAAAACTCTTGTAGGGAATTCGTTTTACACACTTAGGCCTATATGTATTGAACATAATTATTATAAAACCATTTATTATTAAAAGGCATGTGTACATATTGTAACATATCTTTTTAACCTGTGTTAATATTTTTAATATTTTACACATGACTTCATAAAACTAATTTAACTATCTTGTACTACTATTTACAAAAGATATAACCAGACCATACACATGCATTTACATTACTGATTATTTTTTAGTCCTTACAAGGCATGTCTGTGTGCTATTTTAACTAATTTCAGTTTTCCGTTATTATTTTTACATATTTTATTTACAATAAGCATTTATTTTGTCATTATTTGGTTTGTATATGCTGTACATTGATCATCTTTAACCTTAGATGTACTTGCATTACAATTATAATTATTATTTTTGTCATAATACAATGATTTGTCAGTTTTAGTTTCAAGCTCTTATGGCCTATGTTTGGAATTGTTTTAATTACATATTTATTCCTACCGTTCGCCTACTCTGTTTATTTCTTTTGTTAAATAAATCTCTTGACATGTCTTTTATATGTTTTGTACACCTCAGATTTTGTGTACACTGTATATATTTCTTATTTTGAATGTTTTTAGCTGAGTTGGTCATTGGCCTAGATATAGGCCTACCCCGGTCCTTCTCAAAATTTGCATATAATTAATTTAGTTTTATGTTTTAATGCCTCATACTTGATAGTTATCGTTATTGGATAAGACTGATTGTTGTTTTATGTTGGAATTTTCATAATATACAGATTTTACCCTGATTAAAGTGTTTTTACTTCTTACAGTTAGTGTGATCAGATACTTGCATGAATTAATATTTATTCTGACTTGCTTGTCATCTTATATCATTAGCATTACCCAGAAATAGTAGTAACAGCAGTTATCTGATCTTTCTATTCGATAGGTTTTTCCTGGATAATTAAATTAATGTGGTTTTGTGGTGTTTTGTTTGTGTGTACACTTTTGCTGTCTCTGGCAGTCCCATGTATTTACACTTTATATGCACTAATAACACTCTTAATCTAATTACATTTAGTATTGGGATTACGTCTATAATGTCTTTTCTCATTATGGTAATTTACTTATAAAACTTCAGGCTTTTACTACCACTTATTAGTATTTGCACATGGTTCTGTGCCATATGTAAGGTTAGTTGGAACCCCTGTATGTTGACAACAATGCATTCATGCAAATTTACTGTTATTTCTACATTTTGCTATAGTTATCAAGTTTCACCCACAGGTATTTGCACATTAGTCCTATCTGATAATTTTTTATTTTCTTACTCTTGTATATGTATATATATATATTATTTATTATAACATGTATTTATTTATATTTATTATAACATTCTTAACTTGTTTATTTATAGAATAATCAGCTATTAATGCTGGTCTACTTAGAATGTCATTTGGGGTATTATGCGTTGAGTTTATTTTGACTCTATTACCCTACAATTAGTTAGGTTTTGTACAATCTTTATGTCTTTCTCTTCTTTCATTATTATTGAGCATCTTTTTATATTTACAGGTCAGTGTCAAGTCACTAATCATAGTTTGTTATGTGTTTCACTATGTTTTAAGGTACTCACTTGTAAACACTTTTCTTAGCTTATATATACTTATTGTTCTGACACTACTGGTTCTTCTTTCTTCATTTTCTTCTATCCTCTTCTTCTGTCTTTTTAGTCCATGTGGGATCATAGTAATTGATGTTCTTGTGTCCTTGTTGGGATTATAGTATTTGGTGTTTGTATCCTCTCACTTACCATCTATTGGGTTATTGGAGTTAAATCGTATTGTACTGTGATTTTATAAGTTTTGCTCTCTAGGTCTCTTGTTCTACTTTCAACTGTTGCTTTTATTATTACTTTTCTTTAGTTGACTGTATAATCATATTAAAATACACTTTTCCTTATACCTTATTCATCCTTTCTTCTCTTCAGTGTTAGTTCTTTATTTTAAATATATCTTACATGGGTATTTACCTGTATGGTGATTATATGTACCTTTACAATATTATAAAAAGCGGGCCCAAGCGTTTTCGTTTTTAATTTTTATTAATTTTTGAGAACTAAACAATAAAGTTTATTTAAAAATTTTTTGAAGCCTAATTCATTGTCAAATCATTGGCACCATTTGGTAAGCTGTGAGTTAACTATTAAAGAAATACGAAATGTGTTTGTATTGTAAACGAATCACTATTTTCAGTAACATGTAGCCTTCAAATTATTATTATCTGAACAAATAATAATTATGTAACTCTGAAAAAATTTAAGACAAATCTTCATTAACTCTTTAAAACTCTTGTAGGGAATTCGTTTTACACACTTAGGCCTATATGTATTGAACATAATTATTATAAAACCATTTATTATTAAAAGGCATGTGTACATATTGTAACATATCTTTTTAACCTGTGTTAATATTTTTAATAATTTACACATGACTTCATAAAACTAATTTAACTATCTTGTACTACTATTTACAAAAGATATAACCAGACCATACACTTGCATTTACATTACTGATTATTTTTTAGTCCTTACAAGGCATGTCTGTGTGTTATTTTAACTAATTTCAGTTTTCCGTTATTATTTTTACATATTTTATTTACAATAAGCATTTATTTTGTCATTATTTGGTTTGTATATGCTGTACATTGATCATCTTTAACCTTAGATGTACTTGCATTACAATTATAATTATTATTTTTGTCATAATACAATGATTTGTCAGTTTTAGTTTCAAGCTCTTATGGCCTATGTTTAGAATTGTTTTAATTACATATTTATTCCTACCGTTCGCCTACTCTGTTTATTTCTTTTGTTAAATAAATCTCATGACATGTCTTTTATATGTTTTGTACACCTCAGATTTTGTGTACACTGTATATATTTCTTATTTTGAATGTTTTTAGCTGAGTTGGTCATTGGCCTAGATATAGGCCTACCCCGGTCCTTCTCAAAATTTGCATATAATTAATTTAGTTTTATGTTTTAATGCCTCATACTTGATAATTATCGTTATTGGATAAGACTGATTGTTGTTTTATGTTGGAATTTTCATAATATACAGATTTTACCCTGATTAAAGTGTTTTTACTTCTTACAGTTAGTGTGATCAGATACTTGCATGAATTAATATTTATTCTGACTTGCTTGTCATCTTATATCATTAGCATTACCCAGAAATAGTAGTAACAGCAGTTATCTGATCTTTCTATTCGATAGGTTTTTCCTGGATAATTAAATTAATGTGGTTTTGTGGTGTTTTGTGTGTGTGTACACTTTTGCTGTCTCTGGCAGTCCCATGTATTTACACTTTATATGCACTAATAACACTCTTAATCTAATTACATTTAGTATTGGGATTACGTCTATAATGTCTTTTCTCATTATGGTAATTTACTTATAAAACTTCAGGCTTTTACTACCACTTATTAGTATTTGCACATGGTTCTGTACCATATGTAATTTTAGTTGGAACCCCTGTATGTTGACAACAATGCATTCATGCAAATTTACTGTTATTTCTACATTTTGCTGTAGTTATCAAGTTTCACCCACAGGTATTTCCACATTAGTCCTATCTGATCATTATTTATTTTCTTACTCTTGTATATGTATATATATATATTATTTATTATAACATGTATTTATTTATATTTATTATAACATTCTTAACTTGTTTATTTATAGAATAATCAGCTATTAATGCTGGTCTACTTAGAATGTCATTTGGGGTATTATGCGTTGAGTTTATTTTGACTCTATTACCCTACAATTAGTTAGGTTTTGTACAATCTTTATGTCTTTCTCTTCTTTCATTATTATTGAGCATCTTTTTATATTTACAGGTCAGTGTCAAGTCACTAATCATAGTTTGTTATGTGTTTCACTATGTTTTAAGGTACTCATTTGTAAACACTTTTCTTGGCTTATATATACTTATTGTTCTGGCACTACTGGTTCTTCTTTCTTCATTTTCATCTATCCTCTTCTTCTGTCTTCTTAGTCCATGTGGGATCATAATAATTGGTGTTCTTGTGTCCTTGTTGGGATTATAGTATTTGGTGTTTGTATCCTCTCACTTACCATCTATTGGGTTATTGGAGTTAAATCGTATTGTACTGTGATTTTACAAGTTTTGCTCTCTAGGTCTCTTGTTCTACTTTCAACTGTTGCTTTTATTATTACTTTTCTTTAGTTGACTGGATAATCATATTAAAATACACTTTTCTTTATACCTTATTCATCCTTTCTTCTCTTCAGTGTTAGTTTTTTATTTTAAATATATCTTACATGGGTATTTACCTGTATGGTGATTATATGTACCTTTACAATATTATAAAAAGCGGGCCCAAGCGTTTTCGTTTTTAATTTTTATTAATTTTTGAGAACTAAACAATAAAGTTTATTTAAAAATTTTTTGAAGCCTAATTCATTGTCAAATCATTGGCACCATTTGGTAAGCTGTGAGTTAACTATTAAAGAAATACGAAATGTGTTTGTATTGTAAATGAATCACTATTTTCAGTAACATGTAGCCTTCAAATTATTATTATCTGAACAAATAATAATTATGTAACTCTGAAAAAATTTAAGACAAATCTTCATTAACTCTTTAAAACTCTTGTAGGGAATTCGTTTTACACACTTAGGCCTATATGTATTGAACATAATTATTATAAAACCATTTGTTATTAAAAGGCATGTGTACATATTGTAACATATCTTTTTAACCTGTGTTAATATTTTTAATAATTTACACATGACTTCATGAAACTAATTTAACTATCTTGTACTACTATTTACAAAAGATATAACCAGACCAAACACTTGCATTTACATTACTGCTTATTTTTTAGTCCTTACAAGGCATGTCTGTGTGCTATTATAACTAATTTCAGTTTTCCGTTATTATTTTTACATATTGTATTTACAATAAGCATTTATTTTGTCATTATTTGGTTTGTATATGCTGTACATTGATCATCTTTAACCTTGCATTACAATTATAATTATTATTTTTGTCATAATACAATGATTTGTCAGTTTTAGTTTCAAGCTCTTATGGCCTATGTTTAGAATTGTTTTAATTACATATTTATTCCTACCGTTCGCCTACTCTGTTTATTTCTTTTGTTAAATAAATCTCATGACATGTCTTTTATATGTTTTGTACACCTCAGATTTTGTGTACACTGTATATATTTCTTATTTTGAATGTTTTTAGCTGAGTTGGTCATTGGCCTAGATATAGGCCTACCCCGGTCCTTCTCAAAATTTGCATATAATTAATTTAGTTTTATGTTTTAATGCCTCATACTTGATAATTATCGTTATTGGATAAGACTGATTGTTGTTTTATGTCGGAATTTTCATAATATACAGATTTTACCCTGATTAAAGTGCTTTTACTTCTTACAGTTAGTGTGATCAGATACTTGCATGAATTAATATTTATTCTGACTTGCTTGTCATCTTATATCATTAGCATTACCCAGAAATAGTAGTAACAGCAGTTATCTGATCTTTCTATTCGATAGGTTTTTCCTGGATAATTAAATTAATGTGGTTTTGTGGTGTTTTGTGTGTGTGTACACTTTTGCTGTCTCTGGCAGTCCCATGTATTTACACTTTATATGCACTAATAACACTCTTAATCTAATTACATTTAGTATTGGGATTACGTCTATAATGTCTTTTCTCATTATGGTAATTTACTTATAAAACTTCAGGCTTTTACTACCACTTATTAGTATTTGCACATGGTTCTGTACCATATGTAATTTTAGTTGGAACCCCTGTATGTTGACAACAATGCATTCATGCAAATTTACTGTTATTTCTACATTTTGCTGTAGTTATCAAGTTTCACCCACAGGTATTTGCACATTAGTCCTATCTGATCATTATTTATTTTCTTACTCTTGTATATGTATATATATATATTATTTATTATAACATGTATTTATTTATATTTATTATAACATTCTTAACTTGTTTATTTATAGAATAATCAGCTATTAATGCTGGTCTACTTAGAATGTCATTTGGGGTATTATGCGTTGAGTTTATTTTGACTCTATTACCCTACAATTAGTTAGGTTTTGTACAATCTTTATGGCTTTCTCTTCTTTCATTATTATTGAGCATCTTTTTATATTTACAGGTCAGTGTCAAGTAACTAATCATAGTTTGTTATGTGTTTCACTATGTTTCAAGGTACTTACTTGTAAACACTTTTCTTGGCTTATATATACTTATTGTTCTGACACTACTGGTTCTTCTTTCTTCATTTTCTTCTATCCTCTTCTTCTGTCTTTTTAGTCCATGTGGGATCATAATAATTGGTGTTCTTGTGTCCTTGTTGGGATTATAGTATTTGGTGTTTGTATCCTCTCACTTACCATCTATTGGGTTATTGGAGTTAAATCGTATTGTACTGTGATTTTACAAGTTTTGCTCTCTAGGTCTCTTGTTCTACTTTCAACTGTTGCTTTTATTATTACTTTTCTTTAGTTGACTGGATAATCATATTAAAATACACTTTTCTTTATACCTTATTCATCCTTTCTTCTCTTCAGTGTTAGTTCTTTATTTTAAATATATCTTACATGGGTATTTACCTGTATGGTGATTGTATGTACCTTTACAATATTATAAAAAGCGGGCCCAAGCGTTTTCGTTTTTAATTTTTATTAATTTTTGAGAACTAAACAATAAAGTTTATTTAAAAATTTTTTGAAGCCTAATTCATTGTCAAATCATTGGCACCATTTGGTATGCTGTGAGTTAACTATTAAAGAAATACGAAATGTGTTTGTATTGTAAACGAATCACTATTTTCAGTAACATGTAGCCTTCAAATTATTATTATCTGAACAAATAATAATTATGTAACTCTGAAAAAATTTAAGACAAATCTTCATTAACTCTTTAAAACTCTTGTAGGGAATTCGTTTTACACACTTAGGCCTATATGTATTGAACATAATTATTATAAAACCATTTATTATTAAAAGGCATGTGTACATATTGTAACATATCTTTTTAACCTGTGTTAATATTTTTAATAATTTACACATGACTTCATAAAACTAATTTAACTATCTTGTACTACTATTTACAAAAGATATAACCAGACCATACACTTGCATTTACATTACTGCTTATTTTTTAGTCCTTACAAGGCATGTCTGTGTGCTATTATAACTAATTTCAGTTTTCCGTTATTATTTTTACATATTTTATTTACAATAAGCATTTATTTTGTCATTATTTGGTTTGTATATGCTGTACATTGATCATCTTTAACCTTGCATTACAATTATAATTATTATTTTTGTCATAATACAATGATTTGTCAGTTTTAGTTTCAAGCTCTTATGGCCTATGTTTAGAATTGTTTTAATTACATATTTATTCCTACCGTTCGCCTACTCTGTTTATTTCTTTTGTTAAATAAATCTCATGACATGTCTTTTATATGTTTTGTACACCTCAGATTTTGTGTACACTGTATATATTTCTTATTTTGAATGTTTTTAGCTGAGTTGGTCATTGGCCTAGATATAGGCCTACCCCGGTCCTTCTCAAAATTTGCATATAATTAATTTAGTTTTATGTTTTAATGCCTCATACTTGATAATTATCGTTATTGGATAAGACTGATTGTTGTTTTATGTTGGAATTTTCATAATATACAGATTTTACCCTGATTAAAGTGTTTTTACTTCTTACAGTTAGTGTGATCAGATACTTGCATGAATTAATATTTATTCTGACTTGCTTGTCATCTTATATCATTAGCATTACCCAGAAATAGTAGTAACAGCAGTTATCTGATCTTTCTATTCGATAGGTTTTTCCTGGATAATTAAATTAATGTGGTTTTGTGGTGTTTTGTGTGTGTGTACACTTTTGCTGTCTCTGGCAGTCCCATGTATTTACACTTTATATGCACTAATAACACTCTTAATCTAATTACATTTAGTATTGGGATTACGTCTATAATGTCTTTTCTCATTATGGTAATTTACTTATAAAACTTCAGGCTTTTACTACCACTTATTAGTATTTGCACATGGTTCTGTACCATATGTAATTTTAGTTGGAACCCCTGTATGTTGACAACAATGCATTCATGCAAATTTACTGTTATTTCTACATTTTGCTGTAGTTATCAAGTTTCACCCACAGGTATTTCCACATTAGTCCTATCTGATCATTATTTATTTTCTTACTCTTGTATATGTATATATATATATTATTTATTATAACATGTATTTATTTATATTTATTATAACATTCTTAACTTGTTTATTTATAGAATAATCAGCTATTAATGCTGGTCTACTTAGAATGTCATTTGGGGTATTATGCGTTGAGTTTATTTTGACTCTATTACCCTACAATTAGTTAGGTTTTGTACAATCTTTATGTCTTTCTCTTCTTTCATTATTATTGAGCATCTTTTTATATTTACAGGTCAGTGTCAAGTCACTAATCATAGTTTGTTATGTGTTTCACTATGTTTTAAGGTACTCATTTGTAAACACTTTTCTTGGCTTATATATACTTATTGTTCTGGCACTACTGGTTCTTCTTTCTTCATTTTCATCTATCCTCTTCTTCTGTCTTCTTAGTCCATGTGGGATCATAATAATTGGTGTTCTTGTGTCCTTGTTGGGATTATAGTATTTGGTGTTTGTATCCTCTCACTTACCATCTATTGGGTTATTGGAGTTAAATCGTATTGTACTGTGATTTTACAAGTTTTGCTCTCTAGGTCTCTTGTTCTACTTTCAACTGTTGCTTTTATTATTACTTTTCTTTAGTTGACTGGATAATCATATTAAAATACACTTTTCTTTATACCTTATTCATCCTTTCTTCTCTTCAGTGTTAGTTTTTTATTTTAAATATATCTTACATGGGTATTTACCTGTATGGTGATTATATGTACCTTTACAATATTATAAAAAGCGGGCCCAAGCGTTTTCGTTTTTAATTTTTATTAATTTTTGAGAACTAAACAATAAAGTTTATTTAAAAATTTTTTGAAGCCTAATTCATTGTCAAATCATTGGCACCATTTGGTAAGCTGTGAGTTAACTATTAAAGAAATACGAAATGTGTTTGTATTGTAAATGAATCACTATTTTCAGTAACATGTAGCCTTCAAATTATTATTATCTGAACAAATAATAATTATGTAACTCTGAAAAAATTTAAGACAAATCTTCATTAACTCTTTAAAACTCTTGTAGGGAATTCGTTTTACACACTTAGGCCTATATGTATTGAACATAATTATTATAAAACCATTTGTTATTAAAAGGCATGTGTACATATTGTAACATATCTTTTTAACCTGTGTTAATATTTTTAATAATTTACACATGACTTCATAAAACTAATTTAACTATCTTGTACTACTATTTACAAAAGATATAACCAGACCAAACACTTGCATTTACATTACTGCTTATTTTTTAGTCCTTACAAGGCATGTCTGTGTGCTATTATAACTAATTTCAGTTTTCCGTTATTATTTTTACATATTGTATTTACAATAAGCATTTATTTTGTCATTATTTGGTTTGTATATGCTGTACATTGATCATCTTTAACCTTGCATTACAATTATAATTATTATTTTTGTCATAATACAATGATTTGTCAGTTTTAGTTTCAAGCTCTTATGGCCTATGTTTAGAATTGTTTTAATTACATATTTATTCCTACCGTTCGCCTACTCTGTTTATTTCTTTTGTTAAATAAATCTCATGACATGTCTTTTATATGTTTTGTACACCTCAGATTTTGTGTACACTGTATATATTTCTTATTTTGAATGTTTTTAGCTGAGTTGGTCATTGGCCTAGATATAGGCCTACCCCGGTCCTTCTCAAAATTTGCATATAATTAATTTAGTTTTATGTTTTAATGCCTCATACTTGATAATTATCGTTATTGGATAAGACTGATTGTTGTTTTATGTCGGAATTTTCATAATATACAGATTTTACCCTGATTAAAGTGCTTTTACTTCTTACAGTTAGTGTGATCAGATACTTGCATGAATTAATATTTATTCTGACTTGCTTGTCATCTTATATCATTAGCATTACCCAGAAATAGTAGTAACAGCAGTTATCTGATCTTTCTATTCGATAGGTTTTTCCTGGATAATTAAATTAATGTGGTTTTGTGGTGTTTTGTGTGTGTGTACACTTTTGCTGTCTCTGGCAGTCCCATGTATTTACACTTTATATGCACTAATAACACTCTTAATCTAATTACATTTAGTATTGGGATTACGTCTATAATGTCTTTTCTCATTATGGTAATTTACTTATAAAACTTCAGGCTTTTACTACCACTTATTAGTATTTGCACATGGTTCTGTACCATATGTAATTTTAGTTGGAACCCCTGTATGTTGACAACAATGCATTCATGCAAATTTACTGTTATTTCTACATTTTGCTGTAGTTATCAAGTTTCACCCACAGGTATTTGCACATTAGTCCTATCTGATCATTATTTATTTTCTTACTCTTGTATATGTATATATATATATTATTTATTATAACATGTATTTATTTATATTTATTATAACATTCTTAACTTGTTTATTTATAGAATAATCAGCTATTAATGCTGGTCTACTTAGAATGTCATTTGGGGTATTATGCGTTGAGTTTATTTTGACTCTATTACCCTACAATTAGTTAGGTTTTGTACAATCTTTATGGCTTTCTCTTCTTTCATTATTATTGAGCATCTTTTTATATTTACAGGTCAGTGTCAAGTAACTAATCATAGTTTGTTATGTGTTTCACTATGTTTCAAGGTACTTACTTGTAAACACTTTTCTTGGCTTATATATACTTATTGTTCTGACACTACTGGTTCTTCTTTCTTCATTTTCTTCTATCCTCTTCTTCTGTCTTTTTAGTCCATGTGGGATCATAATAATTGGTGTTCTTGTGTCCTTGTTGGGATTATAGTATTTGGTGTTTGTATCCTCTCACTTACCATCTATTGGGTTATTGGAGTTAAATCGTATTGTACTGTGATTTTACAAGTTTTGCTCTCTAGGTCTCTTGTTCTACTTTCAACTGTTGCTTTTATTATTACTTTTCTTTAGTTGACTGGATAATCATATTAAAATACACTTTTCTTTATACCTTATTCATCCTTTCTTCTCTTCAGTGTTAGTTCTTTATTTTAAATATATCTTACATGGGTATTTACCTGTATGGTGATTGTATGTACCTTTACAATATTATAAAAAGCGGGCCCAAGCGTTTTCGTTTTTAATTTTTATTAATTTTTGAGAACTAAACAATAAAGTTTATTTAAAAATTTTTTGAAGCCTAATTCATTGTCAAATCATTGGCACCATTTGGTATGCTGTGAGTTAACTATTAAAGAAATACGAAATGTTTTTGTATTGTAAACGAATCACTATTTTCAGTAACATGTAGCCTTCAAATTATTATTATCTGAACAAATAATAATTATGTAACTCTGAAAAAATTTAAGACAAATCTTCATTAACTCTTTAAAACTCTTGTAGGGAATTCGTTTTACACACTTAGGCCTATATGTATTGAACATAATTATTATAAAACCATTTATTATTAAAAGGCATGTGTACATATTGTAACATATCTTTTTAACCTGTGTTAATATTTTTAATAATTTACACATGACTTCATAAAACTAATTTAACTATCTTGTACTACTATTTACAAAAGATATAACCAGACCATACACTTGCATTTACATTACTGCTTATTTTTTAGTCCTTACAAGGCATGTCTGTGTGCTATTATAACTAATTTCAGTTTTCCGTTATTATTTTTACATATTTTATTTACAATAAGCATTTATTTTGTCATTATTTGGTTTGTATATGCTGTACATTGATCATCTTTAACCTTAGATGTACTTGCATTACAATTATAATTATTATTTTTGTCATAATACAATGATTTGTCAGTTTTAGTTTAAAGCTCTTATGGCCTATGTTTGGAATTGTTTTAATTACATATTTATTCCTACCATTCGCCTACTCTGTTTATTTCTTTTGTTAAATAAATCTCATGACATGTCTTTTATATGTTTTGTACACCTCAGATTTTGTGTACACTGTATATATTTCTTATTTTGAATGTTTTTAGCTGAGTTGGTCATTGGCCTAGATATAGGCCTACCCCGGTCCTTCTCAAAACTTGCATATAATTAATTTAGTTTTATGTTTTAATGCCTCATACTTGATAGTTATCGTTATTGGATAAGACTGATTGTTGTTTTATGTTGGAATTTTCATAATATACAGATTTTACCCTGATTAAAGTGTTTTTACTTCTTACAGTTAGTGTGATCAGATACTTGCATGAATTAATATTTATTCTGACTTGCTTGTCATCTTATATCATTAGCATTACCCAGAAATAGTAGTAACAGCAGTTATCTGATCTTTCTATTCGATAGGTTTTTCCTGGATAATTAAATTAATGTGGTTTTGTGGTGTTTTGTGTGTGTGTACACTTTTGCTGTCTCTGGCAGTCCCATGTATTTACACTTTATATGCACTAATAACACTCTTAATCTAATTACATTTAGTATTGGGATTACGTCTATAATGTCTTTTCTCATTATGGTAATTTACTTATAAAACTTCAGGCTTTTACTACCACTTATTAGTATTTGCACATGGTTCTGTACCATATGTAAGGTTAGTTGGAACCCCTGTATGTTGACAACAATGCATTCATGCAAATTTACTGTTATTTCTACATTTTGCTATAGTTATCAAGTTTCACCCACAGGTATTTGCACATTAGTCCTATCTGATCATTATTTATTTTCTTACTCTTGTATATGTATATATATATATTATTTATTATAACATGTATTTATTTATATTTATTATAACATTCTTAACTTGTTTATTTATAGAATAATCAGCTATTAATGCTGGTCTACTTAGAATGTCATTTGGGGTATTATGCGTTGAGTTTATTTTGACTCTATTACCCTACAATTAGTTAGGTTTTGTACAATCTTTATGTCTTTCTCTTCTTTCATTATTATTGAGCATTTTTTTATATTTACAGGTCAGTGTCAAGTCACTAATCATAGTTTGTTATGTGTTTCACTATGTTTTAAGGTACTCACTTGTAAACACTTTTCTTGGCTTATATATACTTATTGTTCTGACACTACTGGTTCTTCTTTCTTCATTTTCTTCTATCCTCTTCTTCTGTCTTTTTAGTCCATGTGGGATCATAGTAATTGGTGTTCTTGTGTCCTTGTTGGGATTATAGTATTTGGTGTTTGTATCCTCTCACTTACCATCTATTGGGTTATTGGAGTTAAATCGTATTGTACTGTGATTTTATAAGTTTTGCTCTCTAGGTCTCTTGTTCTACTTTCAACTGTTGCTTTTATTATTACTTTTCTTTAGTTGACTGGATAATCACATTAAAATACACTTTTCTTTATACCTTATTCATCCTTTCTTCTCTTCAGTGTTAGTTTTTTATTTTAAATATATCTTACATGGGTATTTACCTGTATGGTGATTATATGTACCTTTACAATATTATAAAAAGCGGGCCCAAGCGTTTTCGTTTTTAATTTTTATTAATTTTTGAGAACTAAACAATAAAGTTTATTTAAAAATTTTTTGAAGCCTAATTCATTGTCAAATCATTGGCACCATTTGGTAAGTTGTGAGTTAACTATTAAAGAAATACGAAATGTGTTTGTATTGTAAACGAATCACTATTTTCAGTAATATGTAGCCTTCAAATTATTATTATCTGAACAAATAATAATTATGTAACTCTGAAAAAATTTAAGACAAATCTTCATTAACTCTTTAAAACTCTTGTAGGGAATTCGTTTTACACACTTAGGCCTATATGTATTGAACATAATTATTATAAAACCATTTATTATTAAAAGGCATGTGTACATATTGTAACATATCTTTTTAACCTGTGTTAATATTTTTAATAATTTACACATGACTTCATAAAACTAATTTAACTATCTTGTACTACTATTTACAAAAGATATAACCAGACCATACACTTGCATTTACATTACTGATTATTTTTTAGTCCTTACAAGGCATGTCTGTGTGCTATTTTAACTAATTTCAGTTTTCCGTTATTATTTTTACATATTTTATTTACAATAAGCATTTATTTTGTCATTATTTGGTTTGTATATGCTGTACATTGATCATCTTTAACCTTAGATGTACTTGCATTACAATTATAATTATTATTTTTGTCATAATACAATGATTTGTCAGTTTTAGTTTAAAGCTCTTATGGCCTATGTTTGGAATTGTTTTAATTACATATTTATTCCTACCGTTCGCCTACTCTGTTTATTTCTTTTGTTAAATAAATCTCATGACATGTCTTTTATATGTTTTGTACACCTCAGATTTTGTGTACACTGTATATATTTCTTATTTTGAATGTTTTTAGCTGAGTTGGTCATTGGCCTAGATATAGGCCTACCCCGGTCCTTCGCAAAATTTGCATATAATTAATTTAGTTTTATGTTTTAATGCCTCATACTTGATAGTTATCGTTATTGGATAAGACTGATTGTTGTTTTATGTTGGAATTTTCATAATATACAGATTTTACCCTGATTAAAGTGTTTTTACTTCTTACAGTTAGTGTGATCAGATACTTGCATGAATTAATATTTATTCTGACTTGCTTGTCATCTTATATCATTAGCATTACCCAGAAATAGTAGTAAGAGCAGTTATCTGATCTTTCTATTCGATAGGTTTTTCCTGGATAATTAAATTAATGTGGTTTTGTGGTGTTTTGTGTGTGTGTACATTTTTGCTGTCTCTGGCAGTCCCATGTATTTACACTTTATATGCACTAATAACACTCTTAATCTAATTACATTTAGTATTGGGATTACGTCTATAATGTCTTTTCTCATTATGGTAATTTACTTATAAAACTTCAGGCTTTTACTACCACTTATTAGTATTTGCACATGGTTCTGTACCATATGTAAGGTTAGTTGGAACCCCTGTATGTTGACAACAATGCATTCATGCAAATTTACTGTTATTTCTACATTTTGCTGTAGTTATCAAGTTTCACCCACAGGTATTTGCACATTAGTCCTATCTGATCATTATTTATTTTCTTACTCTTGTATATGTATATATATATATTATTTATTATAACATGTATTTATTTATATTTATTATAACATTCTTAACTTGTTTATTTATAGAATAATCAGCTATTAATGCTGGTCTACTTAGAATGTCATTTGGGGTATTATGCGTTGAGTTTATTTTGACTCTATTACCCTACAATTAGTTAGGTTTTGTACAATCTTTATGGCTTTCTCTTCTTTCATTATTATTGAGCATCTTTTTATATTTACAGGTCAGTGTCAAGTAACTAATCATAGTTTGTTATGTGTTTCACTATGTTTCAAGGTACTTACTTGTAAACACTTTTCTTGGCTTATATATACTTATTGTTCTGACACTACTGGTTCTTCTTTCTTCACTTTCTTCTATCCTCTTCTTCTGTCTTTTTAGTCCATGTGGGATCATAATAATTGGTGTTCTTGTGTCCTTGTTGGGATTATAGTATTTGGTGTTTGTATCCTCTCACTTACCATCTATTGGGTTATTGGAGTTAAATCGTATTGTACTGTGATTTTACAAGTTTTGCTCTCTAGGTCTCTTGTTCTACTTTCAACTGTTGCTTTTATTATTACTTTTCTTTAGTTGACTGGATAATCATATTAAAATACACTTTTCTTTATACCTTATTCATCCTTTCTTCTCTTCAGTGTTAGTTCTTTATTTTAAATATATCTTACATGGGTATTTACCTGTATGGTGATTATATGTACCTTTACAATATTATAAAAAGCGGGCCCAAGCGTTTTCGTTTTTAATTTTTATTAATTTTTGAGAACTAAACAATAAAGTTTATTTAAAAATTTTTTGAAGCCTAATTCATTGTCAAATCATTGGCACCATTTGGTATGCTGTGAGTTAACTATTAAAGAAATACGAAATGTGTTTGTATTGTAAACGAATCACTATTTTCAGTAACATGTAGCCTTCAAATTATTATTATCTGAACAAATAATAATTATGTAACTCTGAAAAAATTTAAGACAAATCTTCATTAACTCTTTAAAACTCTTGTAGGGAATTCGTTTTACACACTTAGGCCTATATGTATTGAACATAATTATTATAAAACCATTTATTATTAAAAGGCATGTGTACATATTGTAACATATCTTTTTAACCTGTGTTAATATTTTTAATAATTTACACATGACTTCATAAAACTAATTTAACTATCTTGTACTACTATTTACAAAAGATATAACCAGACCATACACTTGCATTTACATTACTGCTTATTTTTTAGTCCTTACAAGGCATGTCTGTGTGCTATTATAACTAATTTCAGTTTTCCGTTATTATTTTTACATATTGTATTTACAATAAGCATTTATTTTGTCATTATTTGGTTTGTATATGCTGTACATTGATCATCTTTAACCTTGCATTACAATTATAATTATTATTTTTGTCATAATACAATGATTTGTCAGTTTTAGTTTCAAGCTCTTATGGCCTATGTTTAGAATTGTTTTAATTACATATTTATTCCTACCGTTCGCCTACTCTGTTTATTTCTTTTGTTAAATAAATCTCTTGACATGTCTTTTATATGTTTTGTACACCTCAGATTTTGTGTACACTGTATATATTTCTTATTTTGAATGTTTTTAGCTGAGTTGGTCATTGGCCTAGATATAGGCCTACCCCGGTCCTTCTCAAAATTTGCATATAATTAATTTAGTTTTATGTTTTAATGCCTCATACTTGATAATTATCGTTATTGGATAAGACTGATTGTTGTTTTATGTTGGAATTTTCATAATATACAGATTTTACCCTGATTAAAGTGTTTTTACTTCTTACAGTTAGTGTGATCAGATACTTGCATGAATTAATATTTATTCTGACTTGCTTGTCATCTTATATCATTAGCATTACCCAGAAATAGTAGTAACAGCAGTTATCTGATCTTTCTATTCGATAGGTTTTTCCTGGATAATTAAATTAATGTGGTTTTGTGGTGTTTTGTGTGTGTGTACACTTTTGCTGTCTCTGGCAGTCCCATGTATTTACACTTTATATGCACTAATAACACTCTTAATCTAATTACATTTAGTATTGGGATTACGTCTATAATGTCTTTTCTCATTATGGTAATTTACTTATAAAACTTCAGGCTTTTACTACCACTTATTAGTATTTGCACATGGTTCTGTACCATATGTAAGGTTAGTTGGAACCCCTGTATGTTGACAACAATGCATTCATGCAAATTTACTGTTATTTCTACATTTTGCTATAGTTATCAAGTTTCACCCACAGGTATTTGCACATTAGTCCTATCTGATCATTATTTATTTTCTTACTCTTGTATATGTATATATATATATTATTTATTATAACATGTATTTATTTATATTTATTATAACATTCTTAACTTGTTTATTTATAGAATAATCAGCTATTAATGCTGGTCTACTTAGAATGTCATTTGGGGTATTATGCGTTGAGTTTATTTTGACTCTATTACCCTACAATTAGTTAGGTTTTGTACAATCTTTATGTCTTTCTCTTCTTTCATTGTTATTGAGCATCTTTTTATATTTACAGGTCAGTGTCAAGTCACTAATCATAGTTTGTTATGTGTTTCACTATGTTTTAAGGTACTCATTTGTAAACACTTTTCTTGGCTTATATATACTTATTGTTCTGGCACTACTGGTTCTTCTTTCTTCATTTTCATCTATCCTCTTCTTCTGTCTTCTTAGTCCATGTGGGATCATAATAATTGGTGTTCTTGTGTCCTTGTTGGGATTATAGTATTTGGTGTTTGTATCCTCTCACTTACCATCTATTGGGTTATTGGAGTTAAATCGTATTGTACTGTGATTTTACAAGTTTTGCTCTCTAGGTCTCTTGTTCTACTTTCAACTGTTGCTTTTATTATTACTTTTCTTTAGTTGACTGGATAATCATATTAAAATACACTTTTCTTTATACCTTATTCATCCTTTCTTCTCTTCAGTGTTAGTTTTTTATTTTAAATATATCTTACATGGGTATTTACCTGTATGGTGATTATATGTACCTTTACAATATTATAAAAAGCGGGCCCAAGCGTTTTCGTTTTTAATTTTTATTAATTTTTGAGAACTAAACAATAAAGTTTATTTAAAAATTTTTTGAAGCCTAATTCATTGTCAAATCATTGGCACCATTTGGTAAGCTGTGAGTTAACTATTAAAGAAATACGAAATGTGTTTGTATTGTAAATGAATCACTATTTTCAGTAACATGTAGCCTTCAAATTATTATTATCTGAACAAATAATAATTATGTAACTCTGAAAAAATTTAAGACAAATCTTCATTAACTCTTTAAAACTCTTGTAGGGAATTCGTTTTACACACTTAGGCCTATATGTATTGAACATAATTATTATAAAACCATTTATTATTAAAAGGCATGTGTACATATTGTAACATATCTTTTTAACCTGTGTTAATATTTTTAATAATTTACACATGACTTCATAAAACTAATTTAACTATCTTGTACTACTATTTACAAAAGATATAACCAGACCATACACTTGCATTTACATTACTGATTATTTTTTAGTCCTTACAAGGCATGTCTGTGTGCTATTTTAACTAATTTCAGTTTTCCGTTATTATTTTTACATATTTTATTTACAATAAGCATTTATTTTGTCATTATTTGGTTTGTATATGCTGTACATTGATCATCTTTAACCTTAGATGTACTTGCATTACAATTATAATTATTATTTTTGTCATAATACAATGATTTGTCAGTTTTAGTTTCAAGCTCTTATGGCCTATGTTTGGAATTGTTTTAATTACATATTTATTCCTACCATTCGCCTACTCTGTTTATTTCTTTTGTTAAATAAATCTCATGACATGTCTTTTATATGTTTTGTACACCTCAGATTTTGTGTACACTGTATATATTTCTTATTTTGAATGTTTTTAGCTGAGTTGGTCATTGGCCTAGATATAGGCCTACCCCGGTCCTTCGCAAAATTTGCATATAATTAATTTAGTTTTATGTTTTAATGCCTCATACTTGATAGTTATCGTTATTGGATAAGACTGATTGTTGTTTTATGTTGGAATTTTCATAATATACAGATTTTACCCTGATTAAAGTGTTTTTACTTCTTACAGTTAGTATGATCAGATACTTGCATGAATTAATATTTATTCTGACTTGCTTGTCATCTTATATCATTAGCATTACCCAGAAATAGTAGTAACAGCAGTTATCTGATCTTTCTATTCGATAGGTTTTTCCTGGATAATTAAATTAATGTGGTTTTGTGGTGTTTTGTGTGTGTGTACACTTTTGCTGTCTCTGGCAGTCCCATGTATTTACACTTTATATGCACTAATAACACTCTTAATCTAATTACATTTAGTATTGGGATTACGTCTATAATGTCTTTTCTCATTATGGTAATTTACTTATAAAACTTCAGGCTTTTACTACCACTTATTAGTATTTGGACATGGTTCTGTACCATATGTAAGGTTAGTTGGAACCCCTGTATGTTGACAACAATGCATTCATGCAAATTTACTGTTATTTCTACATTTTGCTATAGTTATCAAGTTTCACCCACAGGTATTTGCACATTAGTCCTATCTGATCATTATTTATTTTCTTACTCTTGTATATGTATATATATATATTATTTATTATAACATGTATTTATTTATATTTATTATAACATTCTTAACTTGTTTATTTATAGAATAATCAGCTATTAATGCTGGTCTACTTAGAATGTCATTTGGGGTATTATGCGTTGAGTTTATTTTGACTCTATTACCCTACAATTAGTTAGGTTTTGTACAATCTTTATGTCTTTCTCTTCTTTCATTGTTATTGAGCATCTTTTTATATTTACAGGTCAGTGTCAAGTCACTAATCATAGTTTGTTATGTGTTTCACTATGTTTTAAGGTACTCATTTGTAAACACTTTTCTTGGCTTATATATACTTATTGTTCTGGCACTACTGGTTCTTCTTTCTTCATTTTCATCTATCCTCTTCTTCTGTCTTCTTAGTCCATGTGGGATCATAATAATTGGTGTTCTTGTGTCCTTGTTGGGATTATAGTATTTGGTGTTTGTATCCTCTCACTTACCATCTATTGGGTTATTGGAGTTAAATCGTATTGTACTGTGATTTTACAAGTTTTGCTCTCTAGGTCTCTTGTTCTACTTTCAACTGTTGCTTTTATTATTACTTTTCTTTAGTTGACTGGATAATCATATTAAAATACACTTTTCTTTATACCTTATTCATCCTTTCTTCTCTTCAGTGTTAGTTTTTTATTTTAAATATATCTTACATGGGTATTTACCTGTATGGTGATTATATGTACCTTTACAATATTATAAAAAGCGGGCCCAAGCGTTTTCGTTTTTAATTTTTATTAATTTTTGAGAACTAAACAATAAAGTTTATTTAAAAATTTTTTGAAGCCTAATTCATTGTCAAATCATTGGCACCATTTGGTAAGCTGTGAGTTAACTATTAAAGAAATACGAAATGTGTTTGTATTGTAAATGAATCACTATTTTCAGTAACATGTAGCCTTCAAATTATTATTATCTGAACAAATAATAATTATGTAACTCTGAAAAAATTTAAGACAAATCTTCATTAACTCTTTAAAACTCTTGTAGGGAATTCGTTTTACACACTTAGGCCTATATGTATTGAACATAATTATTATAAAACCATTTATTATTAAAAGGCATGTGTACATATTGTAACATATCTTTTTAACCTGTGTTAATATTTTTAATAATTTACACATGACTTCATAAAACTAATTTAACTATCTTGTACTACTATTTACAAAAGATATAACCAGACCATACACTTGCATTTACATTACTGATTATTTTTTAGTCCTTACAAGGCATGTCTGTGTGCTATTTTAACTAATTTCAGTTTTCCGTTATTATTTTTACATATTTTATTTACAATAAGCATTTATTTTGTCATTATTTGGTTTGTATATGCTGTACAATGATCATCTTTAACCTTAGATGTACTTGCATTACAATTATAATTATTATTTTTGTCATAATACAATGATTTGTCAGTTTTAGTTTCAAGCTCTTATGGCCTATGTTTGGAATTGTTTTAATTACATATTTATTCCTACCATTCGCCTACTCTGTTTATTTCTTTTGTTAAATAAATCTCATGACATGTCTTTTATATGTTTTGTACACCTCAGATTTTGTGTACACTGTATATATTTCTTATTTTGAATGTTTTTAGCTGAGTTGGTCATTGGCCTAGATATAGGCCTACCCCGGTCCTTCGCAAAATTTGCATATAATTAATTTAGTTTTATGTTTTAATGCCTCATACTTGATAGTTATCGTTATTGGATAAGACTGATTGTTGTTTTATGTTGGAATTTTCATAATATACAGATTTTACCCTGATTAAAGTGTTTTTACTTCTTACAGTTAGTGTGATCAGATACTTGCATGAATTAATATTTATTCTGACTTGCTTGTCATCTTATATCATTAGCATTACCCAGAAATAGTAGTAACAGCAGTTATCTGATCTTTCTATTCGATAGGTTTTTCCTGGATAATTAAATTAATGTGGTTTTGTGGTGTTTTGTGTGTGTGTACACTTTTGCTGTCTCTGGCAGTCCCATGTATTTACACTTTATATGCACTAATAACACTCTTAATCTAATTACATTTAGTCTAATTACATTTAGGGATTACGTCTATAATGTCTTTTCTCATTATGGTAATTTACTTATAAAACTTCAGGCTTTTACTACCACTTATTAGTATTTGCACATGGTTCTGTACCACATGTAAGGTTAGTTGGAACCCCTGTATGTTGACAACAATGCATTCATGCAAATTTACTGTTATTTCTACATTTTGCTATAGTTATCAAGTTTCACCCACAGGTATTTCCACATTAGTCCTATCTGATCATTATTTATTTTCTTACTCTTGTATATGTATATATATATATTATTTATTATAACATGTATTTATTTATATTTATTATAACATTCTTAACTTGTTTATTTATAGAATAATCAGCTATTAATGCTGGTCTACTTAGAATGTCATTTGGGGTATTATGCGTTGAGTTTATTTTGACTCTATTACCCTACAATTAGTTAGGTTTTGTACAATCTTTATGTCTTTCTCTTCTTTCATTATTATTGAGCATTTTTTTATATTTACAGGTCAGTGTCAAGTCACTAATCATAGTTTGTTATGTGTTTCACTATGTTTTAAGGTACTCACTTGTAAACACTTTTCTTGGCTTATATATACTTATTGTTCTGACACTACTGGTTCTTCTTTCTTCATTTTCTTCTATCCTCTTCTTCTGTCTTTTTAGTCCATGTGGGATCATAGTAATTGGTGTTCTTGTGTCCTTGTTGGGATTATAGTATTTGGTGTTTGTATCCTCTCACTTACCATCTATTGGGTTATTGGAGTTAAATCGTATTGTACTGTGATTTTATAAGTTTTGCTCTCTAGGTCTCTTGTTCTACTTTCAACTGTTGCTTTTATTATTACTTTTCTTTAGTTGACTGGATAATCACATTAAAATACACTTTTCTTTATACCTTATTCATCCTTTCTTCTCTTCAGTGTTAGTTCTTTATTTTAAATATATCTTACATGGGTATTTACCTGTATGGTGATTATATGTACCTTTACAATATTATAAAAAGCGGGCCCAAGCGTTTTCGTTTTTAATTTTTATTAATTTTTGAGAACTAAACAATAAAGTTTATTTAAAAATTTTTTGAAGCCTAATTCATTGTCAAATCATTGGCACCATTTGGTAAGCTGTGAGTTAACTATTAAAGAAATACGAAATGTGTTTGTATTGTAAATGAATCACTATTTTCAGTAACATGTAGCCTTCAAATTATTATTATCTGAACAAATAATAATTATGTAACTCTGAAAAAATTTAAGACAAATCTTCATTAACTCTTTAAAACTCTTGTAGGGAATTCGTTTTACACACTTAGGCCTATATGTATTGAACATAATTATTATAAAACCATTTATTATTAAAAGGCATGTGTACATATTGTAACATATCTTTTTAACCTGTGTTAATATTTTTAATAATTTACACATGACTTCATAAAACTAATTTAACTATCTTGTACTACTATTTACAAAAGATATAACCAGACCATACACTTGCATTTACATTACTGATTATTTTTTAGTCCTTACAAGGCATGTCTGTGTGCTATTTTAACTAATTTCAGTTTTCCGTTATTTTTTTTACATATTTTATTTACAATAAGCATTTATTTTGTCATTATTTGGTTTGTATATGCTGTACATTGATCATCTTTAACCTTAGATGTACTTGCATTACAATTATAATTATTATTTTTGTCATAATACAATGATTTGTCAGTTTTAGTTTCAAGCTCTTATGGCCTATGTTTGGAATTGTTTTAATTACATATTTATTCCTACCGTTCGCCTACTCTGTTTATTTCTTTTGTTAAATAAATCTCATGACATGTCTTTTATATGTTTTGTACACCTCAGATTTTGTGTACACTGTATATATTTCTTATTTTGAATGTTTTTAGCTCATTTGGTCATTGGCCTAGATATAGGCCTACCCCGGTCCTTCACAAAATTTGCATATAATTAATTTAGTTTTATGTTTTAATGCCTCATACTTGATAGTTATCGTTATTGGATAAGACTGATTGTTGTTTTATGTTGGAATTTTCATAATATACAGATTTTACCCTGATTAAAGTGTTTTTACTTCTTACAGTTAGTGTGATCAGATACTTGCATGAATTAATATTTATTCTGACTTGCTTGTCATCTTATATCATTAGCATTACCCAGAAATAGTAGTAACAGCAGTTATCTGATCTTTCTATTCGATAGGTTTTTCCTGGATAATTAAATTAATGTGGTTTTGTGGTGTTTTGTGTGTGTGTACACTTTTGCTGTCTCTGGCAGTCCCATGTATTTACACTTTATATGCACTAATAACACTCTTAATCTAATTACATTTAGTATTGGGATTACGTCTATAATGTCTTTTCTCATTATGGTAATTTACTTATAAAACTTCAGGCTTTTACTACCACTTATTAGTATTTGCACATGGTTCTGTACCATATGTAAGGTTAGTTGGAACCCCTGTATGTTGACAACAATGCATTCATGCAAATTTACTGTTATTTCTACATTTTGCTGTAGTTATCAAGTTTCACCCACAGGTATTTGCACATTAGTCCTATCTGATCATTATTTATTTTCTTACTCTTGTATATGTATATATATATATTATTTATTATAACATGTATTTATTTATATTTATTATAACATTCTTAACTTGTTTATTTATAGAATAATCAGCTATTAATGCTGGTCTACTTAGAATGTCATTTGGGGTATTATGCGTTGAGTTTATTTTGACTCTATTACCCTACAATTAGTTAGGTTTTGTACAATCTTTATGGCTTTCTCTTCTTTCATTATTATTGAGCATCTTTTTATATTTACAGGTCAGTGTCAAGTAACTAATCATAGTTTGTTATGTGTTTCACTATGTTTCAAGGTACTTACTTGTAAACACTTTTCTTGGCTTATATATACTTATTGTTCTGACACTACTGGTTCTTCTTTCTTCATTTTCTTCTATCCTCTTCTTCTGTCTTTTTAGTCCATGTGGGATCATAATAATTGGTGTTCTTGTGTCCTTGTTGGGATTATAGTATTTGGTGTTTGTATCCTCTCACTTACCATCTATTGGGTTATTGGAGTTAAATCGTATTGTACTGTGATTTTACAAGTTTTGCTCTCTAGGTCTCTTGTTCTACTTTCAACTGTTGCTTTTATTATTACTTTTCTTTAGTTGACTGGATAATCATATTAAAATACACTTTTCTTTATACCTTATTCATCCTTTCTTCTCTTCAGTGTTAGTTCTTTATTTTAAATATATCTTACATGGGTATTTACCTGTATGGTGATTATATGTACCTTTACAATATTGTAAAAAGCGGGCCCAAGCGTTTTCGTTTTTAATTTTTATTAATTTTTGAGAACTAAACAATAAAGTTTATTTAAAAATTTTTTGAAGCCTAATTCATTGTCAAATCATTGGCACCATTTGGTAAGCTGTGAGTTAACTATTAAAGAAATACGAAATGTGTTTGTATTGTAAACGAATCACTATTTTCAGTAACATGTAGCCTTCAAATTATTATTATCTGAACAAATAATAATTATGTAACTCTGAAAAAATTTAAGACAAATCTTCATTAACTCTTTAAAACTCTTGTAGGGAATTCGTTTTACACACTTAGGCCTATATGTATTGAACATAATTATTATAAAACCATTTATTATTAAAAGGCATGTGTACATATTGTAACATATCTTTTTAACCTGTGTTAATATTTTTAATAATTTACACATGACTTCATAAAACTAATTTAACTATCTTGTACTACTATTTACAAAAGATATAACCAGACCATACACTTGCATTTACATTACTGATTATTTTTTAGTCCTTACAAGGCATGTCTGTGTGCTATTTTAACTAATTTCAGTTTTCCGTTATTATTTTTACATATTTTATTTACAATAAGCATTTATTTTGTCATTATTTGGTTTGTATATGCTGTACATTGATCATCTTTAACCTTAGATGTACTTGCATTACAATTATAATTATTATTTTTGTCATAATACAATGATTTGTCAGTTTTAGTTTCAAGCTCTTATGGCCTATGTTTGGAATTGTTTTAATTACATATTTATTCCTACCATTCGCCTACTCTGTTTATTTCTTTTGTTAAATAAATCTCATGACATGTCTTTTATATGTTTTGTACACCTCAGATTTTGTGTACACTGTATATATTTCTTATTTTGAATGTTTTTAGCTGAGTTGGTCATTGGCCTAGATATAGGCCTACCCCGGTCCTTCGCAAAATTTGCATATAATTAATTTAGTTTTATGTTTTAATGCCTCATACTTGATAGTTATCGTTATTGGATAAGACTGATTGTTGTTTTATGTTGGAATTTTCATAATATACAGATTTTACCCTGATTAAAGTGTTTTTACTTCTTACAGTTAGTGTGATCAGATACTTGCATGAATTAATATTTATTCTGACTTGCTTGTCATCTTATATCATTAGCATTACCCAGAAATAGTAGTAACAGCAGTTATCTGATCTTTCTATTCTATAGGTTTTTCCTGGATAATTAAATTAATGTGGTTTTGTGGTGTTTTGTGTGTGTGTACACTTTTGCTGTCTCTGGCAGTCCCATGTATTTACACTTTATATGCACTAATAACACTCTTAATCTAATTACATTTAGTCTAATTACATTTAGGGATTACGTCTATAATGTCTTTTCTCATTATGGTAATTTACTTATAAAACTTCAGGCTTTTACTACCACTTATTAGTATTTGCACATGGTTCTGTACCACATGTAAGGTTAGTTGGAACCCCTGTATGTTGACAACAATGCATTCATGCAAATTTACTGTTATTTCTACATTTTGCTATAGTTATCAAGTTTCACCCACAGGTATTTCCACATTAGTCCTATCTGATCATTATTTATTTTCTTACTCTTGTATATGTATATATATATATTATTTATTATAACATGTATTTATTTATATTTATTATAACATTCTTAACTTGTTTATTTATAGAATAATCAGCTATTAATGCTGGTCTACTTAGAATGTCATTTGGGGTATTATGCGTTGAGTTTATTTTGACTCTATTACCCTACAATTAGTTAGGTTTTGTACAATCTTTATGTCTTTCTCTTCTTTCATTATTATTGAGCATTTTTTTATATTTACAGGTCAGTGTCAAGTCACTAATCATAGTTTGTTATGTGTTTCACTATGTTTTAAGGTACTCACTTGTAAACACTTTTCTTGGCTTATATATACTTATTGTTCTGACACTACTGGTTCTTCTTTCTTCATTTTCTTCTATCCTCTTCTTCTGTCTTTTTAGTCCATGTGGGATCATAGTAATTGGTGTTCTTGTGTCCTTGTTGGGATTATAGTATTTGGTGTTTGTATCCTCTCACTTACCATCTATTGGGTTATTGGAGTTAAATCGTATTGTACTGTGATTTTATAAGTTTTGCTCTCTAGGTCTCTTGTTCTACTTTCAACTGTTGCTTTTATTATTACTTTTCTTTAGTTGACTGGATAATCACATTAAAATACACTTTTCTTTATACCTTATTCATCCTTTCTTCTCTTCAGTGTTAGTTCTTTATTTTAAATATATCTTACATGGGTATTTACCTGTATGGTGATTATATGTACCTTTACAATATTATAAAAAGCGGGCCCAAGCGTTTTCGTTTTTAATTTTTATTAATTTTTGAGAACTAAACAATAAAGTTTATTTAAAAATTTTTTGAAGCCTAATTCATTGTCAAATCATTGGCACCATTTGGTAAATTGTGAGTTAACTATTAAAGAAATACGAAATGTGTTTGTATTGTAAACGAATCACTATTTTCAGTAATATGTAGCCTTCAAATTATTATTATCTGAACAAATAATAATTATGTAACTCTGAAAAAATTTAAGACAAATCTTCATTAACTCTTTAAAACTCTTGTAGGGAATTCGTTTTACACACTTAGGCCTATATGTATTGAACATAATTATTATAAAACCATTTATTATTAAAAGGCATGTGTACATATTGTAACATATCTTTTTAACCTGTGTTAATATTTTTAATAATTTACACATGACTTCATAAAACTAATTTAACTATCTTGTACTACTATTTACAAAAGATATAACCAGACCATACACTTGCATTTACATTACTGATTATTTTTTAGTCCTTACAAGGCATGTCTGTGTGCTATTTTAACTAATTTCAGTTTTCCGTTATTTTTTTTACATATTTTATTTACAATAAGCATTTATTTTGTCATTATTTGGTTTGTATATGCTGTACATTGATCATCTTTAACCTTAGATGTACTTGCATTACAATTATAATTATTATTTTTGTCATAATACAATGATTTGTCAGTTTTAGTTTCAAGCTCTTATGGCCTATGTTTGGAATTGTTTTAATTACATATTTATTCCTACCGTTCGCCTACTCTGTTTATTTCTTTTGTTAAATAAATCTCATGACATGTCTTTTATATGTTTTGTACACCTCAGATTTTGTGTACACTGTATATATTTCTTATTTTGAATGTTTTTAGCTCATTTGGTCATTGGCCTAGATATAGGCCTACCCCGGTCCTTCACAAAATTTGCATATAATTAATTTAGTTTTATGTTTTAATGCCTCATACTTGATAGTTATCGTTATTGGATAAGACTGATTGTTGTTTTATGTTGGAATTTTCATAATATACAGATTTTACCCTGATTAAAGTGTTTTTACTTCTTACAGTTAGTGTGATCAGATACTTGCATGAATTAATATTTATTCTGACTTGCTTGTCATCTTATATCATTAGCATTACCCAGAAATAGTAGTAACAGCAGTTATCTGATCTTTCTATTCGATAGGTTTTTCCTGGATAATTAAATTAATGTGGTTTTGTGGTGTTTTGTGTGTGTGTACACTTTTGCTGTCTCTGGCAGTCCCATGTATTTACACTTTATATGCACTAATAACACTCTTAATCTAATTACATTTAGTATTGGGATTACGTCTATAATGTCTTTTCTCATTATGGTAATTTACTTATAAAACTTCAGGCTTTTACTACCACTTATTAGTATTTGCACATGGTTCTGTACCATATGTAAGGTTAGTTGGAACCCCTGTATGTTGACAACAATGCATTCATGCAAATTTACTGTTATTTCTACATTTTGCTGTAGTTATCAAGTTTCACCCACAGGTATTTGCACATTAGTCCTATCTGATCATTATTTATTTTCTTACTCTTGTATATGTATATATATATATTATTTATTATAACATGTATTTATTTATATTTATTATAACATTCTTAACTTGTTTATTTATAGAATAATCAGCTATTAATGCTGGTCTACTTAGAATGTCATTTGGGGTATTATGCGTTGAGTTTATTTTGACTCTATTACCCTACAATTAGTTAGGTTTTGTACAATCTTTATGGCTTTCTCTTCTTTCATTATTATTGAGCATCTTTTTATATTTACAGGTCAGTGTCAAGTAACTAATCATAGTTTGTTATGTGTTTCACTATGTTTCAAGGTACTTACTTGTAAACACTTTTCTTGGCTTATATATACTTATTGTTCTGACACTACTGGTTCTTCTTTCTTCATTTTCTTCTATCCTCTTCTTCTGTCTTTTTAGTCCATGTGGGATCATAATAATTGGTGTTCTTGTGTCCTTGTTGGGATTATAGTATTTGGTGTTTGTATCCTCTCACTTACCATCTATTGGGTTATTGGAGTTAAATCGTATTGTACTGTGATTTTACAAGTTTTGCTCTCTAGGTCTCTTGTTCTACTTTCAACTGTTGCTTTTATTATTACTTTTCTTTAGTTGACTGGATAATCATATTAAAATACACTTTTCTTTATACCTTATTCATCCTTTCTTCTCTTCAGTGTTAGTTCTTTATTTTAAATATATCTTACATGGGTATTTACCTGTATGGTGATTATATGTACCTTTACAATATTATAAAAAGCGGGCCCAAGCGTTTTCGTTTTTAATTTTTATTAATTTTTGAGAACTAAACAATAAAGTTTATTTAAAAATTTTTTGAAGCCTAATTCATTGTCAAATCATTGGCACCATTTGGTATGCTGTGAGTTAACTATTAAAGAAATACGAAATGTGTTTGTATTGTAAACGAATCACTATTTTCAGTAACATGTAGCCTTCAAATTATTATTATCTGAACAAATAATAATTATGTAACTCTGAAAAAATTTAAGACAAATCTTCATTAACTCTTTAAAACTCTTGTAGGGAATTCGTTTTACACACTTAGGCCTATATGTATTGAACATAATTATTATAAAACCATTTATTATTAAAAGGCATGTGTACATATTGTAACATATCTTTTTAACCTGTGTTAATATTTTTAATAATTTACACATGACTTCATAAAACTAATTTAACTATCTTGTACTACTATTTACAAAAGATATAACCAGACCATACACTTGCATTTACATTACTGCTTATTTTTTAGTCCTTACAAGGCATGTCTGTGTGCTATTATAACTAATTTCAGTTTTCCGTTATTATTTTTACATATTGTATTTACAATAAACATTTATTTTGTCATTATTTGGTTTGTATATGCTGTACATTGATCATCTTTAACCTTAGATGTACTTGCATTACAATTATAATTATTATTTTTGTCATAATACAATGATTTGTCAGTTTTAGTTTCAAGCTCTTATGGCCTATGTTTGGAATTGTTTTAATTACATATTTATTCCTACCATTCGCCTACTCTGTTTATTTCTTTTGTTAAATAAATCTCATGACATGTCTTTTATATGTTTTGTACACCTCAGATTTTGTGTACACTGTATATATTTCTTATTTTGAATGTTTTTAGCTGAGTTGGTCATTGGCCTAGATATAGGCCTACCCCGGTCCTTCTCAAAACTTGCATATAATTAATTTAGTTTTATGTTTTAATGCCTCATACTTGATAGTTATCGTTATTGGATAAGACTGATTGTTGTTTTATGTTGGAATTTTCATAATATACAGATTTTACCCTGATTAAAGTGTTTTTACTTCTTACAGTTAGTGTGATCAGATACTTGCATGAATTAATATTTATTCTGACTTGCTTGTCATCTTATATCATTAGCATTACCCAGAAATAGTAGTAACAGCAGTTATCTGATCTTTCTATTCGATAGGTTTTTCCTGGATAATTAAATTAATGTGGTTTTGTGGTGTTTTGTGTGTGTGTACACTTTTGCTGTCTCTGGCAGTCCCATGTATTTACACTTTATATGCACTAATAACACTCTTAATCTAATTACATTTAGTCTAATTACATTTAGGGATTACGTCTATAATGTCTTTTCTCATTATGGTAATTTACTTATAAAACTTCAGGCTTTTACTACCACTTATTAGTATTTGCACATGGTTCTGTACCACATGTAAGGTTAGTTGGAACCCCTGTATGTTGACAACAATGCATTCATGCAAATTTACTGTTATTTCTACATTTTGCTATAGTTATCAAGTTTCACCCACAGGTATTTCCACATTAGTCCTATCTGATCATTATTTATTTTCTTACTCTTGTATATGTATATATATATATTATTTATTATAACATGTATTTATTTATATTTATTATAACATTCTTAACTTGTTTATTTATAGAATAATCAGCTATTAATGCTGGTCTACTTAGAATGTCATTTGGGGTATTATGCGTTGAGTTTATTTTGACTCTATTACCCTACAATTAGTTAGGTTTTGTACAATCTTTATGTCTTTCTCTTCTTTCATTATTATTGAGCATTTTTTTATATTTACAGGTCAGTGTCAAGTCACTAATCATAGTTTGTTATGTGTTTCACTATGTTTTAAGGTACTCACTTGTAAACACTTTTCTTGGCTTATATATACTTATTGTTCTGACACTACTGGTTCTTCTTTCTTCATTTTCTTCTATCCTCTTCTTCTGTCTTTTTAGTCCATGTGGGATCATAGTAATTGGTGTTCTTGTGTCCTTGTTGGGATTATAGTATTTGGTGTTTGTATCCTCTCACTTACCATCTATTGGGTTATTGGAGTTAAATCGTATTGTACTGTGATTTTATAAGTTTTGCTCTCTAGGTCTCTTGTTCTACTTTCAACTGTTGCTTTTATTATTACTTTTCTTTAGTTGACTGGATAATCACATTAAAATACACTTTTCTTTATACCTTATTCATCCTTTCTTCTCTTCAGTGTTAGTTCTTTATTTTAAATATATCTTACATGGGTATTTACCTGTATGGTGATTATATGTACCTTTACAATATTATAAAAAGCGGGCCCAAGCGTTTTCGTTTTTAATTTTTATTAATTTTTGAGAACTAAACAATAAAGTTTATTTAAAAATTTTTTGAAGCCTAATTCATTGTCAAATCATTGGCACCATTTGGTAAATTGTGAGTTAACTATTAAAGAAATACGAAATGTGTTTGTATTGTAAACGAATCACTATTTTCAGTAATATGTAGCCTTCAAATTATTATTATCTGAACAAATAATAATTATGTAACTCTGAAAAAATTTAAGACAAATCTTCATTAACTCTTTAAAACTCTTGTAGGGAATTCGTTTTACACACTTAGGCCTATATGTATTGAACATAATTATTATAAAACCATTTATTATTAAAAGGCATGTGTACATATTGTAACATATCTTTTTAACCTGTGTTAATATTTTTAATAATTTACACATGACTTCATAAAACTAATTTAACTATCTTGTACTACTATTTACAAAAGATATAACCAGACCATACACTTGCATTTACATTACTGATTATTTTTTAGTCCTTACAAGGCATGTCTGTGTGCTATTTTAACTAATTTCAGTTTTCCGTTATTATTTTTACATATTTTATTTACAATAAGCATTTATTTTGTCATTATTTGGTTTGTATATGCTGTACATTGATCATCTTTAACCTTAGATGTACTTGCATTACAATTATAATTATTATTTTTGTCATAATACAATGATTTGTCAGTTTTAGTTTCAAGCTCTTATGGCCTATGTTTGGAATTGTTTTAATTACATATTTATTCCTACCGTTCGCCTACTCTGTTTATTTCTTTTGTTAAATAAATCTCATGACATGTCTTTTATATGTTTTGTACACCTCAGATTTTGTGTACACTGTATATATTTCTTATTTTGAATGTTTTTAGCTGAGTTGGTCATTGGCCTAGATATAGGCCTACCCCGGTCCTTCGCAAAATTTGCATATAATTAATTTAGTTTTATGTTTTAATGCCTCATACTTGATAGTTATCGTTATTGGATAAGACTGATTGTTGTTTTATGTTGGAATTTTCATAATATACAGATTTTACCCTGATTAAAGTGTTTTTACTTCTTACAGTTAGTGTGATCAGATACTTGCATGAATTAATATTTATTCTGACTTGCTTGTCATCTTATATCATTAGCATTACCCAGAAATAGTAGTAACAGCAGTTATCTGATCTTTCTATTCGATAGGTTTTTCCTGGATAATTAAATTAATGTGGTTTTGTGGTGTTTTGTGTGTGTGTACACTTTTGCTGTCTCTATCAGTCCCATGTATTTACACTTTATATGCACTAATAACACTCTTAATCTAATTACATTTAGTATTGGGATTACGTCTATAATGTCTTTTCTCATTATGGTAATTTACTTATAAAACTTCAGGCTTTTACTACCACTTATTAGTATTTGCACATGGTTCTGTACCATATGTAAGGTTAGTTGGAACCCCTGTATGTTGACAACAATGCATTCATGCAAATTTACTGTTATTTCTACATTTTGCTGTAGTTATCAAGTTTCACCCACAGGTATTTGCACATTAGTCCTATCTGATCATTATTTATTTTCTTACTCTTGTATATGTATATATATATATTATTTATTATAACATGTATTTATTTATATTTATTATAACATTCTTAACTTGTTTATTTATAGAATAATCAGCTATTAATGCTGGTCTACTTAGAATGTCATTTGGGGTATTATGCGTTGAGTTTATTTTGACTCTATTACCCTACAATTAGTTAGGTTTTGTACAATCTTTATGGCTTTCTCTTCTTTCATTATTATTGAGCATCTTTTTATATTTACAGGTCAGTGTCAAGTAACTAATCATAGTTTGTTATGTGTTTCACTATGTTTTAAGGTACTCACTTGTAAACACTTTTCTTGGCTTATATATACTTATTGTTCTGACACTACTGGTTCTTCTTTCTTCATTTTCTTCTATCCTCTTCTTCTGTCTTTTTAGTCCATGTGGGATCATAATAATTGGTGTTCTTGTGTCCTTGTTGGGATTATAGTATTTGGTGTTTGTATCCTCTCACTTACCATCTATTGGGTTATTGGAGTTAAATCGTATTGTACTGTGATTTTATAAGTTTTGCTCTCTAGGTCTCTTGTTCTACTTTCAACTGTTGCTTTTATTATTACTTTTCTTTAGTTGACTGGATAATCATATTAAAATACACTTTTCTTTATACCTTATTCATCCTTTCTTCTCTTCAGTGTTAGTTCTTTATTTTAAATATATCTTACATGGGTATTTACCTGTATGGTGATTATATGTACCTTTACAATATTATAAAAAGCGGGCCCAAGCGTTTTCGTTTTTAATTTTTATTAATTTTTGAGAACTAAACAATAAAGTTTATTTAAAAATTTTTTGAAGCCTAATTCATTGACAAATCATTGGCACCATTTGGTAAGCTGTGAGTTAACTATTAAAGAAATACGAAATGTGTTTGTATTGTAAACGAATCACTATTTTCAGTAACATGTAGCCTTCAAATTATTATTATCTGAACAAATAATAATTATGTAACTCTGAAAAAATTTAAGACAAATCTTAATTAACTCTTTAAAACTCTTGTAGGGAATTCGTTTTACACACTTAGGCCTATATGTATTGAACATAATTATTATAAAACCATTTATTATTAAAAGGCATGTGGACATATTGTAACATATCTTTTTAACCTGTGTTAATATTTTTAATAATTTACACATGACTTCATAAAACTAATTTAACTATCTTGTACTACTATTTACAAAAGATATAACCAGACCATACACTTGCATTTACATTACTGATTATTTTTTAGTCCTTACAAGGCATGTCTGTGTGCTATTTTAACTAATTTCAGTTTTCCGTTATTATTTTTACATATTTTATTTACAAGAAGCATTTATTTTGTCATTATTTGGTTTGTATATGCTGTACATTGATCATCTTTAACCTTAGATGTACTTGCATTACAATTATAATTATTATTTTTGTCATAATACAATGATTTGTCAGTTTTAGTTTCAAGCTCTTATGGCCTATGTTTGGAATTGTTTTAATTACATATTTATTCCTACCGTTCGCCTACTCTGTCTATTTCTTTTGTTAAATAAATCTCATGACATGTCTTTTATATGTTTTGTACACCTCAGATTTTGTGTACACTGTATATATTTCTTATTTTGAATGTTTTTAGCTGAGTTGGTCATTGGCCTAGATACAGGCCTACCCCGGTCCTTCTCAAAATTTGCATATAATTAATTTAGTTTTATGTTTTAATGCCTCATACTTGATAGTTATCGTTATTGGATAAGACTGATTGTTGTTTTATGTTGGAATTTTCATAATATACAGATTTTACCCTGATTAAAGTGTTTTTACTTCTTACAGTTAGTGTGATCAGATACTTGCATGAATTAATATTTATTCTGACTTGCTTGTCATCTTATATCATTAGCATTACCCAGAAATAGTAGTAACAGCAGTTATCTGATCTTTCTATTCGATAGGTTTTTCCTGGATAATTAAATTAATGTGGTTTTGTGGTGTTTTGTGTGTGTGTACACTTTTGCTGTCTCTGGCAGTCCCATGTATTTACACTTTATATGCACTAATAACACTCTTAATCTAATTACATTTAGTATTGGGATTACGTCTATAATGTCTTTTCTCATTATGGTAATTTACTTATAAAACTTCAGGCTTTTACTACCACTTATTAGTATTTGCACATGGTTCTGTACCATATGTAAGGTTAGTTGGAACCCCTGTATGTTGACAACAATGCATTCATGCAAATTTACTGTTATTTCTACATTTTGCTGTAGTTATCAAGTTTCACCCACAGGTATTTGCACATTAGTCCTATCTGATCATTATTTATTTTCTTACTCTTGTATATGTATAAATATATATTATTTATTATAACATGTATTTATTTATATTTATTATAACATTCTTAACTTGTTTATTTATAGAATAATCAGCTATTAATGCTGGTCTACTTAGAATGTCATTTGGGGTATTATGCGTTGAGTTAATTTTGACTCTATTACCCTACAATTAGTTAGGTTTTGTACAATCTTTATGGCTTTCTCTTCTTTGATTATTATTGAGCATCTTTTTATATTTACAGGTCAGTGTCAAGTAACTAATCATAGTTTGTTATGTGTTTCACTATGTTTCAAGGTACTTACTTGTAAACACTTTTCTTGGCTTATATATACATATTGTTCTGACACTACTGGTTCTTCTTTCTTCATTTTCTTCTATCCTCTTCTTGTGTCTTTTTAGTCCATGTGGGATCATAATAATTGGTGTTCTTGTGTCCTTGTTGGGATTATAGTATTTGGTGTTTGTATCCTCTCACTTACCATCTATTGGGTTATTGGAGTTAAATCGTATTGTACTGTGATTTTACAAGTTTTGCTCTCTAGGTCTCTTGTTCTACTTTCAACTGTTGCTTTTATTATTACTTTTCTTTAGTTGACTGGATAATCATATTAAAATACACTTTTCTTTATACCTTATTCATCCTTTCTTCTCTTCAGTGTTAGTTCTTTATTTTAAATATATCTTACATGGGTATTTACCTGTATGGTGATTATATGTACCTTTACAATATTATAAAAAGCGGGCCCAAGCGTTTTCGTTTTTAATTTTTATTAATTTTTGAGAACTAAACAATAAAGTTTATTTAAAAATTTTTTGAAGCCTAATTCATTGTCAAATCATTGGCACCATTTGGTAAGCTGTGAGTTAACTATTAAAGAAATACGAAATGTGTTTGTATTGTAAACGAATCACTATTTTCAGTAACATGTAGCCTTCAAATTATTATTATCTGAACAAATAATAATTATGTAACTCTGAAAAAATTTAAGACAAATCTTCATTAACTCTTTAAAACTCTTGTAGGGAATTCGTTTTACACACTTAGGCCTATATGTATTGAACATAATTATTATAAAACCATTTATTATTGAAAGGCATGTGTACATATTGTAACATATCTTTTTAACCTGTGTTAATATTTTTAATAATTTACACATGACTTCATAAAACTAATTTAACTATCTTGTACTACTATTTACAAAAGATATAACCAGACCATACACTTGCATTTACATTACTGATTATTTTTTAGTCCTTACAAGGCATGTCTGTGTGCTATTATAACTAATTTCAGTTTTCCGTTATTATTTTTACATATTGTATTTACAATAAGCATTTATTTTGTCATTATTTGGTTTGTATATGCTGTACATTGATCATCTTTAACCTTGCATTACAATTATAATTATTATTTTTGTCATAATACAATGATTTGTCAGTTTTAGTTTCAAGCTCTTATGGCCTATGTTTAGAATTTTTTTAATTACATATTTATTCCTACCGTTCGCCTACTCTGTTTATTTCTTTTGTTAAATAAATCTCATGACATGTCTTTTATATGTTTTGTACACCTCAGATTTTGTGTACACTGTATATATTTCTTATTTTGAATGTTTTTAGCTGAGTTGGTCATTGGCCTAGATATAGGCCTACCCCGGTCCTTCTCAAAATTTGCATATAATTAATTTAGTTTTATGTTTTAATGCCTCATACTTGATAATTATCGTTATTGGATAAGACTGATTGTTGTTTTATGTTGGAATTTTCATAATATACAGATTTTACCCTGATTAAAGTGTTTTTACTTCTTACAGTTAGTGTGATCAGATACTTGCATGAATTAATATTTATTCTGACTTGCTTGTCATCTTATATCATTAGCATTACCCAGAAATAATAGTAACAGCAGTTATCTGATCTTTCTATTCGATAGGTTTTTCCTGGATAATTAAATTAATGTGGTTTTGTGGTGTTTTGTGTGTGTGTACATTTTTGCTGTCTCTGGCAGTCCCATGTATTTACACTTTATATGCACTAATAACACTCTTAATCTAATTACATTTAGTATTGGGATTACGTCTATAATGTCTTTTCTCATTATGGTAATTTACCTATAAAACTTCAGGCTTTTACTACCACTTATTAGTATTTGCACATGGTTCTGTACCATATGTAAGGTTAGTTGGAACCCCTGTATGTTGACAACAATGCATTCATGCAAATTTACTGTTATTTCTACATTTTGCTATAGTTATCAAGTTTCACCCACAGATATTTGCACATTAGTCCTATCTGATCATTATTTATTTTCTTACTCTTGTATATGTATATATATATATTATTTATTATAACATGTATTTATTTATATTTATTATAACATTCTTAACTTGTTTATTTATAGAATAATCAGCTATTAATGCTGGTCTACTTAGAATGTCATTTGGGGTATTATGCGTTGAGTTTATTTTGACTCTATTACCCTACAATTAGTTAGGTTTTGTACAATCTTTATGTCTTTCTCTTCTTTCATTATTATTGAGCATCTTTTTATATTTACAGGTCAGTGTCAAGTCACTAATCATAGTTTGTTATGTGTTTCACTATGTTTTAAGGTACTCATTTGTAAACACTTTTCTTGGCTTATATATACTTATTGTTCTGGCACTACTGGTTCTTCTTTCTTCATTTTCATCTATCCTCTTCTTCTGTCTTCTTAGTCCATGTGGGATCATAATAATTGGTGTTCTTGTGTCCTTGTTGGGATTATAGTATTTGGTGTTTGTATCCTCTCACTTACCATCTATTGGGTTATTGGAGTTAAATCGTATTGTACTGTGATTTTACAAGTTTTGCTCTCTAGGTCTCTTGTTCTACTTTCAACTGTTGCTTTTATTATTACTTTTCTTTAGTTGACTGGATAATCATATTAAAATACACTTTTCTTTATACCTTATTCATCCTTTCCTCTCTTCAGTGTTAGTTTTTTATTTTAAATATATCTTACATGGGTATTTACCTGTATGGTGATTATATGTACCTTTACAATATTATGAAAAGCGGGCCCAAGCGTTTTCGTTTTTAATTTTTATTAATTTTTGAGAACTAAACAATAAAGTTTATTTAAAAATTTTTTGAAGCCTAATTCATTGTCAAATCATTGGCACCATTTGGTAAGCTGTGAGTTAACTATTAAAGAAATACGAAATGTGTTTGTATTGTAAATGAATCACTATTTTCAGTAACATGTAGCCTTCAAATTATTATTATCTGAACAAATAATAATTATGTAACTCTGAAAAAATTTAAGACAAATCTTCATTAACTCTTTAAAACTCTTGTAGGGAATTCGTTTTACACACTTAGGCCTATATGTATTGAACATAATTATTATAAAACCATTTATTATTAAAAGGCATGTGTACATATTGTAACATATCTTTTTAACCTGTGTTAATATTTTTAATAATTTACACATGACTTCATAAAACTAATTTAACTATCTTGTACTACTATTTACAAAAGATATAACCAGACCATACACTTGCATTTACATTACTGATTATTTTTTAGTCCTTACAAGGCATGTCTGTGTGCTATTTTAACTAATTTCAGTTTTCCGTTATTATTTTTACATATTTTATTTACAATAAGCATTTATTTTGTCATTATTTGGTTTGTATATGCTGTACATTGATCATCTTTAACCTTAGATGTACTTGCATTACAATTATAATTATTATTTTTGTCATAATACAATGATTTGTCAGTTTTAGTTTCAAGCTCTTATGGCCTATGTTTGGAATTGTTTTAATTACATATTTATTCCTACCGTTCGCCTACTCTGTTTATTTCTTTTGTTAAATAAATCTCATGACATGTCTTTTATATGTTTTGTACACCTCCGATTTTGTGTACACTGTATATATTTCTTATTTTGAATGTTTTTAGCTGATTTGGTCATTGGCCTAGATATAGGCCTACCCCGGTCCTTCTCAAAATTTGCATATAATTAATTTAGTTTTATGTTTTAATGCCTCATACTTGATAGTTATCGTTATTGGATAAGACTGATTGTTGTTTTATGTTGGAATTTTCATAATATACAGATTTTACCCTGATTAAAGTGTTTTTAATTCTTACAGTTAGTGTGATCAGATACTTGCATGAATTAATATTTATTCTGACTTGCTTGTCATCTTATATCATTAGCATTACCCAGAAATAGTAGTAACAGCAGTTATCTGATCTTTCTATTCTATAGGTTTTTCCTGGATAATTAAATTAATGTGGTTTTGTGGTGTTTTGTGTGTGTGTACACTTTTGCTGTCTCTGGCAGTCCCATGTATTTACACTTTATATGCACTAATAACACTCTTAATCTAATTACATTTAGTATTGGGATTACGTCTATAATGTCTTTTCTCATTATGGTAATTTACTTATAAAACTTCAGGCTTTTACTACCACTTATTAGTATTTGCACATGGTTCTGTACCATATGTAAGGTTAGTTGGAACCCCTGTATGTTGACAACAATGCATTCATGCAAATTTACTGTTATTTCTACATTTTGCTGTAGTTATCAAGTTTCACCCACAGGTATTTGCACATTAGTCCTATCTGATCATTATTTATTTTCTTACTCTTGTATATGTATATATATATATTATTTATTATAACATGTATTTATTTATATTTATTATAACATTCTTAACTTGTTTATTTATAGAATAATCAGCTATTAATGCTGGTCTACTTAGAATGTCATTTGGGGTATTATGCGTTGAGTTTATTTTGACTCTATTACCCTACAATTAGTTAGGTTTTGTACAATCTTTATGTCTTTCTCTTCTTTCATTATTATTGAGCATCTTTTTATATTTACAGGTCAGTGTCAAGTCACTAATCATAGTTTGTTATGTGTTTCACTATGTTTTAAGGTACTCATTTGTAAACACTTTTCTTGGCTTATATATACTTATTGTTCTGGCACTACTGGTTCTTCTTTCTTCATTTTCATCTATCCTCTTCTTCTGTCTTCTTAGTCCATGTGGGATCATAATAATTGGTGTTCTTGTGTCCTTGTTGGGATTATAGTATTTGGTGTTTGTATCCTCTCACTTACCATCTATTGGGTTATTGGAGTTAAATCGTATTGTACTGTGATTTTACAAGTTTTGCTCTCTAGGTCTCTTGTTCTACTTTCAACTGTTGCTTTTATTATTACTTTTCTTTAGTTGACTGGATAATCATATTAAAATACACTTTTCTTTATACCTTATTCATCCTTTCCTCTCTTCAGTGTTAGTTTTTTATTTTAAATATATCTTACATGGGTATTTACCTGTATGGTGATTATATGTACCTTTACAATATTATGAAAAGCGGGCCCAAGCGTTTTCGTTTTTAATTTTTATTAATTTTTGAGAACTAAACAATAAAGTTTATTTAAAAATTTTTTGAAGCCTAATTCATTGTCAAATCATTGGCACCATTTGGTAAGCTGTGAGTTAACTATTAAAGAAATACGAAATGTGTTTGTATTGTAAATGAATCACTATTTTCAGTAACATGTAGCCTTCAAATTATTATTATCTGAACAAATAATAATTATGTAACTCTGAAAAAATTTAAGACAAATCTTCATTAACTCTTTAAAACTCTTGTAGGGAATTCGTTTTACACACTTAGGCCTATATGTATTGAACATAATTATTATAAAACCATTTATTATTAAAAGGCATGTGTACATATTGTAACATATCTTTTTAACCTGTGTTAATATTTTTAATAATTTACACATGACTTCATAAAACTAATTTAACTATCTTGTACTACTATTTACAAAAGATATAACCAGACCATACACTTGCATTTACATTACTGATTATTTTTTAGTCCTTACAAGGCATGTCTGTGTGCTATTTTAACTAATTTCAGTTTTCCGTTATTATTTTTACATATTTTATTTACAATAAGCATTTATTTTGTCATTATTTGGTTTGTATATGCTGTACATTGATCATCTTTAACCTTAGATGTACTTGCATTACAATTATAATTATTATTTTTGTCATAATACAATGATTTGTCAGTTTTAGTTTCAAGCTCTTATGGCCTATGTTTGGAATTGTTTTAATTACATATTTATTCCTACCGTTCGCCTACTCTGTTTATTTCTTTTGTTAAATAAATCTCATGACATGTCTTTTATATGTTTTGTACACCTCCGATTTTGTGTACACTGTATATATTTCTTATTTTGAATGTTTTTAGCTGATTTGGTCATTGGCCTAGATATAGGCCTACCCCGGTCCTTCTCAAAATTTGCATATAATTAATTTAGTTTTATGTTTTAATGCCTCATACTTGATAGTTATCGTTATTGGATAAGACTGATTGTTGTTTTATGTTGGAATTTTCATAATATACAGATTTTACCCTGATTAAAGTGTTTTTAATTCTTACAGTTAGTGTGATCAGATACTTGCATGAATTAATATTTATTCTGACTTGCTTGTCATCTTATATCATTAGCATTACCCAGAAATAGTAGTAACAGCAGTTATCTGATCTTTCTATTCTATAGGTTTTTCCTGGATAATTAAATTAATGTGGTTTTGTGGTGTTTTGTGTGTGTGTACACTTTTGCTGTCTCTGGCAGTCCCATGTATTTACACTTTATATGCACTAATAACACTCTTAATCTAATTACATTTAGTATTGGGATTACGTCTATAATGTCTTTTCTCATTATGGTAATTTACTTATAAAACTTCAGGCTTTTACTACCACTTATTAGTATTTGCACATGGTTCTGTACCATATGTAAGGTTAGTTGGAACCCCTGTATGTTGACAACAATGCATTCATGCAAATTTACTGTTATTTCTACATTTTGCTGTAGTTATCAAGTTTCACCCACAGGTATTTGCACATTAGTCCTATCTGATCATTATTTATTTTCTTACTCTTGTATATGTATATATATATATTATTTATTATAACATGTATTTATTTATATTTATTATAACATTCTTAACTTGTTTATTTATAGAATAATCAGCTATTAATGCTGGTCTACTTAGAATGTCATTTGGGGTATTATGCGTTGAGTTTATTTTGACTCTATTACCCTACAATTAGTTAGGTTTTGTACAATCTTTATGGCTTTCTCTTCTTTCATTATTATTGAGCATCTTTTTATATTTACAGGTCAGTGTCAAGTAACTAATCATAGTTTGTTATGTGTTTCACTATGTTTCAAGGTACTTACTTGTAAACACTTTTCTTGGCTTATATATACTTATTGTTCTGACACTACTGGTTCTTCTTTCTTCATTTTCTTCTATCCTCTTCTTCTGTCTTTTTAGTCCATGTGGGATCATAATAATTGGTGTTCTTGTGTCCTTGTTGGGATTATAGTATTTGGTGTTTGTATCCTCTCACTTACCATCTATTGGGTTATTGGAGTTAAATCGTATTGTACTGTGATTTTTCAAGTTTTGCTCTCTAGGTCTCTTGTTCTACTTTCAACTGTTGCTTTTATTATTACTTTTCTTTAGTTGACTGGATAATCATATTAAAATACACTTTTCTTTATACCTTATTCATCCTTTCTTCTCTTCAGTGTTAGTTCTTTATTTTAAATATATCTTACATGGGTATTTACCTGTATGGTGATTATATGTACCTTTACAATATTATAAAAAGCGGGCCCAAGCGTTTTCGTTTTTAATTTTTATTAATTTTTGAGAACTAAACAATAAAGTTTATTTAAAAATTTTTTGAAGCCTAATTCATTGTCAAATCATTGGCACCATTTGGTATGCTGTGAGTTAACTATTAAAGAAATACGAAATGTGTTTGTATTGTAAACGAATCACTATTTTCAGTAACATGTAGCCTTCAAATTATTATTATCTGAACAAATAATAATTATGTAACTCTGAAAAAATTTAAGACAAATCTTCATTAACTCTTTAAAACTCTTGTAGGGAATTCGTTTTACACACTTAGGCCTATATGTATTGAACATAATTATTATAAAACCATTTATTATTAAAAGGCATGTGTACATATTGTAACATATCTTTTTAACCTGTGTTAATATTTTTAATAATTTACACATGACTTCATAAAACTAATTTAACTATCTTGTACTACTATTTACAAAAGATATAACCAGACCATACACTTGCATTTACATTACTGATTATTTTTTAGTCCTTACAAGGCATGTCTGTGTGCTATTATAACTAATTTCAGTTTTCCGTTATTATTTTTACATATTGTATTTACAATAAGCATTTATTTTGTCATTATTTGGTTTGTATATGCTGTACATTGATCATCTTTAACCTTGCATTACAATTATAATTATTATTTTTGTCATAATACAATGATTTGTCAGTTTTAGTTTCAAGCTCTTATGGCCTATGTTTAGAATTGTTTTAATTACATATTTATTCCTACCGTTCGCCTACTCTGTTTATTTCTTTTGTTAAATAAATCTCATGACATGTCTTTTATATGTTTTGTACACCTCAGATTTTGTGTACACTGTATATATTTCTTATTTTGAATGTTTTTAGCTGAGTTGGTCATTGGCCTAGATATAGGCCTACCCCGGTCCTTCTCAAAATTTGCATATAATTAATTTAGTTTTATGTTTTAATGCCTCATACTTGATAATTATCGTTATTGGATAAGACTGATTGTTGTTTTATGTTGGAATTTTCATAATATACAGATTTTACCCTGATTAAAGTGTTTTTACTTCTTACAGTTAGTGTGATCAGATACTTGCATGAATTAATATTTATTCTGACTTGCTTGTCATCTTATATCATTAGCATTACCCAGAAATAGTAGTAACAGCAGTTATCTGATCTTTCTATTCGATAGGTTTTTCCTGGATAATTAAATTAATGTGGTTTTGTGGTGTTTTGTGTGTGTGTACACTTTTGCTGTCTCTGGCAGTCCCATGTATTTACACTTTATATGCACTAATAACACTCTTAATCTAATTACATTTAGTATTGGGATTACGTCTATAATGTCTTTTCTCATTATGGTAATTTACTTATAAAACTTCAGGCTTTTACTACCACTTATTAGTATTTGCACATGGTTCTGTACCATATGTAAGGTTAGTTGGAACCCCTGTATGTTGACAACAATGCATTCATGCAAATTTACTGTTATTTCCACATTTTGCTATAGTTATCAAGTTTCACCCACAGGTATTTGCACATTAGTCCTATCTGATCATTATTTATTTTCTTACTCTTGTATATGTATATATATATATTATTTATTATAACATGTATTTATTTATATTTATTATAACATTCTTAACTTGTTTATTTATAGAATAATCAGCTATTAATGCTGGTCTACTTAGAATGTCATTTGGGGTATTATGCGTTGAGTTTATTTTGACTCTATTACCCTACAATTAGTTAGGTTTTGTACAATCTTTATGTCTTTCTCTTCTTTCATTATTATTGAGCATCTTTTTATATTTACAGGTCAGTGTCAAGGCACTAATCATAGTTTGTTATGTGTTTCACTATGTTTTAAGGTACTCATTTGTAAACACTTTTCTTGGCTTATATATACTTATTGTTCTGGCACTACTGGTTCTTCTTTCTTCATTTTCATCTATCCTCTTCTTCTGTCTTCTTAGTCCATGTGGGATCATAATAACTGGTGTTCTTGTGTCCTTGTTGGGATTATAGTATTTGGTGTTTGTATCCTCTCACTTACCATCTATTGGGTTATTGGAGTTAAATCGTATTGTACTGTGATTTTACAAGTTTTGCTCTCTAGGTCTCTTGTTCTACTTTCAACTGTTGCTTTTATTATTACTTTTCTTTAGTTGACTGGATAATCATATTAAAATACACTTTTCTTTATACCTTATTCATCCTTTCTTCTCATCAGTGTTAGTTTTTTATTTTAAATATATCTTACATGGGTATTTACCTGTATGGTGATTATATGTACCTTTACAATATTATAAATAGCGGGCCCAAGCGTTTTCGTTTTTAATTTTTATTAATTTTTGAGAACTAAACAATAAAGTTTATTTAAAAATTTTTTGAAGCCTAATTCATTGTCAAATCATTGGCACTTTTTGGTAAGCTGTGAGTTAACTATTAAAGAAATACGAAATGTGTTTGTATTGTAAACGAATCACTATTTTCAGTAACATGTAGCCTTCAAATTATTATTATCTGAACAAATAATAATTATGTAACTCTGAAAAAATTTAAGACAAATCTTAATTAACTCTTTAAAACTCTTGTAGGGAATTCGTTTTACACACTTAGGCCTATATGTATTGAACATAATTATTATAAAACCATTTATTATTAAAAGGCATGTGTACGTATTGTAACATATCTTTTTAACCTGTGTTAATATTTTTAATAATTTACACATGACTTCATAAAACTAATTTAACTATCTTGTACTACTATTTACAAAAGATATAACCAGACCATACACTTGCATTTACATTACTGATTATTTTTTAGTCCTTACAAGGCATGTCTGTGTGCTATTTTAACTAATTTCAGTTTTCCGTTATTATTTTTACATATTTTATTTACAATAAGCATTTATTTTGTCATTTTTTGGTTTGTATGTGCTGTACATTGATCATCTTTAACCTTAGATGTACTTGCATTACAATTATAATTATTATTTTTGTCATAATACAATGATTTGTCATTTGTAGTTTCAAGCACTTATGGCCTATGTTTGGAATTGTTTTAATTACATATTTATTCCTACCGTTCGCCTACTCTGTTTATTTCTTTTGTTAAATAAATCTCATGACATGTCTTTTATATGTTTTGTACACCTCAGATTTTGTGTACACTGTATATATTTCTTATTTTGAATGTTTTTAGCTGAGTTGGTCATTGGCCTAGATACAGGCCTACCCCGGTCCTTCTCAAAATTTGAATATAATTAATTTAGTTTTATGTTTTAATGCCTCATACTTGATAGTTATCGTTATTGGATAAGACTGATTGTTGTTTTATGTTGGAATTTTCATAATATACAGATTTTACCCTGATTAAAGTGTTTTTACTTCTTACAGTTAGTGTGATCAGATACTTGCATGAATTAATATTTATTCTGACTTGCTTGTCATCTTATATCATTAGCATTACCCAGAAATAGTAGTAACAGCAGTTATCTGATTTTTCTATTCAATAGGTTTTTCCTGGATAATTAAATTAATGTGGTTTTGTGGTGTTTTGTGTGTGTGTACACTTTTGCTGTCTCTGGCAGTCCCTTGTATTTACACTTTATATGCACTAATAACACTCTTAATCTAATTACATTTAGTATTGGGATTACGTCTATAATGTCTTTTCTCATTATGGTAATTTACTTATAAAACTTCAGGCTTTTACTACCACTTATTAGTATTTGCACATGGTTCTGTACTATATGTAAGGTTAGTTGGAACCCCTGTATGTTGACAACAATGCATTCATGCAAATTTACTGTTATTTCTACATTTTGCTATAGTTATCAAGTTTCACCCACAGGTATTTCCACATTAGTCCTATCTGATCATTATTTATTTTCTTACTCTTGTATATGTATATATATATATATATTATTTATTATAACATGTACTTATTTATATTTATTATAACATTCTGAACTTGTTTATTTATAGAATAATCAGCTATTAATGCTGGTCTACTTAGAATGTCATTTGGGGTATTATGCGTTGAGTTTATTTTGACTCTATTACCCTACAATTAGTTAGGTTTTGTACAATCTTTATGGCTTTCTCTTCTTTCATTATTATTGAGCATCTTTTTATATTTACAGGTCAGTGTCAAGTAACTAATCATAGTTTGTTATGTGTTTCACTATGTTTTAAGGTACTCACTTGTAAACACTTTCCTTGGCTTATATATACTTATTGTTCTGACACTACTGGTTCTTCTTTCTTCATTTTCTTCTATCCTCTTCTTCTGTCTTTTTAGTCCATGTGGGATCATAATAATTGGTGTTCTTGTGTCCTTGTTGGGATTATAGTATTTGGTGTTTGTATCCTCTCACTTACCATCTATTGGGTTATTGGAGTTAAATCGTATTGTACTGTGATTTTACAAGTTTTGCTCTCTAGGTCTCTTGTTCTACTTTCAACTGTTGCTTTTATTATTACTTTTCTTTAGTTGACTGGATAATCATATTAAAATACACTTTTCTTTATACCTTATTCATCCTTTCTTCTCTTCAGTGTTAGTTCTTTATTTTAAATATATCTTACATGGGTATTTACCTGTATGGTGATTATATGTACCTTTACAATATTATAAAAAGCGGGCCCAAGCGTTTTCGTTTTTAATTTTTATTAATTTTTGAGAACTAAACAATAAAGTTTATTTAAAAATTTTTTGAAGCCTAATTCATTGTCAAATCATTGGCACTTTTTGGTAAGCTGTGAGTTAACTATTAAAGAAATACGAAATGTGTTTGTATTGTAAACGAATCACTATTTTCAGTAACATGTAGCCTTCAAATTATTATTATCTGAACAAATAATAATTATGTAACTCTGAAAAAATTTAAGACAAATCTTCATTAACTCTTTAAAACTCTTGTAGGGAATTCGTTTTACACACTTAGGCCTATATGTATTGAACATAATTATTAATTATAAAACGTTTTATTATTAAAAGGCATGTGTACATATTGTAACATTCTCTTTATAACCTGTGTTAATATTTTTCATATTTAGACATGACTTCATAAAACTAATTTAACTATCTTGTACTACTATTTACAAAAGATATAACCAGACCATACACTTGCATTACATTACTGATTATTTTTTACTCCTTACAAGGCATGTCAGTGTGTTATTTTAACTAATACAGTTTTCCGTTATTATTTTTACTTATTTTATTTACAATAAGCATTTATTTTGTCATTATTTGGTTTGTATATGCTGTACATTGATCATCTTAACCTTAGATGTACTTGCATTACAATTATAATTATTATTTTTGTCATAATACAATGATTTGTCAGTTTTAGTTTCAAGCTCTTATGGCCTATGTTTGGAATTGTTTTAATTACATATTTATTCCTACCATTCGCCTACTCTGTTTATTTCTTTTGTTAAATAAATCTCATGACATGTCTTTTATATGTTTTGTACACCTCAGATTTTGTGTACACTGTATATATTTCTTATTTTGAATGTTTTTAGCTGAGTTGGTCATTGGCCTAGATATAGGCCTACCCCGGTCCTTCTCAAAATTGCATATAATTAATTTAGTTTTATGTTTTAATGCCTCATACTTGAAAGTTATCGTTATTGGATAAGACTGATTGTTGTTTTATGTTGGAATTTTCATAATATACAGATTTTACCCTGATTAAAGTGTTTTTACTTCTTACAGTTAGTGTGATCAGACACTTGCATGAATTAATATTTATTCTGACTTGCTTGTCATCTTATATCATTAGCATTACCCAGAAATAGTAGTAATAGCAGTTACCTGATCTTTCTATTCGATAGGTTTTTCCTGGATAATTAAATTAATGTGGTTTTGTGGTGTTTTGTGTGTGTGTGTACACTTTTGCTGTCTCTGGCAGTCCCATGTATTTACACTTTATATGCACTAATAACACTCTTAATCTAATTACATTTAGTATTGGGATTACATCTATAATGTCTTTTCTCATTATGGTAATTTACTTATAAAACTTCAGGCTTTTACTACCACTTATTAGTATTTGCACATGGTTCTGTACCATATGTAAGGTTAGTTGGAACCCCTGTATGTGACAACAATGCATTCATGCAAATTTGCTGTTATTTCTACATTTTGCTATAGTTATCAAGTTTCACCCACAGGTATTTGCACATTAGTCCTATCTGATCATTATTTATTTTCTTACTCTTGTATATGTATATATATATATATATATTATTTATTATAACATGTATTTATTTATATTTATTATAACATTCTTAACTTGTTTATTTATAGAATAATCAGCTATTAATGCTGGTCTACTTAGAATGTCATTTGGGGTATTATGCGTTGAGTTTATTTTGACTTTATTACCCTACAATTGGTTAGGTTTTGTACAATCTTTATGGCTTTCTCTTCTTTCATTATTATTGAGCATCTTTTTATATTTACAGGTCAGTGTCAAGTCACTAATCATAGTTTGTTATGTGCTTCACTATGTTTTATGGTACTCATTTGTAAACACTTTTCTTGGCTTATATATACTTATTGTTCTGACACTACTGGTTCTTCTTTCTTCATTTTCTTCTATCCTCTTCTTCTGTCTTTTTAGTCCATGTGGGATCATAATAATTGGTGTTCTTGTGTCCTTGTTGGGATTATAGTATTTGGTGTTTGTATCCTCTCACTTACCATCTATTGGGTTATTGGTGTTAAATCGTATTGTACTGTGATTTTATAAGTTTTGCTCTCTAGGTCTCTTGTTCTACTTTCAAACTGTTGCTTTTATTATTACTTTTCTTTAGTTGACTGGATAATCATATTAAAATACACTTTTCTTTATACCTTATTCATCCTTTCTTCTCTTCAGTGTTAGTTCTTTATTTTAAATATATCTTACATGGGTATTTACCTGTATGGTGATGATATGTACTTTTACAATATTATAAAAAGCGGGCCCAAGCGTTTTCGTTTATAATTTTTATTATTTTTGAGAACTAAATAATAAAGTTAATTTAAAAATTTTTTGAAGCCTAATTCATTGTCAAATCATTGGCACCATTTGTAAGCTGTGAGTTAACTATTAAAGAAATACGAAATGTGTTTGTATTGTAAACGAATCACTATTTTCAGTAACATGTAGCCTTCAAATTATTATTATCTGAACAAATAATAATTATGTAACTCTGAAAAAATTTAAGACAAATCTTCATTCACTCTTTAAAACTCTTGTAGGGAATTCGTTTTACACACTTAGGCTATATGTATTGAACATAATTATTATAAAACCATTTATTATTAAAAGGCATGTGTACATATTGTAACATTCTTTTTATAACCTGTGTTAATATTTTTAATAATTTAGACATGACTTCATAAAACTAATTTAACTATCTTGTACTACTATTTACAAAAGATATAACCAGACCATACACTTGCATTTACATTACTGATTATTTTTTACTCCTTACAAGGCATGTCTGTGTGTTATTTTAACTAATTACAGTTTTCCGTTATTATTTTTACTTATTTTATTTACAATAAGCATTTATTTTGTCATTATTTGGTTTGTATATGCTGTACATTGATCATCTTTAACCTTAGATGTACTTGCATTACAATTATAATTATTATTTTTGTCATAATACAATGATTTGTCAGTTTTAGTTTCAAGCTCTTATGGCCTATGTTTGGAATTGTTTTAATTACATATTTATTCCTACCATTCGCCTACTCTGTTTACTTCTTTTGTTAAATAAATCTCATGACATGTCTTTTATATGTTTTGTACACCTCAGATTTTGTGTACACTGTATATATTTCTTATTTTGAATGTTTTTAGCTGAGTTGGTCATTGGCCTAGATATAGGCCTACCCCGGTCCTTCTCAAAATTTGCATATAATTAATTTAGTTTTATGTTTTAATGCCTCATACTTGATAGTTATCATTATTGGATAAGACTGATTGTTGTTTTATGTTGGAATATTCATAATATACAGATTTTACCCTGATTAAAGTGTTTTTACTTCTTACAGTTAGTGTGATCAGACACTTGCATGAATTAATATTTATTCTGACTTGCTTGTCATCTTATATCATTAGCATTACCCAGAAATAGTAGTAATAGCAGTTACCTGATCTTTCTATTCGATAGGTTTTTCTGGATAATTAAATTAATGTGGTTTTGTGGTGTTTTGTGTGTGTGTGTACACTTTTGCTGTCTCTGGCAGTCCCATGTATTTACACTTTATATGCACTAATAACACTCTTAATCTAATTACATTTAGTATTGGGATTACATCTACAATGTCTTTTCTCATTATGGTAATTTACTTATAAAACTTCAGGCTTTTACTAACACTTATTAGTATTTGCACATGGTTCTGTACCATATGTAAGGTTAGTTGGAACCCCTGTATGTTGACAACAATGCATTCATGCAAATTTACTGTTATTTCTACATTTTGCTATAGTTATCACGTTTAACCCACAGGTATTTGCACATTAGTCCTATCTGATCATTATTTATTTTCTTACTCTTGTATATATTATATATATATATTATTTATTATAACATGTACTTATTTATATTTATTATAACATTCTGAACTTGTTTATTTATAGAATAATCAGCTATTAATGCTGGTCTACTTAGAATGTCATTTGGGGTATTATGCGTTGAGTTTATTTTGACTCTATTACCCTACAATTGGTTAGGTTTTGTACAATCTTTATGGCTTTCTCTTCTTTCATTATTATTGAGCATCTTTTTATATTTACAGGTCAGTGTCAAGTCACTAATCATAGTTTGTTATGTGCTTCACTATGTTTTAAGGTACTCATTTGTAAACACTTTTCTTGGCTTATATATACTTATTGTTTTGACACTACTGGTTCTTCTTTCTTCATTTTCTTCTATCCTCTTCTTCTGTCTTTTTAGTCCATGTGGGATCATAATAATTGGTGTTCTTGTGTCCTTGTTGGGATTATAGTATTTGGTGTTTGTATCCTCTCACTTACCATCTATTGGGTTATTGGTGTTAAATCGTATTGTACTGTGATTTTATAAGTTTTGCTCTCTAGGTCTCGTTCTACTTTCAACTGTTGCTTTTATTATTACTTTTCATTAGTTGACTGGATAAACATATTAAAATACACTTTTCTTTATACCTTATTCATCCTTTCTTCTCTTCAGTGTTAGTTCTTTATTTTAAATATATCTTTCATGGGTATTTACCTGTATGGTGATTATATGTACTTTTACAATATTATAAAAAGCGGGCCCAAGCGTTTTCGTTTATAATTTTTATTAATTTTGAGAACTAAATAATAAAGTTAATTTAAAAATTTTTTGAAGCCTAATTCATTGTCAAATCATTGGCACCATTTGGTAAGCTGTGAGTTAACTATTAAAGAAATACGAAATGTGTTTGTATTGTAAACGAATCACTATTTTCAGTAACATGTAGCTTTCAAATTATTATTATCTGAACAAATAATAATTATGTAACTCTGAAAAAATTTAAGACAAATCTTCATTCACTCTTTAAAACTCTTGTAGGGAATTCGTTTTACACACTTAGGCCTATATGTATTGAACATTATTATTATGAAAACGTTTTATTATTAAAAGGCATGTGTACATATTGTAACATTCTCTTTATAACCTGTGTTAATATTTTTCATAATTTAGACATGACTTCATAAAACTAATTTAACTATCTTGTACTACTATTTACAAAAGATATAACCAGACCATACACTTGCATTTACATTACTGATTATTTTTTACTCCTTACAAGGCATGTCAGTGTGTTATTTTAACTAATTACAGTTTTCCGTTATTATTTTACTTATTTTATTTACAATAAGCATTTATTTTGTCATTATTTGGTTTGTATATGCTGTACATTGATCATCTTTAACCTTAGATGTACTTGCATTACAATTATAATTATTATTTTTGTCATAATACAATGATTTGTCAGTTTTAGTTTCAAGCTCTTATGGCCTATGTTTGGAATTGTTTTAATTACATATTTATTCCTACCATTCGCCTACTCTGTTTATTTCTTTTGTTAAATAAATCTCATGACATGTCTTTTATATGTTTTGTACACCTCAGATTTTGTGTACACTGTATATATTTCTTATTTTGAATGTTTTTAGCTGAGTTGGTCATTGGCCTAGATATAGGCCTACCCCGGTCCTTCTCAAAATTTGCATATAATTAATTTAGTTTTATGTTTTAATGCCTCATACTTGAAAGTTATCGTTATTGGATAAGACTGATTGTTGTTTTATGTTGGAATTTTCATAATATACAGATTTTACCCTGATTAAAGTGTTTTTACTTCTTACAGTTAGTGTGATCAGACACTTGCATGAATTAATATTTATTCTGACTTGCTTGTCATCTTATATCATTAGCATTACCCAGAAATAGTAGTAATAGCAGTTACCTGATCTTTCTATTCATTAGGTTTTTCCTGGATAATTAAATTAATGTGGTTTTGTGGTGTTTTGTGTGTGTGTGTACACTTTTGCTGTCTCTGGCAGTCCCATGTATTTACACTTTATATGCACTAATAACACTCTTAATCTAATTACATTTAGTATTGGGATTACATCTATAATGTCTTTTCTCATTATGGTAATTTACTTATAAAACTTCAGGCTTTTACTACCACTTATTAGTATTTGCACATGGTTCTGTACCATATGTAAGGTTAGTTGGAACCCCTGTATGTTGACAACAATGCATTCATGCAAATTTGCTGTTATTTCTACATTTTGCTATAGTTATCAAGTTTCACCCACAGGTATTTGCACATTAGTCCTATCTGATCATTATTTATTTTCTTACTCTTGTATATGTATATATATATATATATATTATTTATTATAACATGTATTTATTTATATTTATTATAACATTCTTAACTTGTTTATTTATAGAATAATCAGCTATTAATGCTGGTCTACTTAGAATGTCATTTGGGGTATTATGCGTTGAGTTTATTTTGACTTTATTACCCTACAATTGGTTAGGTTTTGTACAATCTTTATGGCTTTCTCTTCTTTCATTATTATTGAGCATCTTTTTATATTTACAGGTCAGTGTCAAGTCACTAATCATAGTTTGTTATGTGCTTCACTATGTTTTATGGTACTCATTTGTAAACACTTTTCTTGGCTTATATATACTTATTGTTCTGACACTACTGGTTCTTCTTTCTTCATTTTCTTCTATCCTCTTCTTCTGTCTTTTTAGTCCATGTGGGATCATAATAATTGGTGTTCTTGTGTCCTTGTTGGGATTATAGTATTTGGTGTTTGTATCCTCTCACTTACCATCTATTGGGTTATTGGTGTTAAATCGTATTGTACTGTGATTTTATAAGTTTTGCTCTCTAGGTCTCTTGTTCTACTTTCAACTGTTGCTTTTATTATTACTTTTCTTTAGTTGACTGGATAATCATATTAAAATACACTTTTCTTTATACCTTATTCATCCTTTCTTCTCTTCAGTGTTAGTTCTTTATTTTAAATATATCTTACATGGGTATTTACCTGTATGGTGATGATATGTACATTTACAATATTATAAAAAGCGGGCCCAAGCGTTTTCGTTTATAATTTTTATTAATTTTTGAGAACTAAATAATAAAGTTAATTTAAAAATTTTTTGAAGCCTAATTCATTGTCAAATCATTGGCACCATTTGGTAAGCTGTGAGTTAACTATTAAAGAAATACGAAATGTGTTTGTATTGTAAACGAATCACTATTTTCAGTAACATGTAGCCTTCAAATTATTATTATCTGAACAAATAATAATTATGTAACTCTGAAAAAATTTAAGACAAATCTTCATTCACTCTTTAAAACTCTTGTAGGGAATTCGTTTTACACACTTAGGCCTATATGTATTGAACATAATTATTATAAAACCATTTATTATTAAAAGGCATGTGTACATATTGTAACATTCTTTTTATAACCTGTGTTAATATTTTTAATAATTTAGACATGACTTCATAAAACTAATTTAACTATCTTGTACTACTATTTACAAAAGATATAACCAGACCATACACTTGCATTTACATTACTGATTATTTTTTACTCCTTACAAGGCATGTCTGTGTGTTATTTTAACTAATTACAGTTTTCCGTTATTATTTTTACTTATTTTATTTACAATAAGCATTTATTTTGTCATTATTTGGTTTGTATATGCTGTACATTGATCATCTTTAACCTTAGATGTACTTGCATTACAATTATAATTATTATTTTTGTCATAATACAATGATTTGTCAGTTTTAGTTTCAAGCTCTTATGGCCTATGTTTGGAATTGTTTTAATTACATATTTATTCCTACCATTCGCCTACTCTGTTTACTTCTTTTGTTAAATAAATCTCATGACATGTCTTTTATATGTTTTGTACACCTCAGATTTTGTGTACACTGTATATATTTCTTATTTTGAATGTTTTTAGCTGAGTTGGTCATTGGCCTAGATATAGGCCTACCCCGGTCCTTCTCAAAATTTGCATATAATTAATTTAGTTTTATGTTTTAATGCCTCATACTTGATAGTTATCATTATTGGATAAGACTGATTGTTGTTTTATGTTGGAATATTCATAATATACAGATTTTACCCTGATTAAAGTGTTTTTACTTCTTACAGTTAGTGTGATCAGACACTTGCATGAATTTATATTTATTCTGACTTGCTTGTCATCTTATATCATTAGCATTACCCAGAAATAGTAGTAATAGCAGTTACCTGATCTTTCTATTCGATAGGTTTTTCCTGGATAATTAAATTAATGTGGTTTTGTGGTGTTTTGTGTGTGTGTGTACACTTTTGCTGTCTCTGGCAGTCCCATGTATTTACACTTTATATGCACTAATAACACTCTTAATCTAATTACATTTAGTATTGGGATTACGTCTATAATGTCTTTTCTCATTATGGTAATTTACTTATAAAACTTCAGGCTTTTACTACCACTTATTAGTATTTGCACATGGTTCTGTACCATATGTAAGGTTAGTTGGAACCCCTGTATGTTGACAACAATGCATTCATGCAAATTTGCTGTTATTTCTACATTTTGCTATAGTTATCAAGTTTCACCCACAGGTATTTGCACATTAGTTCTATCTGATCATTATTTATTTTCTTACTCTTGTATATGTATATATATATATTATTTATTATAACATGTATTTATTTATATTTATTATAACATTCTTAACTTGTTTATTTATAGAATAATCAGCTATTAATGCTGGTCTACTTAAAATGTCATTTGGGGTATTATGCGTTGAGTTTATTTTGACTCTATTACCCTACAATTGGTTAGGTTTTGTACAATCTTTATGGCTTTCTCTTCTTTCATTATTATTGAGCATCTTTTTATATTTACAGGTCAGTGTCAAGTCACTAATCATAGTTTGTTATGTGCTTCACTATGTTTTAAGGTACTCATTTGTAAACACTTTTCTTGGCTTATATATACTTATTGTTCAGACACTACTGGTTCTTCTTTCTTCATTTTCTTCTATCCTCTTCTTCTGACTTTTTAGTCCATGTGGGATCATAATAATTGGTGTTCTTGTGTCCTTGTTGGGATTATAGTATTTGGTGTTTGTGTCCTCTCACTTACCATCTATTGGGTTATTGGTGTTAAATCGTATTGTACTGTGATTTTATAAGTTTTGCTCTCTAGGTCTCTTGTTCTATTTTCAACTGTTGCTTTTATTATTACTTTTCTTTAGTTGACTGGATAATCATATTAAAATACACTTTTCTTTATACCTTATTCATCCTTTCTTCTCTTCAGTGTTAGTTCTTTATTTTAAATATATCTTACATGGGTATTTACCTGTATGGTGATTATATGTACTTTTACAATATTATAAAAAGCGGGCCCAAGCGTTTTCGTTTATAATTTTTATTAATTTTTGAGAACTAAATAATAAAGTTAATTTAAAAATTTTTTGAAGCCTTATTCATTGTCAAATCATTGGCACCATTTGGTAAGCTGTGAGTTAACTATTAAAGAAATACGAAATGTGTTTGTATTGTAAACGAATCACTATTTTCAGTAACATGTAGCCTTCAAATTATTATTATCTGAACAAATAATAATTATGTAACTCTGAAAAAATTTAAGACAAATCTTCATTCACTCTTTAAAACTCTTGTAGGGAATTCGTTTTACACACTTAGGCCTATATGTATTGAACATAATTATTATAAAACCATCTATTATTATTAAAAGGCATGTGTACATATTGTAACATTCTCTTTATAACCTGTGTTAATATTTTTCATAATTTAGACATGACTTCATAAAACTAATTTAACTATCTTGTACTACTATTTACAAAAGATATAACCAGACCATACACTTGCATTTACATTACTGATTATTTTTTAGTCCTTACAAGGCATGTCTGTGTGTTATTTTAACTAATTACAGTTTTCCGTTATTATTTTTACTTATTTTATTTACAATAAGCATTTATTTTGTCATTATTTGGTTTGTATATGCTGTACATTGATCATCTTTAACCTTAGATGTACTTGCATTACAATTATAATTATTATTTTTGTCATAATACAATGATTTGTCAGTTTTAGTTTCAAGCTCTTATGGCCTATGTTTGGAATTGTTTTAATTACATTATTATTCCTACCGTTCGCCTACTCTGTTTATTTCTTTTGTTAAATAAATCTCATGACATGTCTTTTATATGTTTTGTACACCTCAGATTTTGTGTACACTGTATATATTTCTTATTTTGAATGTTTTTAGCTGAGTTGGTCATTGGCCTAGATATAGGCCTACCCCGGTCCTTCTCAAAATTTGCATATAATTAATTTAGTTTTATGTTTTAATGCCTCATACTTGATAGTTATCATTATTGGATAAGACTGATTGTTGTTTTATGTTGGAATATTCATAATATACAGATTTTACCCTGATTAAAGTGTTTTTACTTCTTACAGTTAGTGTGATCAGACACTTGCATGAATTAATATTTATTCTGACTTGCTTGTCATCTTATATCATTAGCATTACCCAGAAATAGTAGTAATAGCAGTTACCTGATCTTTCTATTCGATAGGTTTTTCCTGGATAATTAAATTAATGTGGTTTTGTGGTGTTTTGTGTGTGTGTGTACACTTTTGCTGTCTCTGGCAGTCCCATGTATTTACACTTTATATGCACTAATAACACTCTTAATCTAATTACATTTAGTATTGGGATTACATCTACAATGTCTTTTCTCATTATGGTAATTTACTTATAAAACTTCAGGCTTTTACTACCACTTATTAGTATTTGCACATGGTTCTGTACCATATGTAAGGTTAGTTGGAACCCCTGTATGTTGACAACAATGCATTCATGCAAATTTACTGTTATTTCTACATTTTGCTATAGTTATCAAGTTTCACCCACAGGTATTTGCACATTAGTCCTATCTGATCATTATTTATTTTCTTACTCTTGTATATGTATATATATATATATTATTTATTATTACATGTATTTATTTATATTTATTATAACATTCTTAACTTGTTTATTTATAGAATAATCAGCTATTAATGCTGGTCTACTTAGAATGTCATTTGGGGTATTATGCGTTGAGTTTATTTTGACTCTATTACCCTACAATTGGTTAGGTTTTGTACAATCTTTATGGCTTTCTCTTCTTTCATTATTATTGAGCATCTTTTTATATTTACAGGTCAGTGTCAAGTCACTAATCATAGTTTGTTATGTGCTTCACTATGTTTTAAGGTACTCATTTGTAAACACTTTTCTTGGCTTATATATACTTATTGTTCTGACACTACTGGTTCTTCTTTCTTCATTTTCTTCTATCCTCTTCTTCTGTCTTTTTAGTCCATGTGGGATCATAATAATTGGTGTTCTTGTGTCCTTGTTGGGATTATAGTATTTGGTGTTTGTATCCTCTCACTTACCATCTATTGGGTTATTGGTGTTAAATCGTATTGTACTGTGATTTTATAAGTTTTGCTCTCTAGGTCTCTTGTTCTACTTTCAACTGTTGCTTTTATTATTACTTTTCTTTAGTTGACTGGATAATCATATTAAAATACACTTTTCTTTATACCTTATTCATCCTTTCTTCTCTTCAGTGTTAGTTCTTTATTTTAAGTATATCTTACATGGGTATTTACCTGTATGGCGATTATATGTACATTTACAATATTATAAAAAGCGGGCCCAAGCGTTTTCGTTTATAATTTTTATTAATTTTTGAGAACTAAATAATAAAGTTAATTTAAAAATTTTTTGAAGCCTAATTCATTGTCAAATCATTGGCACCATTTGGTAAGCTGTGCAACATAACTATTAAAGAAATACGAAATGTGTTTGTATTGTAAACGAACCACTATTTTCAGTAACATGTAGCCTTCAAATTATTATTATCTGAACAAATAATAATTATGTAACTCTGAAAAAATTTAAGACAAATCTTCATTCACTCTTTAAAACTCTTGTAGGGAATTCGTTTTACACACTTAGGCCTATATGAATTGAACATAATTATTATAAAACCATTTATTATTAAAAGGCATGTGTACATATTGTAACATATCTTTTTCAACTGTGTTAATATTTTTTCATAATTTACACATGACTTCATAAAACTAATTTAACAATCTTATACTACCATTTACAAAAGATATGACCAGACCATGCACTTGCATTTACATTACTGATTATTTTTTAGTCCTTACAAGGCATGTCTGTGTGCTATTTTAACTAATTTCAGTTTTCCGTTATTATTTTTACATATTTTATTTACAATAAGCATTTATTTTGTCATTATTTGGTTTGTATATGCTGTACATTGATCATCTTTAACCTTAGATGTACTTGCATTACAATTATAATTATTATTTTTGTCATAATACAATGATTTGTCAGTTTTAGTTTCAAGCTCTTATGGCCTATGTTTGGAATTGTTTTAATTACATATTTATTCCTACCATTCGCCTACTCTGTTTATTTCTTTTGTTAAATAAATCTCATGACATGTCTTTTATATGTTTTGTACACCTCAGATTTTGTGTACACTGTATATATTTCTTATTTTGAATGTTTTTAGCTGAGTTGGTCATTGGCCTAGATATAGGCCTACCCCGGTCCTTCTCAAAATTTGCATATAATTAATTTAGTTTTATGTTTTAATGCCTCATACTTGAAAGTTATCGTTATTGGATAAGACTGATTGTTGTTTTATGTTGGAATTTTCATAATATACAGATTTTACCCTGATTAAAGTGTTTTTACTTCTTACAGTTAGTGTGATCAGACACTTGCATGAATTAATATTTATTCTGACTTGCTTGTCATCTTATATCATTAGCATTACCCAGAAATAGTAGTAATAGCAGTTACCTGATCTTTCTATTCGATAGGTTTTTCCTGGATAATTAAATTAATGTGGTTTTGTGGTGTTTTGTGTGTGTGTGTACACTTTTGCTGTCTCTGGCAGTCCCATGTATTTACACTTTATATGCACTAATAACACTCTTAATCTAATTACATTTAGTATTGGGATTACATCTATAATGTCTTTTCTCATTATGGTAATTTACTTATAAAACTTCAGGCTTTTACTACCACTTATTAGTATTTGCACATGTTTCTGTACCATATGTAAGGTTAGTTGGAACCCCTGTATGTTGACAACAATGCATTCATGCAAATTTGTTGTTATTTCTACATTTTGCTATAGTTATCAAGTTTCACCCACAGGTATTTGCACATTAGTCCTATCAGATCATTATTTATTTTCTTACTTTTGTATATGTATATATATATATATATTATTTATTATAACATGTATTTATTTATATTTATTATAACATTCTTAACTTGTTTATTTATAGAATAATCAGCTATTAATGGTGGTCTAGTTAGAATGTCATTTGGGGTATTATGCGTTGAGTTTATTTTGACTTTATTACCCTACAATTGGTTAGGTTTTGTACAATCTTTATGGCTTTCTCTTCTTTCATTATTATTGAGCATCTTTTTATATTTACAGGTCAGTGTCAAGTCACTAATCATAGTTTGTTATGTGCTTCACTATGTTTTATGGTACTCATTTGTAAACACTTTTCTTGGCTTATATATACTTATTGTTCTGACACTACTGGTTCTTCTTTCTTCATTTTCTTCTATCCTCTTCTTCTGACTTTTTAGTCCATGTGGGATCATAATAATTGGTGTTCTTGTGTCCTTGTTGGGATTATAGTATTTGGTGTTTGTGTCCTCTCACTTACCATCTATTGGGTTATTGGTGTTAAATCGTATTGTACTGTGATTTTATAAGTTTTGCTCTCTAGGTCTCTTGTTCTATTTTCAACTGTTGCTTTTATTATTACTTTTCTTTAGTTGACTGGATAATCATATTAAAATACACTTTTCTTTATACCTTATTCATCCTTTCTTCTCTTCAGTGTTAGTTCTTTATTTTAAATATATCTTACATGGGTATTTACCTGTATGGTGATTATATGTACTTTTACAATATTATAAAAAGCGGGCCCAAGCGTTTTCGTTTATAATTTTTATTAATTTTTGAGAACTAAATAATAAAGTTAATTTAAAAATTTTTTGAAGCCTTATTCATTGTCAAATCATTGGCACCATTTGGTAAGCTGTGAGTTAACTATTAAAGAAATACGAAATGTGTTTGTATTGTAAACGAATCACTATTTTCAGTAACATGTAGCCTTCAAATTATTATTATCTGAACAAATAATAATTATGTAACTCTGAAAAAATTTAAGACAAATCTTCATTCACTCTTTAAAACTCTTGTAGGGAATTCGTTTTACACACTTAGGCCTATATGTATTGAACATAATTATTATAAAACCATTTATTATTAAAAGGCATGTGTACATATTGTAACATTCTCTTTATAACCTGTGTTAATATTTTTAATAATTTAGACATGACTTCATAAAACTAATTTAACTATCTTGTACTACTATTTACAAAAGATATAACCAGACCATACACTTGCATTTACATTACTGATTATTTTTTACTCCTTACAAGGCATGTCTGTGTGTTATTTTAACTAATTACAGTTTTCCGTTATTATTTTTACTTATTTTATTTACAATAAGCATTTATTTTGTCATTATTTGGTTTGTATATGCTGTACATTGATCATCTTTAACCTTAGATGTACTTGCATTACAATTATAATTATTATTTTTGTCATAATACAATGATTTGTCAGTTTTAGTTTCAAGCTCTTATGGCCTATGTTTGGAATTGTTTTAATTACATATTTATTCCTACCATTCGCCTACTCTGTTTACTTCTTTTGTTAAATAAATCTCATGACATGTCTTTTATATGTTTTGTACACCTCAGATTTTGTGTACACTGTATATATTTCTTATTTTGAATGTTTTTAGCTGAGTTGGTCATTGGCCTAGATATAGGCCTACCCCGGTCCTTCTCAAAATTTGCATATAATTAATTTAGTTTTATGTTTTAATGCCTCATACTTGATAGTTATCATTATTGGATAAGACTGATTGTTGTTTTATGTTGGAATATTCATAATATACAGATTTTACCCTGATTAAAGTGTTTTTACTTCTTACAGTTAGTGTGATCAGACACTTGCATGAATTAATATTTATTCTGACTTGCTTGTCATCTTATATCATTAGCATTACCCAGAAATAGTAGTAATAGCAGTTACCTGATCTTTCTATTCGATAGGTTTTTCCTGGATAATTAAATTAATGTGGTTTTGTGGTGTTTTGTGTGTGTGTGTACACTTTTGCTGTCTCTGGCAGTCCCATGTATTTACACTTTATATGCACTAATAACACTCTTAATCTAATTACATTTAGTATTGGGATTACATCTACAATGTCTTTTCTCATTATGGTAATTTACTTATAAAACTTCAGGCTTTTACTACCACTTATTAGTATTTGCACATGGTTCTGTACCATATGTAAGGTTAGTTGGAACCCCTGTATGTTGACAACAATGCATTCATGCAAATTTACTGTTATTTCTACATTTTGCTATAGTTATCAAGTTTCACCCACAGGTATTTGCACATTAGTCCTATCTGATCATTATTTATTTTCTTACTCTTGTATATGTATATATATATATATATATTATTTATTATAACATGTATTTATTTATATTTATTATAACATTCTTAACTTGTTTATTTATAGAATAATCAGCTATTAATGCTGGTCTACTTAGAATGTCATTTGGGGTATTATGCGTTGAGTTTATTTTGACTCTATTACCCTACAATTGGTTAGGTTTTGTACAATCTTTATGGCTTTCTCTTCTTTCATTATTATTGAGCATCTTTTTATATTTACAGGTCAGTGTCAAGTCACTAATCATAGTTTGTTATGTGCTTCACTATGTTTTAAGGTACTCATTTGTAAACACTTTTCTTGGCTTATATATACTTATTGTTCTGACACTACTGGTTCTTCTTTCTTCATTTTCTTCTATCCTCTTCTTCTGTCTTTTTAGTCCATGTGGGATCATAATAATTGGTGTTCTTGTGTCCTTGTTGGGATTATAGTATTTGGTGTTTGTATCCTCTCACTTACCATCTATTGGGTTATTGGTGTTAAATCGTATTGTACTGTGATTTTATAAGTTTTGCTCTCTAGGTCTCTTGTTCTACTTTCAACTGTTGCTTTTATTATTACTTTTCTTTAGTTGACTGGATAATCATATTAAAATACACTTTTCTTTATACCTTATTCATCCTTTCTTCTCTTCAGTGTTAGTTCTTTATTTTAAGTATATCTTACATGGGTATTTACCTGTATGGCGATTATATGTACATTTACAATATTATAAAAAGCGGGCCCAAGCGTTTTCGTTTATAATTTTTATTAATTTTTGAGAACTAAATAATAAAGTTAATTTAAAAATTTTTTGAAGCCTAATTCATTGTCAAATCATTGGCACCATTTGGTAAGCTGTGCAACATAACTATTAAAGAAATACGAAATGTGTTTGTATTGTAAACGAACCACTATTTTCAGTAACATGTAGCCTTCAAATTATTATTATCTGAACAAATAATAATTATGTAACTCTGAAAAAATTTAAGACAAATCTTCATTCACTCTTTAAAACTCTTGTAGGGAATTCGTTTTACACACTTAGGCCTATATGAATTGAACATAATTATTATAAAACCATTTATTATTAAAAGGCATGTGTACATATTGTAACATATCTTTTTCAACTGTGTTAATATTTTTTCATAATTTACACATGACTTCATAAAACTAATTTAACAATCTTATACTACCATTTACAAAAGATATGACCAGACCATGCACTTGCATTTAAATTACTGATTATTTTTTAGTCCTTACAAGGCATGTCTGTGTGCTATTTTAACTAATTTCAGTTTTCCGTTATTATTTTTACATATTTTATTTACAATAAGCATTTATTTTGTCATTATTTGGTTTGTATATGCTGTACATTGATCATCTTTAACCTTAGATGTACTTGCATTACAATTATAATTATTATTTTTGTCATAATACAATGATTTGTCAGTTTTAGTTTCAAGCTCTTATGGCCTATGTTTGGAATTGTTTTAATTACATATTTATTCCTACCATTCGCCTACTCTGTTTATTTCTTTTGTTAAATAAATCTTATGACATGTCTTTTATATGTTTTGTACATCTCAGATTTTGTGTACACTGTATATATTTCTTATTTTGAATGTTTTTAGCTGAGTTGGTCATTGGCCTAGATATAGGCCTACCCCGGTCCTTCTCAAAATTTGCATATAATTAATTTAGTTTTATGTTTTAATGTCTCATACTTGATAGTTATCGTTATTGGATAAGACTGATTGTTGTTTTATGTTGGAATTTTCATAATATACACATTTTACCCTGATTAAAGTGTTTTAACTTCTTACAGTTAGCGTTATCAGACACTTGCAAGAATTTATATTTATTCTGACTTGCTTGTCATCTTATATCATTAGCATTACCCAGAAATAGTAGTAACAGCAGTTATCTGATCTTTCTATTCGATAGGTTTTTCCTGGATAATTAAATTAATGTGGTTTTGTGGTGTTTTGTGTGAGTGTACACTTTTGCTGTCTCTGGCAGTCCCATGTATTTACACTTTATATGCACTAATAACACTTTTAATCTAATTACATTTAGTATTGGGATTACGTCTATAATGTCTTTTCTCATTATGGTAATTTACTTATAAAACTTCAGGCTTTTACTACCACTTATTAGTATTTGCACATGGTTCTCTACCATATGTAAGGTTAGTTGGAACCCCTGTATGTTGACAACAATGCATTCATGCAAATTTGCTGTTATTTCTACATTTTGCTGTAGTTATCAAGTTTCACCCACAGGTATTTGCACATTAGTCCTATCTGATAATTATTTATTATCTTACTCTTGTATATATATATATATATATTATTTATTATAACATGTATTTATTTATTTTTATTATAACATTCTTAACTTGTTTATTTATAGAATAATCAGCTATTAATGCTGGTCTACTTAGAATGTCATTTGGGGTATTATGCGTTGAGTTTATTTTGACTCTATTACCCTACAATTAGTTAGGTTTTGTACAAACTTTATGTCTTAATCTTCTTTCATTATTATTGAGCATCTTTTTTTATTTACAGGTCAGTGTCAAGTCACTAATCATAGTTTGTTATGTGTTTCACTATGTTTTAATGTACTCATTTGTAAACACTTTTCTTGGCTTATATATACTTATTGTTCTGACACTACTGGTTCTTCTTTCTTCATTTTCTTCTATCCTCTTCTTCTGTCTTCTTAGTCCATGTGGGATCATAATAATTGGTGTTCTTGTGTCCTTGTTGGGATTATAGTATCTGGTGTTTGTATCCTCTCACTTACCATCTACTGGGTTATTGGAGTTAAATCGTATTGTACTGTGATTTTATAAGTTTTGCTCTCTAGGTCTCATGTTCTACTTTCAACTGTTGCTTTTATTATTACTTTTCTTTAGTTGACTGGATAATCATATTAAAATACACTTTTCTTTATACCTTATACATCCTTTCTTCTCTTCAGTGTTAGTTCTTTATTTTAAATATATCTTACATGGGTATTTACCTGTATGGTGATTATATGTACCTTTACAATATTATAAAAAGCGGGCCCAAACGTTTTCGTTTTTAATTTTTATTAATTTTTGAGAACTAAACAATAAAGTTAATTTAAAATTTTTTGAAGCCTAATTCATTGTCAAATCATTGGCACCATTTGGTAAGCTGTGAGTTAACTATTAAAGAAATACGAAATGTGTTTGTATTGTAAACGAATCACTATTTTCAGTATCATGTAGCTTTCAAATTATTATTATCTGAACAAATAATAATTATGTAACTCTGAAAAAATTTAAGACAAATCTTCATTCACTCTTTAAAACTCTTGTAGGGAATTCGTTATACACACATAGGCCTATATGTATTGAACATAATTATTATAAAACCATTTATTATTAAAAGGCATGTGTACATATTGTAAAATATCTTTATAACCTGTGTTAATATTTTTCATAATTTACACATGACTTCATAAAACTAATTTAACAATCTTATACTACTATTTACAAAAGGTATGACCAGACCATGCACTTGCATTTACATTACTGATTATTTTTTACTCCTTACAAGGCATGTCTGTGTGTTATTTTAACTAATTACAGTTTTCCGTTTTTATTTTTACTTATTTTATTTACAATAAGCATTTATTTTGTCATTATTTGGTTTGTATATGCTGTACATTGATCATCTTTAACCTTAGATGTACTTGCATTACGATTATAATTATTATTTTTGTCATAATACAATGATTTGTCAGTTTTAGTTTCAAGCTCTTATGGCCTATGTTTGGAATTGTTTTAATTACATATTTATTCCTACCATTCGCCTACTCTGTTTATTTCTTTTGTTAAATAAATCTTATGACATGTCTTTTATATGTTTTGTACACCTCAGATTTTGTGTACACTGTATATATTTCTTATTTTGAATGTTTTTGTCTAAGTTGGTCATTGGCCTAGATATAGGCCTACCACGGTCCTTCTCAAAATTTGCATATAATTAATTTAGTTTTATGTTTTAATGCCTCATACTTGATAGTTATCGTTATTGGATAAGACTGATTGTTGTTTTATGTTGGAATTTTCATAATATACCGATTTTACCCTGATTAAAGTGTTTTTACTACTTACAGTTAGTGTGATCAAACACTTGCATGAATTTATATTTATTCTGACTTACTTGGCATCTTATATCATTAGCATTACCCAGAAATAGTAGGAACAGGAGTTATCTGATCATTCTATTCGATAGGTTTTTCCTGGATAATTAAATTAATGTGGTTTTGTGGTGTTTTGTGTGTTTGTACACTTTTGCTGTCTCTGGTAGTCCCATGTATTTACACTTTATATGCACTAATAATACTCTTAATCTAATTACATTTAGTATTGGGATTACGTCTATAATGTCTTTTCTCATTATGGTAATTTACTTATAAAACTTCAGGCTTTTACTACCACTTATTAGTATTTGCACATGGCTCTGTACCATATGAAAGCTTAGTTGGAACCCCTGTATGTTGACAACAATGCATTCATGCAAATTTACTGTTATTTCTACATTTTGCTATAGTTATCAAGTTTCACCCACAGGTATTTGCACATTAGTCCTATCTGATAATTATTTATTATCTTACTCTTCTATATATATATATATATATATTATTTATTATAACATGTATTTATTTATTTTTATTATAACATTCTTAACTTGTTTATTTATAGAATAATCAGCTATTAATGCTGGGCTACTTAGAATGTCATTTGGGGTATTATGCGTTGAGTTTATTTTGACTCTATTACCTTACAATTAGTTAGGTTTTGTACAAACTTTATGTCTTAATCTTCTTTCATTATTATTGAGCATCTTTTTTTATTTACAGGTCAGTGTCAAGTCACTAATCATAGTTTGTTATGTGTTTCACTATGTTTTAATGTACTCATTTGTAAACACTTTTCTTGGCTTATATATACTTATTGTTCTGACACTACTGGTTCTTCTTTCTTCATTTTCTTCTATCCTCTTCTTCTGTCTTCTTAGTCCATGTGGGATCATAATAATTGGTGTTCTTGTGTCCTTGTTGGGATTATAGTATCTGGTGTTTGTATCCTCTCACTTACCATCTATTGGGTTATTGGAGTTAAATCGTATTGTACTGTGATTTTATAAGTTTTGCTCTCTAGGTCTCTTGTTCTACTTTCAACTGTTGCTTTTATTATTACTTTTCTTTAGTTGACTGGATAATCATATTAAAATACACTTTTCTTTATACCTTATACATCCTTTCTTCTCTTCAGTGTTAGTTCTTTATTTTAAATATATCTTACATGGGTATTTACCTGTATGGTGATTATATGTACCTTTACAATATTATAAAAAGCGGGCCCAAACGTTTTCGTTTTTAATTTTTATTAATTTTTGAGAACTAAACAATAAAGTTAATTTTAAAATTTTTTGAAGCCTAATTCATTGTCAAATCATTGGCACCATTTGGTAAGCTGTGAGTTAACTATTAAAGAAATACGAAATGTGTTTGTGTTGTATACGAATCACTAATTTCAGTAACATGTAGCCTTCAAATTATTATTATCTGAACAAATAATAATTATGTAACTCTGAAAAAATTTAAGACAAATCTTCATTAACTCTTTAAAACTCTTGTAGGGAATTCGTTTTACACACATAGGCCTATATGTATTGAACATAATTATTATAAAACCATTTATTATTAAAAGGCATGTGTACATATTGTAAAATATCTTTTTAACCTGCGTTAATATTTTTCATAATTTACACATGACTTCATAAAACTAATTTAACAATCTTATACTACTATTTACAAAAGGTATGACCAGACCATGCACTTGCATTTACATTACTGATTATTTTTTACTCCTTACAAGGCATGTCTGTGTGTTATTTTAACTAATTACAGTTTTCCGTTTTTATTTTTACTTATTTTATTTACAATAAGCATTTATTTTGTCATTATTTGGTTTGTATATGCTGTACATTGATCATCTTTAACATTAGATGTACTTGCATTACAATTATAATTATTATTTTTGTCATAATACAATGATTTGTCAGTTTTAGTTTCAAGCTCTTATGGCCTATGTTTGGAATTGTTTTAATTACATATTTATTCCTACCATTTGCCTACTCTGTTTATTTCTTTTGTTAAATAAATCTTATGACATGCCTTTTATATGTTTTGTACACCTCAGAGTTTGTGTACACTGTATATATTTCTTATTTTGAATGTTTTTAGCTGAGTTGGTCATTTGCCTAGATATAGGCCTACCCGGGTCCTTCTCAAAATTTGCATATAATTAATTTAGTTTTATGTTTTAATGCCTCATACTTGATAGTTATCATTATTGGATAAGACTGATTGTTGTTTTATGTTGGAATTTTCATAATATACAGATTTTACCTTGATTAAAGTGTTTTTACTTCTTACAGTTAGTGTGATCAGACACTTGCATGAATTTATATTTATTCTGACTTGCTTGTCTTCTTATATCATTAGCATTACCCAGAAAAAGTAGTAACAGCAGTTATCTGATCTTTCTATTCGATAGGTTTTTCCTGGATAATTAAATTAATGTGGTTTTGTGGTGTTTTGTGTGTGTGTACACTTTTGCTGTCTCTGGCAGTCCCATGTATTTACACTTTATATGCACTAATAACACTCTTAATCTAATTACATTTAGTATTGGGATTACGTCTATAATGTCTTTTCTCATTATGGTAATTTACTTATAAAACTTCAGGCTTTTACTACCACTTATTAGTATTTGCACATGGTTCTCTACCATATGTAAGGTTAGTTGGAACCGCTGTATGTTGACAACAATGCATTCATGCAAATTTACTGTTATTTCTACATTTTGCTATAGTTATCAAGTTTCACCCACAGGTATTTGCACATTAGTCCTATCTGATCATTATTTATTATCTTACTCTTGTATATATATATATATTATTTATTATAACATGTATTTATTTATATTTATTATAACATTCTTAACTTGTTTATTTATAGAATAATCAGCTATTAATGCTGGTCTACTTAGAATGTCATTTGGGGTATTATGCGTTGAGTTTATTTTGACTCTATTACACTACAATTAGTTAGGTTTTGTACAATCTTTATGTCTTTCTCTTCTTTCTTTATTATTGAGCATCTTTTTATATTTACAGGTCAGTGTCAAGTCACTAATCATAGTTTGTTATGTGTTTCACTATGTTTTAAGGTACTCATTTGTAAACACTTTTCTTGGCTTATATATATATTTATTGTTCTGACACTACTGGTTCTTCTTTCTTCATTTTCTTCTATCCTCTTCTTCTGTCTTTTTAGTCCATGTGGGATCATAATAATTGGTGTTCTTGTGTCCTTGTTGGGATTATACTATTTGGTGTTTGTATCCTCTCACTTACCATCTATTGGGTTATTGGAGTTAAATCTTATTGTACTGTGATTTTATAAGTTTTGCTCTCTAGGTCTCTTGTTCTACTTTCAACTGTTGCTTTTATTATTACTTTTCTTTAGTTGACTGGATAATCATATTAAAATACACTTTTCTTTATACCTTATTCATCCTTTCTTCTCTTCAGTGTTAGTTCTTTATTTTAAATATATCTTACATGGGTATTTACCTGTATGGTGATTAAATGTACCTTTACAATATTATAAAAAGCGGGCCCAAACGTTTTTGTTTATAATTTTTATTAATTTTTGAGAACTATACAATAAAGTTAATTTAAAATTTTTTTGAAGCCTAATTCATTGTCAAATCATTGGCACCATTTGGTAAGCTGTGAGGTAACTATTAAAGAAATACGTAATGTTTCTGAATTGTAAACGAATCACTATTTTCAGTAACATGTAGCCTTCAAATTATTATTATCTGAACAAATAATAATTATGTAACTCTGAAAAAATTTAAGACTAATCTTCATTAACTCTTTAAAACTCTTGTAGGGAATTCGTTTTACACACTTAGGCCTATATGTATAGAACATAATTATTATAAAACCATTTATTATTAAAAGGCATGTGTACATATTGTAACGTATCTTTTTCACCAGTGTTACTATTTTTCATAATTTACACATGATTTCTTAAAACTAATTTAACAATCTTATACTACTATTTACAAAAGATATGATCAGACCATGAACTTGCATTTACATTACTGATTATTTTTTAGTCCTTACAAGGCATGTCTGTGTGTTATTTTAACTAATTACAGTTTTCCATTATTATTTTTACTTATTTTATTTACAATAAGCATTTATTTTGTCATTATCCGATTTGTATATGCTGTACATTGATCATCGTTAACCTTAGATGTACTGGCATTACAATTATAATTATTATTTTTGTCATAATACAATGATTTGTCAGTTTTAGTTTTAAGCTCTTATGGCCTATGTTTGGGATTGTTTTAATTAAATAATTATTTCTACCATTCGCCTACTCTGTTTACTTCTTTTGTTAAATACATCTTATGACATGTTTTTTATAAGTTTTGTACACCTCAGATTTTGTGTACACTGTATATATTTCTTATTTTGAATGTTTTTAGCTAAGTTGGTCATTGGCCTAGATATAGGCCTACCCCGGTCCTTCTCAAAATTTGCATATAATTAATTTAGTTTTATGTTTTAATGCCTCATACTTGATAGATATCGTTATTGGATAAGACTGATTGTTGTTTTATGTTGGAATTTTCAAAATATACAGATTTTACCGTGATTAAATTATTTTTACTTCTTACAGTTAGTGTGATCAGACACTTGCATGAATTTATATTTATTCTGACTTGCTTGTCATCTTATATGATTAGCATTACGCAGAAATGGAAGTAAAAGGAATTATCTGATCTTTCTATTCGATAGGTTATTCCTGGATAATTAAATTAAAGTGGTTTGGTGGTATTTTGTGTGTGTGTACACTTTTGCTGTCTCTGTCAGTCCCATGTATTTACACTTTATATGCACTAATAACATTCTTAATCTAATTATATTTAGTATTAGTATTACGTCTATAATGTCTTTTCTCATTATGGTAATTTGCTTATAAAACTTCAGGCTTTTACTACCACTTATTAGTATTTGCACATGGCTCTGTACCATATGTAAGGTTAGTTGGTACCCCTGTATGTTGACAACAATGTATTCATGCAAATTTACTGTTATTTCTACATTTTGCTATAGTTATCAAGTTTCACCCACAGGTATTTGCACATTAGTCCTATCTGATCATTTTTTATTATCTTACTCTTGTATATATATATATTATTTATTATAACATGTATTTATTTATATTTATTATAACATTCTTAACTTGTTTATTTATAGAATAATCAGCTATTAATTCTGGTCTACTTAGAATGTCATTTGGGGTATTATGCGTTGAGTTTATATTGACTCTATTACCCTACAATTAGTTAGGTTTTCTACAATCTTTATGTCTTTCTCTTCTTTCATTATTATTGAGCATCTTTTTATATTTACAGGTCAGTGTCAAGTCACTAATCATAGTTTGTTATGTGTTTCACTATGTTTTAAGGTACTCATTTGTAAACACTTTTCTTGGCTTATATATACTTATTGTTCTGACACTACTGGTTCTTCTTTCTTCATTTTCTTCTATCCTCTTCTTCTGTCTTCTTAGTCCATGTGGGATCATAATAATTGGTGTTCTTGTGTCCTTGTTGGGATTATAGTATCTGGTGTTTGTATCCTCTCACTTACCATCTATTGGGTTATTGGAGTTAAATCGTATTGTACTGTGATTTTATAAGTTTTGCTCTCTAGGTCTCTTGTTCTACTTTCAACTGTTGCTTTTATTATTACTTTTCTTTAGTTGACTGGATAATCATATTAAAATACACTTTTCTTTATACTTTATTCATCCTTACTTCTCTTCAGTGTTAGTTCTTTATTTTAAATATATCTTACATGGGTATTTACCTGTATGGTGATTATATGTACCTTTACAATATTATAAAAAGCGGGCCCAAACGTTTTCGTTTTTAATTTTTATTAATTTTTGAGAACTATACAATAAAGTTAATTTTAAATTTTTTTGAAGCCTAATTCATTGTCAAATCATTGGCACCATTTGGTAAGCTGTGAGTTAACTATTAAAGAAATACGAAATGTGTTTGTGTTGTATACAAATCACTATTTTCAGTAACATGTAGCCTTCAAATTATTATTATCTGAACAAATAATAATTAATTAACTCTGAAAAAATTTAAGACAAATCTTCATTAACTCTTTAAAACTCTTGTAGGGAATTCGTTTTACACACTTAGGCCTATATGTATAGAACATAATTATTATAAAACCATTTATTATTAAAAGGCATGTGTACATATTGTAACATATCTTTTTCAACTGTGTTAATATTTATCATAATTTACACATGACTTCATAAAACTAATTTAACAATCTTATACTACTATTTGCAAAAGATGTGACCAGACCATGCACTTGCATTTAAATTACTGATTATTTTTTAGTCCTTACAAGACATGTCTGTGTGTTATTTTAACTAATTACAGTTTTCCGTTATTATTTTTAATTATTTTATTTACAATAAGCATTTATTTTGTCATTATTTGGTTTGTATATGCTGTACATTGATCATCTTTAACCTTAGATGTACTTGCATTACGATTATAATTATTATTTTTGTCATAATACAATGATTTGTCAGTTTTAGTTTCAAGCTCTTATGGCCTATGTTTGGAATTGTTTTAATTACATATTTATTCCTACCATTCGCCTACTCTGTTTATTTCTTTTGTTAAATAAATCTTATGACATGTCTTTTATATGTTTTGTACACCTCAGATTTTGTGTACACCGTATATATTTCTTATTTTGAATGTTTTTGTCTAAGTTGGTCATTGGCCTAGATATAGGCCTACCCCGGTCCTTCTCAAAATTTGCATATAATTAATTTAGTTTTATGTTTTAATGCCTCATACTTGATAGTTATCGTTATTGGGTAAGACTGATTGTTGTTTTATGTTGGAATTTTCATAATATACAGATTTTACCCTGATTAAAGTGTTTTTACTACTTACAGTTAGTGTGATCAGACACTTGCATGAATTTATATTTATTCTGACTTACTTGGCATCTTATATCATTAGCATTACTCAGAAATAGTAGTAACAGGAGTTATCTGATCTTTCTATTTGATAGGTTTTTCCTGGATAATTAAATTAATGTGGTTTTGTGGTGTTTTGTTTGTTTGTACACTTTTGCTGTCTCTGTCAGTCCCATGTATTTACAATTTATATGCACTAATAACACTCTTAATCTAATTACATTTAGTATTGGGATTACGTCTATAATGTCTTTTCTCATTATGGTAATTTACTTATAAATCTTCAGGCTTTTACTACCACTTATTAGTATTTGCACATGGTTCTGTACCATATGTAAGGTTAGTTGGAACCCCTGTATGTTGACAACAATGCATTCATGCAAATTTACTGTTATTTCTACATTTTGCTATAGTTATCAAGTTTCACTGACAGGTATTTGCACATTAGTCCTATCTGATAATTATTTTTATCTTACTCTTGTATATATATATATATATTATTTATTATAACCTGTATTTATTTATTTTTATTATAACATTCTTAACTTGTTTATTTATAGAATAATCAGCTATTAATGCTGGTCTACTTAGAATGTCATTTGGGGTATTATGCGTTGAGTTTATTTTGACTCTATTACCCTACAATTAGTTAGGTTTTGTACAATCTTTATGTCTTTCTCTTCTTTCATTATTATTGAGTATCTTTTTATATTTACAGGTCAGTGTCAAGTCACTAATCATAGTTTGTTATGTGTTTCACTATGTTTTAAGGTACTCATTTGTAAACACTTTTCTTGGCTTATATGAGAAAAGACATTATAGAGGTAATCCCAATAATAAATTTAATTATATTAAGAGTGTTATTAGTGCATATAAAGTGTAAATACAGGGGACTGACAGAGACAGCAAAAGTGTACACACACAAAATACCACAAAACCACTTTAATTTAATTATCCCGGAAAAACCTATTGTATAGAAAGATCAAATAACTCCTGTTACTACTATTACTGGGTAATACTAATGATATAAGATGACAAGCAAGTCAGAATAAATATAAATTCATGCAAGTGTCTGATCACACTAACTGTAAGAAGTAAAAACACTTCAATCAAGGTAAAATCTGTATATTATGAGAATTCCAACATTAAACAACAATCAGTCTTATCCAATAACGATAACTATCAAGTATGAAGCATTAAAACATAAAACTAAATTAATTATATGCAAATTTTGAGAAGGACCAGGGTATATCTAGACCAATGAAAAGTTAGCTAAAAACATTCAAAATACGAAATATATACAGCGTACAAAAAATCTGAGGAATACAAAATATATAAAAGACATGTCATAAGATTTATTTAACAAAAGAAATAATCAGAGTGGGCAAATGGTAGAAATAAATATGTAATTAAAATAATCCCTTTTAATAATAAGTGGTTTTATAATAATTATGTTCAATACATATAGGCCTAAGTGTGTAAAACGAATTCCCTACATGATTTTTAAAGAGTTAATGAAGATTTGTCTTAAATTTTTTCAGAGTTACGTAATTATTATTTGTCCAGATAATAATAATTTGAAGGCTATATGTTAGTGAAAATAATGATTCGTTTACATCGTCATTTCGTAAATGTACCTGAAAAAGATGGCACAGAAGATATTTACAAATAATAAATTTAAGAAAAAATAGACATATATTTTATTCAGAAAATATTAGATATTTGTATCTAATCTTTTATTGTATTTTATTTTTATTTTACCGAGAATAATTACTATTTATAGAAAACCCTAGCAAAAAATATTTGTAATAAACGTCTATCTATATTCATACTTTTACCAGTACTTTTTAACTACATATTATACTAATGCACAACGAAGATATACTTATTATATGTTTATTTAGTATATAGTTATTTACGTATCAAGGAAAGAACGTGTGAAAAAAATTATCACAACATTTTATGCCTTATATGTTTTCTGTCATTGAATGATTAACCCACTTTTTGATAACGAGTTATTAGTAGGTTTACGATGTTAACACAACACAAAACAAGGCTGTCCCAAAAGGTATTTGTTCCTGATTTGTGCGTGTGATAGTACTCATTACGCTGAAAAATAGTTGATTACGTCTTTTAAAGATTATTTTTACTACGGTACTGAAATTAAAAATAGCTAAGATCGTATACAGGAATTAAACATAGGCCGTTGGAAGCAGTAAAACGTCTATGTTTGTACGCACGCATGGCAACAGTTCCGAGAAAACATGACATACATTTGTGTGTCGCGCCGTCCCACTGCAACACGATACGCGACACAGTAAACAAGCCGAGACATACGCACCAGCTGTCAATCTTGTAGCTGGCTATTATGTAATTATGTACTTTAACGTTCAGTAGTGGCAACGTTGTGACTTTGGTGACTCTATATATATTTTGTGGCAACACTGTGCATATTTTTCATCACTAGAAGTTATACCGAATTCAGTGACAAATTTGTAATGGATTTTGACAAACGCGTGAGTCGGTTGTGACGACTAACTTACCGGGGTAATTATTATTAAATTTTTTTCAACAAACCATCTTGAAACAGATATATATATTTTTACGGTTTTTTATGCTGATTACGAATATGTAAGAATAAAATGTCTAAGCTTACTCATAACTTTTATATATGGGGTCTCAAAAAGATGCAGAACTATGGTGAAAAGTAGCGTGTTCAGGTTATGATGCATAACTGTGATTATATATATATATATATGAGTTTACTGTTTCTAACTGTGTCTTTCATTTGTTGCGTTACAACCGGTGGAGTGCTGTGTGTGTGGTTAATAAAAGGAACCCTCCCACCTGTGCTTAGAAGACACATATGCTTGGAGTTTCCTGCTATGTAACTCTGGATGACAATGACTGTAATGAAGGAACAGGTGAGCTTCTCCGAGTCATCTACTTCTTTTGTGCAGCGGTTCCGCTGGGTGTTGGTGGGCTCTAGGTAGGTCTGACGGCTTTGGGGAGCTTGTTGTTCTGCTCTGCGGATGAGGATCGATGGAATGTCCCCATCCTCGCAACCCCTTACCTCCTGACTATGTGGGGACCCTGAAAAAATTTTATTTGTAGTTTGCACTCAGAAACATACCTTAACCCCAAATCTTTCCCGCCCCGTAAACCCAGATCACACACACACACACACACACACACACACACACACACACACACACTGTTATAATCTTATTCTGACTACTACTTGTTATTAGTAACAGCAAGGCTCACATTTTCAAACAATTAAACTTCAAATTTCAGCTCACATCACAATTCATTTGCCTTTAAGTATTCGTTACTTTACATTTGATTTTAAATTCACATTTAATTACTGCCACGTGATTATTTGATTTATTTAATTACATTTAATTCATGCTTAATTAGGCAGCCACATGTTCTCGGCTGCACCAGAAGTAACATGGCGAGTTGAGTCACACACACACACTGTTGTAAACATAATACACACACAACTCCTTATTAATTAACATTAAACACAACACTTTGGCTTTCTTAAAGCACTTTAGAGAATTATGAACTCATATTAAAGATGTACAACAAATGCAAGCCGTCAAACCAACCGCCCGTCGGAGTGCGAAAATGAAAAAGAAGGCGTTTTCTGCCTGGCGAGCAAGAGTACAGAAAAACTTGTTGAGAATTGTGAAAGGCTACAAAAAGCTGACGAATCGTAGCCATCCTGATTACGCTACCGTGCGCTGTAGCGGTATTTCGGTCAAGGCCCGATAAATAGCAGAGCTCCTGCCTTCCAACAGCACAACCTTTGTCCAGATATTTAGCCAGCTGTGTCAGCACCAAATATGGCTGTGTAATTCAATTTAAATTTGCCCCGGCACAGCGTTTCATTAGGAGTACGAATGTCAGCGACACGCACTAACTGATCAGCACCCAAGAAGACTCGAGTAACTACACCTATTTTCCAATGCAACGGAGAACAATTTTCTTCACTTATGACAATTACATCAACCTCAGAAATATTTCTACTAGATAACTGCCATTTATTATGTTTTTAAAATTGGTGTAGATAATCCTTGTACCACCTTCTCCAGACTGATTGAACAAATTTTTGAAGCAACTGCTAATGATGTACCGGTAATTGATTGCTTGGGGTTGATACAAGATCAGTATCTGGAAATGCAGTTAATGCAGAACCAATTAAGAAATGGCCAGGAGTAAGGGGTTGAGGATAGTTGACATCTGATGAAATGCCAGAAAGAGGGCGAGAATTCAAACATGCTTCTATCTGGGTGAGAACCGTATACAATTTCTCAAAATTAAGTATGGTAGTACCAATAACACGACGTAGATGAAACTTGACACTCTTTATTCTACTCTCCCAAAGGCCACCAAAGTGAGGTGAGGAAGGAGGGATAAATGACCACTTAAATCCTTGAGAAGATGAAAAGGAGTGAATTTTTGTCTTAAAACCTTCAGAATTGAATAACGTGTATAATTTATGAAGTGTAGAACTTGCAGCCTTAAAATCAGTGCCATTATCAGACATAATTTCGTTTGGAATAACTCTACGAGCAATGAAATACCTGAAAGCTGCAATGAATGCTTCTGAACTTAAATTTGACACCAATTCCAAGTGTATAGCCATTGTCGCTAGACAAATGAATAAACATATTGCGACAGTACAATCATATGCTGTACTGTGCATCTAATAGATAAAATAAATATTTAAATTAAATTTATAAATATTTAATAAATAAGCAGGTATGAGATTAAAAGCTTGGTTTATGTTAAAAATACGGAATGTAGACAGGCAGGCGCTGACCTGAACACTCACACAACTGTCGCTGGGACTGTGTGTCGCTGGGGTGTGTGTGTGTGTGTGTGTGTGTGTGTGTGTGTGTGTGTGTGGGACTGTAAGTGATGTGTGTGAGTGAGGCCAGCTCGAGCATGAAAGTTTGCAATCTCACCCTGAATAATTGTCAAATTACAGTTTTCATTTAATTATAAGAAAACCATAGATGGTAGAAAAATTCAAAGACTTGAAAATGTGTATAAAATTAATACGCATGTGTAGTGAGAAAACGGCGTGAAAGGGACGCACAGTGCGAATTCAGTGCAATTTTAAGTGCGTAGTAATTACACGGATTATTCTATTACGATGGAAATTACGTTGGACATGTGTAATTAAATCATCCATCGTTAGAGCACCCTGTAGTTCACATCAGACTTTGCCATTGGCAGAAATGTGCGAAAATATGAAATTGGATGAAAGTGGGAGAACTGACGCCACCGAGCAATTTCAAACCGGCAGAATTCTGTCTCAACAGGTGCTGTACGATGCTCGATTATAAATAGGGCACGAGAGAAGCCAGCCCTTCTTCTCAGTCAGTCTTTAGTCGCGGCAGGACGCTCTGTCCGTTGGCGACGCGAGTTTCTAATTTTTGTTAATTGAACAGTAGATGCGGACGGACACTATGTTCGTCATAAGTGCAAAATAGTAACTCTTAATCTGTTACCGAATACGAATGTACGTTAGTTCTGTCAGTCAAGACAAGTTACTATCTTACATCATGCAGAGGAATGGTATGCTGAACAGTAGAGGCGTCTGCGTATACTCGTTCACCATTAAGTATTGCAAAGGTAAAGACAATATTGTAGCAGGTACATTAAGCCGATACATCACAGAGGAATGTGAAGAAGTCTATGAGAACGAGAATAAGGAAATACAATTGCTACCAATTAAATTTAAAGCAAACGATGACATAAACAGATGCTAAAAAATTTAGTACAACAACAAAATTTGGATGTTACCCTAAGGGAGATGAAAGATCGAGAACAGCTACCGGATCACTATAAGGTACTTCATGGAGTACTTGTCTTCTCTTCAAGTTAGTAAGACCAAGATTGGAATATAGTACTAACTAACGAAATGTTGCATAAGTTGATCCAACCAGCGCACGAGAGCTTAGTGCATGCAGGTGCTCTGAAATGCTACCTGAGTCTGCGAGAAGATTTTACTGTCAATAATATGTTTCAAAAATCAAGAATGAGGTGAAGAAATGTTATGAGTGTCAAACGGCAAAAGGACCAAATTTACACACCTATGTAGAAATGTACAGTATCCAGAAAGAAAATAAGGGAGAGCTAATTGCAGTGGATTTCCTGGGACCACTACCACGATCAAGTCGAGGAATAAAGCACATATTTGTATGTATCGATGTGTTTTCCAAGGCAGTCCGTCTGTATCCAATTATGCGACCCACAACGAAGGTTGTTCTAAAAATACTACTGCAGAAATATATTCCAACATATGGAAAAATGAAAAAGATACTCAGTGATCAGGGTGTACAATTCCGGAGTGAGATATGGGAGAGAACTTTGAGAGAGAATGGAATACAACCTGTACTCACATCCATAAGACATCCTCAGGGAAATCTTGCAGAAAGGGTTAACAAAGAACTAGGTAAATATTTGAGGATATACTGCCGTAATCAACATAATAAATGGGCAGAGTGTTTAACATTTTCGAGAAAGCGATCAACGAGAACTACAGTGAAACAACCAGCTATACTCCAATAGAATTAGAAGAAGATTTTGGACGGAGTACATAAACAAACCCGAAAACCAGAATGTACCTGTACCAATAAGTGTGAAGATTGAGTATGCAAAGCAACGGATAATAGCAAGGGGTAACAAGAGAATGGAGAGATTTAACAGAACACACAAACTACAACAATTCAACGTGGGAGAAAAAGTATTATTGAAAGCCTGGTTGTCGGTCTCGAGCAGGAACTCAGCGTGTTCCAGAAAACGCCTGAACTTATCTAGAGCGTATACAACAGCCAAACACTCTAGCTGATAGACTGAAGACTTCCGTTCTTGTTGGGTCAAAGTTCCAGATATAAAGGCCACAGGCTGCCTAGCACCATCAACAACTTGGGACAGAACCGCCCCGAGCGCAATCGAACTCGCATCCGTCTGGAGGATGAACGGCCTCGAGAAGTCTGGCATTCTCAGTACTGGAGGGGAAATGATGGCTTCCTTCAGGGTCTCGAAAGCCTTCTGTTGCTTTTCCCCCCATACAAATTTGGCGCCCTTTTTCCGAAGTTCATTCAGAGGTGCCGCAATCTCCGCCGCGTTTGGGATGAAACGCCGATAGAAATTGACCATCCCCACAAATCTCGCGATGCCTTTGGCATCCTTTGGTGGGGGAAAGTCCCTGATTCCCTGTGTTCGCTCAGGATCCACAGTGACACCTCTATGGGAAATCAGGTGGCCCAGAAAAGAAATTTGTGCCTGGGCGAACTTCACCTTTTCGGGATTGACAGTGAGGCCGGCACCCCTCAACCTGCACATCACCTCTTCAAGATGACCCAAATGCTCCTCGTACCCCTTGCTGTACACCAGCAAGTCGTCCAGATAATTGAAAACGTACTTGAACTTGACATCGTGAAAAACGGTGTCAAGTAAACGGGTGAGTGTTTGGGCCCCTACCGCTAGACCCATAGGAACCCTAGTGTACTGATAGAGGTTCCACGGAACACAGAATGCCGTGTAGGGCCTACTTTCTTTCGTCAAGGGAATCTGGTGATATGCAGAGTTGAGGTCAATGATGGTAAAATACCTCGCCTCACTGAACCAATCGAACGCGGAATGAAGGTCAGGAAGTGAGACCGAATCTACCTCAATATTAGCGTTCAGCTTGCGGTAGTCGATGACCATCCTATGCTTACCTCCAGGCTTGGGCACTAGGAACGCTGGACTGGCATAACTGGACTGAGAAGGTTCAATCACCCCTTGATCTAATAACTCTTGAACCTTCTCCCTCAAGATGCTTATCTTCGGAGGGGCAAACTTATAAGGGTGGGAGCGCACCACCTTGGAGTCCGTTAGGCGGATCTTATACTCCAAGAGATGTGTGAGCCCGAGGGCCGGAGTTAATACAGTGGGGAAACGCTCACACAACTGATCTAAAGCGGACCGCTGGGACTGGGAGAGGTGGTCTCTAGATGTGTCGGGGCACTTAACCTCTTGGATATCCTGCCTGGTCCCCTGATATCCAAGGAACGGGATTACAATTCCCCGATTAAATTTAAAATAAAATTGGTGCTCTTGGATGTCAATAACGAGACCACTTTTGCAGATGAAATCGGCACCAATAATGCACTCAACTCCCAGAGCAGGAGAAACCAGAAAGCTCCACACCCAAGAAAATCCCTCGATTTTAAACTTAAATGAAACTACCCGGGAAATAGGCAGAATTTCCTGGGATGCCGTCCAGCACACTACGGAAGACTGTGCAGACCTTTTAATTAAACCCTGTCGTTCAAGGTCCTCGCACACTTTGGATGAAATGATGGATCTTGCCGATCCGGAGTCAACCAATGCTCTGAGTTGACTCTTTTTCAACTCCAACAGCAAGAAGGGGCATACGGAAGTGGGCCTAGAGATGGTTTGGAGGACCTTGATGCCCAAAGACTTGGGACCTACAACTGGCCTGGAGGCGCGTACCTTAGAAGACCCGCGACAGGTAGGGGAAGACCTCCGACATATCTTCCCCTCATTGACCTTTTTCTGAATGATCTTGGGCGCCTTGGGGAGGGACGTTGGACTCGAACCAACCTCGGTACAATATCGACTGATGTGGCCCAACCTACCACACCTAAAACAAGTCACATTAGGCGAACGACGGCGCCTCTCGTTACAAGAGTTTATAATTCTAATTTCATTACCGCATGAGGATGGAACAATTCGCCCCCATGCCTCTCGTGTCTTACCTTATCATGGGCCACGTGCTCACGGGACTCGTCGATCCCCTGGACCGTTCTAGAAATTACACATAGCCGCTCGAGGTCCGCAAAACAACGTGGATGGTCCGTGAACACCAAACGGGATCTCTCTTGGGGCGTCACCCCTTCTAAAATATTTCTAACGACATCCTTCTCGGGCAACCCCAACCTCAAAACCCGGGAACATTTACGGATATCCTGCACAAAATCCCCCAACGCCTCCCCGTTGGCCTGTGCACGATAGAACCGGCTATGTTTCAAATGCTCACGTTGCCGACGGGGTATGAAAGAGTCCAACACCTCCCCATGGAGAGAGTCGATACTGCCACCACGATGCAGAGTGTTGGTGACCAGCTCAGCCAATGAACCCCGGCAGTACGGATATATAACGGACAAGAGGACCTCATCGGACAGCCCCGGAAAATCCGCCAACTCCAGGACGATGTCCAGAAAAACCAACAATTTGCCCTCATCTTCTCCATCCACCACAGGAAGTCTCTGGAGGATGCCGGAAATAGGGTTGCGTAGTCTCTGATAACCTACCCCCGCTAGAATCACACAATACACCTAACACAAAACATAACCCACAAAAGCATATTTACAAGAATCAGAAAAACCCAAGTACTGTCCTTCCTTTGAGTGGACCCCCGGGTTTCCTAGCGCTGCGAAAACCTGACCCGCTCCAGAACTAACTCTCCGTCAGTCGCCAGACTCAAGAAGAAACAACATCAGACACTAACACCCACATACAATCCGCACCACCAAACACTAACCACAACAACGACATTTCGACTAAAACACGATCACCATTGCAGTCGGACGGTACCGACTTCCAGTCGGGCCATACCGCATCCCGCTAACCGCACGCGCAATCACTTTCATAAAATAAATACGGGAACCCATCCCCACGCGATCTCCGGCAATGTCCAATTTCAAAACAATAAAACCCAACTACAACACGTGCCCGTGGCGGCCTCAGGTTTACAATTCAAAACACCTAACAATAATTCATAGAAAGTACATATATACACCTACATTTTATGTCACTATTATAGTGCCACCTTATTTAATTATTAAGTGCCATTATTTGCCAGACTATCTCCGAGTTTGCAAGCCCCATCACACCAACGGACCCAAGGGTTCAACCCTAGAATGAACCACGCTCTCTGCTACCATTTGTAACCCCTCTTTCCTTTTATGCTTTTTTTTTATTTATTTTTATTTATATTTAAATTTCTATCTCCTTATTTATTTTTTTTTTTTTTTGAAAGAGAGGCCACAAGTTATTTAGAACTAGGCTAGAGCCTAGAGAAGCCAAACTTGTGCTGGGTCCAGTGTGATGGGACTTGCAAATGAAACACTGATCTTGAGATAACAACAACAATATTTATTGTGCTCTGCTTGTACAACATATGAGCCCTTAAGGCAAGACAATTAAGTCTTTTTTGTTTTTAAATATAATTCCATTAATATGCGCATTGCCAAAAGTTGAACAATGAATAATAAACTATTAACATCAATAAGTATCGAATGAATGTTAAATATCTGAATAATCATTGACTAGTAAATCGTTGCATGTTACAGAAATGATAATAATACAATTGTAAAATGGCACACAATCTCGAACTGCAAATAATTACACATTTCCTAACAAGATATAAATATATAGAAATATACACATGCATAATCAATATAACAATGTAACAATCATATAAAACAAACACACACATATAATTAACATCAATAGACATTTACAGATAAGTAACACATCACATGTTCACCCCGGTTATCAGCGTATATAAGTTTCTTATTGAAACACCCTTAACCCCCTTATTCTGACCAAGTATCCGGCCCCCCTTAATGTTCAATTAATAGGTGACTAAACCCCCAAAACCTCAATTAAAATATCAAAAGGAGAGGAGCAGACATGCCCCAAATTTTAATTAGATAAGTAGTAAACTGAATGTTCTATGTAAGCCCTGCGGCCTGCGCACAAATCCCATGCCGATGTTTAATTATCAATTTGAATCACGTCAATGACAATAATGAAGAGTGCCATCACAAGGTTAACATGGATGTCCGGTTGCCTAACTGCATTTTATATTTCCTTTTTACTTTCAAAACAGAATTTGTAAAAATAGTGGAACGTGACCACCATGAATATTGATAACTGATACTGTTTAATCTTGTGTTGTTTAATGGTTAATTAATTGGTATAGTGAGCAATAAAAATTAACGTTACAAAATTTACTATGGTAAAATACAAACTGTGACAATGGTAAAATTTAAAGTGTACAAATTAGCTAAACAGTGGAACAGAATTTTGTAAAGCGGAATCTAAGTCATGAAGGTATTAAAACCAGCTCACAGTGTTCCAAAAAAACTTAACTACCGGCCGGGTCAGGCATCGGGCGAGATCTAGCAAGATCTGACACATACAGACCTGCAGTGGACGGCTCCTACGGGAGTCGACCACGGGTTAAAACATCTCCCAGATCATTAATGAATAATAAAATACATGCGCCCACATTAACCAAAGATCCATTAAACATAAATATCCCAACGTGCTTAAAACAGAAACAGATTTAGATTCAACCCTATCTACCGAACTCCCCTCGACCCGGGTGGTGCGTGACCCTGGCCGAGTTTACACTCTCAGAACGAGATAGACATAACAGTGATAGAGGAGGCGTAAGCCTTACAAATTACAAATAATATATGCCACCCGTTGTCCGGAAATAACTGTCCAAACTGGAGCGTCTACATGAGAGTCTCAAAGAGTTTATCGGCCACAAGATTTAGGTTAATATGGTTAAATTTCACCTGGTTATTAGCGTGGAGTCTGAGGGTTCCGTTGGGTGTATCTAGTCCATCCTTCCGGCTGACACAGCTGACGAAGGTGTTTGAAATTACAGCATCTGAGGCAGTTGTTCGGCCGTCCTTCCGGAGCGGGGCAGATTTCCGTGTACGTCAGAAACCCTGCACAATTATATCTGGGATTACTCATAAGTTCATAAAACACACTACCACATTTACCCCCTGACATTGCATGGCCTGTCCAGTTTATAAACTCCGAAAATTGACTAAGTATAGAACCCCACTGAATGTAGTAAATCGCTTCAAAATAACCTCATTAAATATTTTAAAATATAATATGTCCAAATATAGTGACTCCATAATAATGATAATTTTAATTAACAGTTATGCTAAAGTTTTCATGACGCACTTACAGGAATTAGCAACTTTTAACAAGTCCGTGATGTACACGGATTTCAGAAAATTACTGACTTACGCCCCATCTTGGTTTAGTTAATTTAGTAGGATTATTACTAGATTAATATAAAACATAATTATATCATTACTGTTACAATCAATTAACCAGGGTTGAGATTAAACATACATGAAACAAATTTTAACCTGATAGTCGCCACGTGCTAAGGACTCACTGCAATATCTATCGTAACGCATCCACTTTAATATCAATTAAAAGCAATTTGTTTTTATAAATAATTAATATATATATCTTAATAGACTTACCGGAGGTCACGTAGGCTTCTACCTATCCATAGAAGTAGTTGGAAGACGAAAAACTGTTAAATCTACTCTGTCAGCCGAGGACCAGAAAGTGAAGCGCCGAGAGCCGAAGTTTGACTGAGCAACCCAGCTCTTGAAAAAAACTGAACGTAACAGAGATAGGGCGCGCGCGAGTCGACCGGCGGAGATGACAAAGTCCGATTGAGCGTACCAAAGGCCAAATTCCCTCGCGTCGTCAAATACGTAATTTTAATCATCCACTATATAGATATAGGAACATCGCCGCGTTTTCCAAAACGCGGCACAACATCAACAAGTCATCGTTTATTAAGTGTCTTTCACTCTTACAATATTTACATATGTTTCAACAACTGATATTATATTATAGGCAGTGTTAATCCAGAGCCATTACTGACACCGTTTGTTTAAATGATCAATATTATAAAAGAACACAACAACTGGTTTGATAATTCTACATAATAATTAGAACAGTAAAACTGTAATGTTGCCTTTCAATTTAAATCAGAATTCATAGTATAAAGTAAGTAGGATAAAAGTTATCAAAATTCAACACCTGTTCATATAGGACATTATACTTTGTCTAAAGAAAATAAACTTGCAAGAGACTGCCAGACATTATTATAATTCTAAAACTCCATTTTAAAACAAATTCTCATAGATCTGTGTTGATCAAAATTGGCAACATACATATGCTTAAGGCAGCCGATAATAACTGCAATTTAAATTACCTTTAAATTTTTCTGACTCTGACACATCATTATTTTAATAAATCTGAATATAAATTTTAACTTAGCTGTTGCATTATTAGATATAAAATTCATAAAGGTCACATGCCTAACAAGGCTTACAATGTTCAGTTAATCGTTATATTTTCAGTCAGGTACAAACTTAATTGCCTTTACATCACTAGGCATCTGTGTTAATGACTTCTTGAACAGACTTAACATTTTCTACTGGTTTGAAAGAACAAAATTATGTGTATAACCATATAAATTGAAACTAAGGGAATGCTCAGATATTACACAAAAACAGAATTCATAATATACGAATACTTAAGCAAGTCATTCTATGAGTTGTGCTTTCACTTGTAGCAACAGGAATGTAGTTGTAAGTGATGAAGGAGTAAATGGAAGTTTTTCACCTGGTATGTCGAATCATGAGGTATTCCCTGGTGACTTGCAGTGTGGCTAATGAAACATGTCCCTGTCAATGAAGAAAAGAGCGAAGTTGGAGTTGTTAGAGGATGGTCCTTGTAATTTTTATAGAGAGTCCATGCGGCTGACGGCGTGGACAGGGAGAAACTGAGCTGATGTCTCCGCAAATGATGTCCGGTGTCATGACCAGTGGCGAAGTTATATAGAGGCAATTGAGGCAATGCCTACCCTAAAAATTCTGTAGAATAAAAATTATAAATACGTATGAACTACATAACGTAAAGATTATACAGTGTTACCGTGACTGTTGAATTTATTAGGCCGAAACGTGCTTTACTGAGCGACCGCTAGATGGTGACAGGTGAGACTCGGCATAGCTCGTTTAAAGCTTATGAGGCAACCTGAACTTACCTCAGCGTTTTTTGTATACATCGTATGTAAGCAATGTGCCGGAATAATATGGAAGTGAAGGGAGGGGGGATTGTCCCGTGCTGTACACATAGAGCATTGAGGCATGCCTCACTTCTGTGGTCCAAACATTCAAGTTAAAGCACGCTGTGTTGTTTATAAGTGTGTTTATTTTATGCGGTTATTAAAAGTGTCCCTTTTATTCCGCTGAACTAACAGATGATCAAGATTGTTATTTCAATTATTTGTAACATTAACCATATATATAGAAACTAATCAAGTTTAAAAATTTGAAGTTCAATCAGTTGTATTATTGTGTATGACTAATACAAGGATTGTTCAATAAAAACACGTATAGAGCTGTAAAGCATTTTTTATTCAACGATTTTAAAAGAAGTTTCCATTAACATTAAGACATGAGTTCCACTGTTGCACCAACCTGTAGATTCACTGCTAGTAAAATTCTTACGGCTGTTTGTGGAACCATTCGCTTACAGCAAACTCCACCTCAGCGTACGATTTGAACCACCATCCTTTTAGTGATTCCTTAAAAAAAATTTAAGATAAGATTTTTGCCTACCCATTCATTAACTACTAGCTTCGCCACTAGTCATGACATCATCGAAACTCCACGTTCTTCCGACGAGTCGGGAACCCTAAGAACAGTTTATCATTTTTAATTGGGCAGTCACCTGTACAATTACCCCAACTATCACACTTCCACTCGCACCTGAACTCAGTGATTAATCTTAATAGAACCAGATAATTCACTCTTGCATGTCCCTTAGCATTAGTAAAATTTAAAAATTTTCTTTCAATTACATCTCCATTTGCTTTTAATTTACTTTCAATTCTTTTCTAAATGTTTTGACAATTCTCTGAATACAAATTTAATGCTCCCTTGTTGAATATACAATTACAATTGTATAATTAGTTTGGTGCAAGGTCAGCATGTGTTTGACAGATACGAGAAAAATCTGTGGGACACACACACACACATTAAAACCTATTTCATATTCTTTACTAAATCTCTCACATTTAAACATAACCACTATTATTATATAGTTTGTAGGAATTAACATCTCTCACCTTAGACATACTACGAAGTTATCTACTCATAGTAGAATGCCGCAAAACCAAAGGAGAAAAGGTACCCAGCCACCAGCCCACCAAAAGCTCTGTGCAAAGGCGAAGAAGAGAGTGAGGCTCGATAGCCGTATTATTCAACCCAAGAAGATTTTAACCAAACAAGCTAGAAATTGTTAGACAGCGGACAGCCACCAACTGTATCGCGTCGCCACAGTCAGACTTGATTTCGTCGCCGCAGCTATATACCTCACACGAGCACAACACAACTCTCTCACTTTAATTGCCGAAGCCATAAGGCAGTGGAAACGGTGTGACAAATGACTGGGCGCAGGATTTGAATTTGCTTGACTGACACGGTTTTCATTGCTTCGGCACACCCTCACCTCAAAAAGGCAAGTCAAAGGATTCACAGTCCCCATTGTGTAGGATTCACAGTCCAGTCAATACTACAAACAAGTCTCTTGGCTGTCCTGGAAAATCTCAGATACCTTACCGCACTCAGGAGAACAGAGGCTCAAAGAGAAAACGAAACAAGAGGAAGGAAGAAGTGGAGTGTATATGCATGTGTGTCTGAATGTGTACGTGTATGAGTGTACAGTACTGCATGCTGACCTGGCCAGGGCCAACATACAGAGAGAGATAGAAGAAGAAAAGAAGAAAGACGAGATTCGGGCATTGACTCTGAGTTCTGATGCCCTAAGGCCTCCAAACTCACAACTGAGACCCAAGGACCAATACCTGATCAGGACAATTTCTATTCCCCCCTTATCAAGGACTGGACAACTCTCAACGCGACAACGACCATCCCCACACGACCCTCTCAGCCATGCCAATCCCAGGGGACCGCCCCTACACGTCACCCTCACTGGTGACCACCACCTATTACTGCCACTCACATATACACGCCCGAAGGCCAACAAGGTGCTACTGACCTTGATATGTGAGTCCCTACCTACTCTACAACTGTCCACCTCGTGGACCGACCACGCATATGCAACACAACAAGGTAACCCCATCGACCTTGACATATGCACGGCCAACTTCCCTACTCTAGGGCGGACGGCCCCGACAACAAGGCAGAAAGAACGGATGGAGGTCACGCGAACATCAATCCCAGATAGCTCTATCAAATCGCTAACTTTATATGTGAGTAACTTCTATACAGCATGGCCTCCTCTCGATAGGACGAGAGACAGTCAAATGAAATAGGGGGCATCTACCCAAGAATACGGCATGGACTGGACGGTAACTCACTTAGGGGCTCTTTGTAGTACACAATTCCAAAAAAATAATAATTTGATGTCCCAAATACATTCACCTTGAGGTGAGCCTTAATTACAAAATTCTATCAAAGACTATTTGTTGCACAATCAAAAAGTCATTTATTACTGCACATGTTCCAAAGTATAAATACCTAAGCTCCTGTCTCTATAAATACTCATACCAAAACTTGGGTGTCTAATAAAGAGGGTCGGACCAATTCTTATAACAATCCCCGGCCAGAATCACTTCATTAACAAAAACACAAAAACACACAATGTAACACAACACCTCTCAATAACAGACGGGAAAGACTTGCTTCCATGCAAGTGGCGCTTCTTTTAAAAAAAAATATATGTCCTACGCCCAGATCATCATTTGAAAATATTCCATCAAGAGCTGGCTATAACATCAGTCCCTACCTTGTTTTTTAAATCTTATCCCATCCAAACCAACTGGCCCCAGGCCTTGTTGTCTTACACAAATAAAAACACTCAACCAAAAAAAAAAAAAACCTACTCGTTTGGTTACAGCAAAACACTCGGATAGGGAGGGTGAGAGAGAGAGAGAAGAAGAGAAGGCCCTCTCCTATGGCCTGAATACCCTGAACATCAAACTTCCTTAACACCGGTGGAGACACGCTTGCCTCCTTGGGACAACTGATCGAATTTGGATGCGCATGTGGTACTAGTTTTGTGTTGTGAGGTGGAAAGAAAGCCGAAATCATGGTAGGAATGCTCTAAAAATGACAGTCCCACACACTACCATATCCGAGGCGAGGATTCTTGAAATGGGTCAGACGGAAAAAGAAACAAAACGCGTGAAAGCGGCGAGCGCATGCACGGACACAACAGCCAACACAACAACCGACTCCCTCACCACAGGAGCAACGACAGAAACGTCCTGGTGAACAACGTGGAGAACCACCGCAACAGCATGGCCCACCACAACAACAACAGCAGCAATTCCTCAGAGCACTGATGCCGATAGAGCTTCCCATCATAGTGGAAATGGAGAAGGTGCAGTCATGTTACAACAACGAGTAGTAAATGATTTTAGGGAAATCAAAATGAATCTACCTTCGCAAACCACCTCATTGAAGCAAACCACACATATAAAAACATCGACAATAACATGAACATACTACACGTACACACAAAAGGCCGAAAACTAGACACTCTAGAACAATTAGAAATATACAAACACACAAAAACAAATAAAAACGACATCCTAAACGAACAGACACAATTCAAATCGCACGCATTATTCGAACACATCTCACCACACACACACAGCTTCAATCTTTCGAAACACTATCTCGTCACCAACAACAAGACGAGCAGCGCTACTAACGACAGCCTCTGATGAAGCCTTCTATAGGTGAAAGCCGGTTTAGGCTGTAAGGTAAAACTTTACGTTTTTACTTATAAAAAACTTGGTGTTCCGAGTCGTCAATATTATCGTGATATTTAGTTAAGTAACGGACACGTCATGGACAACGAAATCCAAGAATTTAACTATTTCAGTTTGGAACACTTTTTTTTTAATACTTATTTTACATATTGAAAAGCTTATTACTGTAGCACTGCACCAGCAACGGTGTAGTATGGGTTACTTTATAATTATTGTTGGTATTTGGGTATAATTTAAATTTCAGTTATGAATTTGTATATCCAAAGAAGTTATTTATTTGTTCAGTTCAATTTCCTACTGCACCTATGCTCTGATATTGTGATAGTTGCCTTTTTTATACACAATTTGTTACATTGGTAGATGGAGATTTATAAACCATTTTCTGTTTCTTAACCTTGATGGTGATAACCTATAATGTACACATTAAAATTTTCTATTAAGGACAGTGCCAAGTTTGAACACTGAAATAAACAGACTAAAAAAGTCTGGTGATTACTATGATACACAGAAATTATGACTATTATTAGTCAATGACAAACAAAATTATATGAATAATATAATATAACAAACAGATTGCATATGCCAAAAATAAAGAGCCAATAGGAAATGTGCACAATGGTGACTAGGTTAGTGAAATAAAACGCTTATTATATGCATATATTCACTTGTATTGCCCTGAGATATTTCCAAAGGAACTTGTTCATGACGTGGCATCCACGATGTGGATGATAATCTTTTCCTGACTGGACTCTTTCTTACCAGAATAACTCAAGGAAAGGTAAAATTTGATTTAGCACTAAGATTATGTGGTTTCTGGAGTACATTCTGTAAGATGTTTAGTCAGAAAACCTATTATACTGGTTATAAAATATCCTGTGGTTACTTGTACACATGATTGGTGCAAATGAAAGTTGTACTTGAGTAATTTTTTTCATCAATTCAGTTACTGAGCATGTGTGAAGCAATTATCAACCTCCTAAGAATTAGTTTCTGAATAAACATTCACTTAAAAAAAATGTGATTCTTTTTGGAATAAAGTGAAATTATTCTCAAGCATTTCTTTTTACTTCATCTTTATTTAAGTACTTACCAAATACATAAATGAGATACAATTCCTTTATATTTTAAATTATATTTAAATGAGATACAAGCCATCTCATCAATCTGTAAATGTTAAAGCATAGTATATATTAAAACATCTTATTTCAAGTTACGTTCAACACTTCCTCATACATTTGACAAGTGCAGATATAATGCCAGACGAGTACTCATCATCAACAAGTCTGTCTAGTGACCTGTCAACATATTATTCTGTATAACGCTACGTAACTTTTTGTGTGCCAGCATCTTAGCTTCTCATTTTGATGGATCTTAGCTTAATTGTTATGTAATTAATTATATAACTGTAAGAAGCCACACACATACACACACACACACACACACACACACACACACACACCGCGCTGGGATTCAAAGTGTGTGTTTGAACAAGTGTATCAAAAAGTATATGTTCATACACTTGTTCAAACACACACTTTGAATCCCAGCGCCAATTCCCTCCCACCAGCAACCCCCACCACACACACCTACAACCCATAACGGTTACTTTGTACTGACACTCTGTATTTCAAATCCCACTGAGGAAGATGGACACCACATCGAAACGTTTGAGACATAAAACCAAAAGTAAGTGTTCACTAGTAAAAGTTTGAGTATATATATATATTATTTAAAAAAGTGAATGAAGAGGATGTATCAACAACACAATTACAAGAATTTATATAAGTATAAAGGTCCAGAACTCCATGATAGCTGATAAAATTTCAACAAATCGCGGACCTTCTGTGACAACAAAAAGTTATTTTACATCACATTTTCTTACCAGTTATAACACTGTATATATACTTTCTATATTCATCTGAATTAAATTTCTCATCTGTTGCCTGGCCCAATAAAAGTTTTTCTGCATACCAACAAACACACCGCAGTTTGAACTATCATTCTGACGAACATATTTAGGACAGTTCACTTGCCAATCCTCAAGTGTTCCCCCCCAAGATCTTAATTAACACTTGTCTCCAATTACAGATCGTTTTTTCATATACGGGTTTTACAGATTCTGACACCAGGTCATAAAATAACTGTTTTTTAAAAACATCAGCTACTAAAAGGACCCAATGATTACTGTCCGGATTTAGGGGTATAATTAATTTTGAATACCCATGCAACTCCATGTGGCACACAGACTCAAGTGCATAATCTAATGGAAATGTTAGAATCATTTGGGATACTGCACTATCTACTAGAAAGATAGGAAATTTGTTACCGGTACATATCTTATTTCAAAAACATTTATTACATTATCATAGAGCCAACCAGTATGAAAATGTGGATCTGCTGAGATCAGCATATTCAGTTCGTTATTATTTATATATGTATCCAAAGATTTCAAATGAAGAGCACTGATGCTGTATCCGCAAACATTGTAAAGGGTACGGTGTATATCTTGTTCACTGGAAAGAGGGTCAGTGAAACTTTTCCACGTAGTAGCAAAGACTCCTTTATACAATTATACCGAGCAAAGTCTGTATTTTTAGTCTCTGTTCTTATAGGCTTCTTTTCTTTGGCAGTTTGATAAAATCTCTTTTGAGGAGAAATTTTGATGTTTGGTGGAACCAAATCATGTGCCATTGAAGGAGGTTTACCATGTACACAGTTTTGATCATTGTTCAACATTTCACATTTTTGAACTAATAATTGTAAAGTGTTTTGCACATATGGCAGTAAAGATTGAGAATTTTTATTACATATAATGTTTTTCAATTTATCTGCCAATTGACACACGGACTGAATTTGTCTGTATTTGCTGTTGTATTATGTATGTTAACTGAGTTACTATTTGTAGTTACCAACGTTTCATCTATAGCTAAATCTGTACAATCAGAACTTATACACGATGGTAAAGTTAGTTTGTGGACAAGATAAGAATGAAGCTTGTGTATATGTTTGCACAATGAATTACTGTCAGCACATGAGCATGTATACATGTGTGAACACAACCTGAAACATGTATATTCAATACATTTTATAAAACATAATTCTGGCATATAACATTTTCTAGCTAAACAATGGACTTTATAAAGGACTGTTGAGTCTGACTGACTCCGACTTGACAAACACTACAATTTCCAGTTTCAATTATATCAGAATCTGTTATAATTATCATATCAGCCCCTGTGACTCTGGTATGTGATGTGGAAGGGTATGCATGTGCCCTATTTGATGTCCCTGGCTGTGTGGTGTGTATACGAAATGTGGAAGCGTGTGCGTGTCCCCTATTTGATGTCCCTGGCTGTGTGCTGTGTATATGTGATGTGGAAGGGTATGCGTGTTCCCTGTTTGATGTCCCTGGCTGTGTGCTGTGTATACGTGATGTGGAAGGGTATGCATGTGCCCTATTTGATGTCCCTGGCTGTGTGCTGTGTATACGTGATGTGGAAGCGTGTGCGTGTGCCCTATTTGATGTCCCTGGCTGTGTGCTGTGCATATGTGATGTGGAAGGGTATGCGTGTACCCTATTTGATGTCCCTGGCTGTGTGGTGTGTATATGTGACCTAACAGCTTGTGCATATGATACCCTATTTGATGTCCCTGGCTGTGTGATGTGTATATATGATGTGGAAGTGTGTGCATGTGCCCTATTTGATGTCCCTGGCTGTGTGGAGTGTGTATGTGACCCAACAGCTTGTGCATATGATGTCCTTGTGTCTCTGATATCTGATGTGGATGTCTGATGTCCCTGGTGGTATGGTGTGCAAAGTATTAATTATGTGTGTATTTGATGTTTCTGTGTCCGTGTGTGTCTGTTGTTTAACTGGATATGGAAATGATGTTCTGTTATGTGTGTCTGTAGTGCATGTCTGTTCTCTGTAGAAACTAGATAAATTTTTAGACCTATTTCTTGTACAGACATGAAAAACATTACCCATTAAACATTGAATCCCTCGCTGTGTGATGTGTAAGCCATCCCTGGACAGCAACTCCATAAACGGATCTCTTGAATGTAACATAAAAGACTTCCAGTTGTCTATGAATAGTCCTCCATATCTACGAACACAAAAAAGTGGAATCACTGTGGCAGTCACAAAAAAGTAAAAATGCATTGCATTACTTAATTAACAACCTACTAGAGGGAATAAAATGCCAAAGTCATGAAAGTCAAGAGACATATTGAGCATAAAGAAGAAGTAAAATATTTATTTGCCAATAAACAGAAGACTTTTTAAAACTATATTATCAAGAAAATTCAAAAAGTATTACTGTACGAATACTAACTGTAATTTTATAAGAGTTATCAGATTTTTATGATCAGAATTTGGAATTTAATAAATGATTTCTAAAACTTATTTTATTTTGAGAACAAAATTTGTAACAGCAATGATGTGGATGCCCCATTAACACATCAAGTCTCTGCATTAACAAAAGAAACTTACATGTATAAAGTTTTACCTGGTAGCCAAGCCTTGTATCAGCCGATTCAAGCTTCTCTGTCTTTTCATTTATTATCTTTATTCTGTTCATTTCAGCATCTGAATATGGCCTATACCTATTTTTACTGTGAAACAATACACTTGACAAATGGAGTTGCACATGCTGGTTGCCTTTTAGAATTTCTTGGATAAGAGAGTCATAATTTTGGATTATTTGATCTGGATGCTGACCTGTTAAAAAGTTTTTAAGAATTATAAAAATAAACGGGTATAGTACCTATCGATAAAATATTGGAAAATAATGTGCATAACACCAAAGCAATCTTACAAATCTTTTTGATCAATCATAATCGTATAAAGTAAAGCACTAATAACTGAAATATTTTATTTACAAAATTCTATGTAACCACAAATCAAATTATTTGTGCCCAAATGGATTACTACGTGATAAAAGAACTTGGTTGCTTCAACCATTGAAGCGGACACTTCTTCAACACGCATTCCTGACACCAAAAACACTGTGACTTCAAAATCATTCTGGCACTGAGTAGTCAGATGTGCATATTTTACCTGGGAGTCACCAATCATGAGGAGGCCTGGACGCACCATTGTGACTGCAAATGAAGAATACTTTATTAAAACAAACACATATATTTACATCTGCCAATGGAAATTTAACCTTGCTTTTGTTTGTATATTCCTCTTTCTCAGGCTTCAGAATACTCGATTTTAACTTACTTTTATTATGCAACAGCACTTTGTTTTGACCTGCATTACATAATATCAGAGAAGTCAAGAAAACTCACAAACACCAAAAGAAATTACGGCTCCATGTGAAAAAATGGGTATTCATGTTTCATCTCCTTAATACTCATGAAACTTTTTAAACTAAATTTTAGTATTTTAAACATAAAATAATTTCACAGTTTACTCAAAATAACTGTAAATGGCACAAACTTAGAACAAAGAATAATTAACCTAAATGAACACGTGGTTTCAAAACAGATCAAGCCCCAAAATGCATGAAGCTTTTATTTTAAATTTAATTTTTAGTCTTTTAAACATAACATACTTCTACACTTTACTCAGTCCTTAAAATTTTTTGCAAATGTCACAGGATTAATCTAGAACAATGAATAATTAACCATAACAAAACACGTGGTTTCAAACCCGATAGCACAAATGAAATACATCCCAAAATTCATGAAAATTTTATACTAAATTGGAGTTTTTTTTAACATAGAAAATTTTTACCATTCACTCAAAATCATTGTAAATGGCACAAACGTAGAACAAAGAATAAATAACTTAAACGAACACGTGGTTTCAAACCCGATCACGCAACTAACTTCATGAAGCTTTTGTTTTACATTACGTTTTGGTCTTTTTTAAACATAAAATACTTCTAAACTTTACTCAGTACCTGAAAACTGTTGGAAATGTCACAGGATTAATCTAGAACAATGAATTTTAACGTTAACAAAAACGCGTGGTTTCAATCACGACAGCACAAATACATCCTAAAATTCAAGAAACTTTTACTTTAAACAAAATAGGAAGGTTTAACATAAAAGACTTACAGTTTACTCAAAACCATTGTAAATTAAATAAACAAAAAAAATTAACCTACACGAACACATGGTTCCAAAGCTGATACCCATTTAGTATTTCTATTTTATTTCTAAACAAACACATAATAATAATAATACTCACCAAATTCCTGAAAAATTATGTAAAAGAGATACCTGTAATAAAATTAACAATATAATTTAAATCCGTAGAAACACCTTTCCAAATTGATGCACACGCGCACACGAATTCCACCATAACTTAGACTAGACTAATTTTTAGCATAACACAGAAATAGCAACATCCGGTAACAAGTTCATTTGTTTACCACGTGTGGTCTGTTTAAGCGCTAGTTGTCGGTTGTCCATCACTGCAATAAGAAACAACGGCGCGACAAATGATTGGCCGCAGGATTTGAATTTGCTTGACTGTCGCAGTTTTCATTGCTTCGGCACAATAGTGATCAGCCTTCCACATGGTACATTGAATAGTCTTAGACTTAATATGATAGTTAACCAACATAGTTTGCTTAAATTTATTTGTTTCTTCAGGTGTTTGTTTAAACTAGGGTGAGTTATTTATCTGTCTACTTTCTATGTTTGCAAAGTACTTTCATATTTTGTCTACTTTATATTTTATCATATTTCATATTTTATATTCATACTTTATATTTCATATTTTATCATATTTCATATGTTTGTCTACTTTCATATTTTCAAGTACTTCTCTTTTAGTATTTAAAAATTCAGTAAATTTGTCAAAATCAGTAAAATTTTCACTTGAAAGTGTTTCTTTTCAGCGTTTGGAAGTAGTTTGGTTGGAAGTTTGGACATTTGAAATTGAGTAACAATAAGCTCAAAAATATTTACAGGCAAATTCATGACCTTAAAAGCATTTACAGTTGAATTTATTTTATTGGTAAAGTTATATATATTATTCGCTGATTCTTTGTCAATTGAATTGATTTTCATTATGTTCTCAACATGATGAAGAGAAATAATCAATTTGTTAGTAAATCTGTTTTTAAGTAGCTCTAGAGCTACGTGATAATTTTCATTAGTAATAGGCAGGTTTTTTATTATTTCGAGTGCCTCTCCCTTTAAGGAAGCATCCAAGTACTGTAATTTTTGAATGTTAGTAAGATCCACCCTAGAATCTACTAGATCATTGAACATATGTATATAATGTTGCCATTCCAAAATATTTCCACTAAAATATGGAAGTTTGATAGGCGTTAATTGTATTGGATGAACAAACCTTTCTGTCTTAAATTCATTAGGGGTTGTGTTAGCATTGTCGGTAGGATTAGCTGAAAACTTATCTAAGAGATTGTGTAACTTACATTCTGCATTACATAAATCATTTTCGACTTGAATTCTGTCATTCTCTAAATCTGCTATCGTTTCTTCAGATATTTCTAATTCAGAGTGAATGGCATCGTATTTTCGTTGAAGATCGCCTAACGATCTCAATTTTATACGTAATGAAGGGAACATCATTTTTTGTAACGTCAAAATTATCAGCAAAGCTATTAATCCTAGTAATTGAGGCTTTAACAACAGCTCTTTGTTTTATTAGCTGTTTTGTGTGAGTCATTTTGAATCTTATTAATTAATAGACTAATGCAAGGATGATGAACACAATATAAATATATAACAGAATAAAGCTATAATAATAATATATAACTAATAATGCTCGACGATATGAATGTTGTATTTGAGTATCTTCCATAACTTGTAATAAGAAATATAGAATGTCAATACATACAGTTTGAGAACGAAGATCATCGTTACTGAAAATCAGAAAAGGTTAAGTTTATGTTGACGTAAACAACTGAGTAGAATCCATGAGATGCGTAGTAGCTGCGTAAGTAGTAGCTGCATAGTACGTGGGTGCGTCTTGGGAGGAATGACCGCGGCTAAGGTTGCGCTGGGGCTCAAGTGGGGACTCGTGTTGCCATGTTCCGCTGCCATGTTGCACAACTGCTGATGAACGATTGCACAATTTTGGAACACTAATGCGTATTATGGGTTTAATACGCCGATTTCAGTCTTTGAACGCGCACATATGATTTGGACCTCACTTAAGTATTTATTTTCACTTCACACTTGTATTTATTGTATTACACTAGGCACATATATTATGTTTATATGCTGAACATTTGAACATCTTCAATGATCCGACCCGGAGGACCAATGTTAAGTGAACTTGTTATCCCTGTTATAAATTAAGGGTGGCAACTATTCATAATAGTAGTAGATCGCTGGAGTTTTACTTAAAATAAAAGAATAGTGGACTGTATGAGTAAATGTTTATTTTTTACTTGAATGTACATTGATTTTACCTGCACATGTAACGTATAAATGTATGTCGATTTAAATACATCACTGAACCTTGAATAACAAATTGTAGAACTTAACGAATATATTGAATAATGTAGAATTACGCTGGACGAGATTGACGTGTGTATCGCCAGAAGGCCCTTACATTACTGTAACTAAAAATAGTGGGGCGAATGAACGTCATGCGCGCTGGCCAATCAGAACTAAGCAACATACAGTCACATGTTATACGCGTACAATTGAATTTACAATATAATTTTAATACTGGCTAAGAGCCCTACTGTTATGCCTCAACCACTTGCAAATCTCCTCACTGTAGTAATTCTTCAATGGCCCCATGACAGATATATCTAATGGTTAGAGCTTGTGTGTGGTGTGGGGTGGTAAACAAATTATCTGAACGTGATTAGCTCGTGCCATGTTTATGATATTGTCGTGACCTAGCAGTAATCACAAATAAATTATCAAGCAATGTGAATAAATGGGTGTGAAATGATTAGAGCCTGAGACTGACTTTAAGAGAACACATATTTATTTATAAGACTGACTTGCACTCAGGTTCATTTTTGTCGATTAACACTTGTTGTACTTACAACACACAGTAGCTATGAAGAATGATGTTGAAGAACATGTCTGTAACACATGGGGTACTTGCGCACCCCAGACCCGCTCCCCGACATTAGAGTCTACTCTTAGCGAACAAAGGCAAAAAAAAGAGAAGCAGTGCTAAGTGTGTCTATTCGGTTTTATAGTATTTAGTTGCTTTAGGACCACACCCAGGTTACAGGGTTCAGATTGGGCCTCCTGGAGCATCTGTTAGTCAGTCAGGAGAGAGGTCATCACTCAAAGCAATATGACGTGTCTAAAAGTTAAAAGGGTTCTTTCCTCCTTATGTAGGCTTGGGAATAAAGGAAGTTATGGTTTTGGATTTTTCTGTCATAAACTAACAAACAACCACAGTGAGACTAATTTTAAATGAATTATCCCACACCTACTTCCTTACAACAAAAGAAAGAAATCAAATTCTGAAACTTAATATAGATAATTTTCATCTCACTACATTACTCCCTCGTTTTAAAAAGTAAGTTACCAAGAACCTAGCTTTTCCAGTATCCTCATGTGTCCTGAGTGGTGTAAAACAAAACAACAAGAGCACAAAAAAGAAACTTAAGAATACTCCTTAGCTATACATATAATTCATATATACAACTGTGTAACTGTTTAAAACTATGTCCTTCACTATAGTTATCAATGAGTTCTTTACAATAATGTGTCCAAGTTACTAAATAACAAATTAATTGAAACAAATTGATACAATATAATTAATTCTTGGATTTCGTTGTCCATGACGTGTCCGTTACTTAACTAAATATCACTATAATATTGACGACTCGGAACACTAAGTTTTTTATATAAGTAAAAACGTAAAGTTTTACCTTACAGCCTAAACCGGCTTTCACCTATAGAAGCCGTCATCAGAGGTTGTCGTAAGTAGCGCTGTTCGTCTTGTTGTTGGCGACGAGATAGTTTTTCGAAAGATCGACGCTGTGTGTGTGTGGTGAGATGTGTTCGAATAATGCGTGCGATTTGAATTGTGTCTGTTCGTTTAGGATGTCGTTTTTATTTGTTTTTGTGTGTTTGTATATTTCTAATTGTTCTAGAGTGTCTAGTTTTCGGCCTTTTGTGTGTACGTGTAGTATGTTCATGTTATTGTCGATGTTTTTATATGTGTGGTTTGCTTCAATGAGGTGGTTTGCGAAGGTAGATTCTGTAGTGGTGTGGAGTGCTTTTGTGTGTTCAATGTATCTCTGTTTGAAGCTACGTCCTGTCTGGCCTATGTAGAATTTATTGCAATTTGAACAATTTAGCTTATATACACCGGGTAGATCGAATTTGTTTTGTGCTTTGGGCATGCGTTTTGATAGTGTGTGTTCTGTTTTGTTAGTAGTTTTGTAAGCGATTCTGTATCCTGCTTTTCGAATTTGTGGGCAATTCAGAACAATAGTCAGTAAACTCCTACACAAAACACAAAACAAACAACAGACAAAGACAGAAAACAACAAATTCATAACACTAACATACATCAACAAACAAACAGAAAAAATTGCCCACAAATTCAAAAAAGCAGGATACAGAATCGCTTACAAAACTACTAACAAAACAGAACACACACTATCAAAACGCATGCCCAAAGCACAAAACAAATTCGATCTACCCGGTGTATATAAGCTAAATTGTTCAAATTGCAATAAATTCTACATAGGCCAGACAGGACGTAGCTTCAAACAGAGATACATTGAACACACAAAAGCACTCCACACCACTACAGAATCTACCTTCGCAAACCACCTCATTGAAGCAAACCACACACATAAAAACATCGACAATAACATGAACATACTACACGTACACACAAAAGGCCGAAAACTAGACACTCTAGAACAATTAGAAATATACAAACACACAAAAACAAATAAAAACGACATCCTAAACGAACAGACACAATTCAAATCGCACGCATTATTCGAACACATCTCACCACACACACACAGCTTCGATCTTTCGAAAAACTATCTCGTCGCCAACAACAAGACGAACAGCGCTACTTACGACAGCCTCTGATGAAGCTTTCTATAGGTGAAAGCCGGTTTAGGCTGTAAGGTAAAACTTTACGTTTTTACTTATAAAAAACTTGGTGTTCCGAGTCGTCAATATTATAGTGATATTTATATAATTAATGATAAAAATTTCTTTTTTCTATTTTTTTCATCCATTACTATATACAATTCTTGATCTACTATTGTGTGTTGTTTCATTTCATATCACAAAATATTGTGTTTATTTTCCTTTTGCCTGCTACTTTGTGAGCATGTTGCTATCGTTGATCACTGCGTAAGAAGGAGGGAGGGTTTGTGGCGTATGTGCATACTAACAGTCATGAAGATCCAGTAACGGGAGTCACTGGTCCACGCATGAATCACACTCTTGGAGTGTCCTGAATTTCCTTGTAGATGACTTCCATCTGCTGGACAGGGCGAGAAGTTGTAGTGGCTGCAAATAATTTCCGAAAATTTGCATTGTGACATACGCCACAAACAAATGCTACTACACTTGTGGTCAGGAAAAAGATAAACAGAAATACTATTATGAATGGGAATGACATAAAACTTTGTTTACACTGTGCGCTTATCAGTTCTAGTTTTATTTTGCAGCTTGGTTATTGAGATAATATCAACTGGGTCAGATACATTATTTAAAATTTCTTGGTTGTAGTTGGATTAGTTGGGTGGAATGTTTTTAATTCAGAAAATGTTAGGATATTTTTAATAGATGGTATTACCACATGATTTGTTAGGATATTAGTGAAAGTCTTTCCCTTTGAACACGAGAGTAACATGAAATATTTGGAGTATATATAACAATTTTGTGTATTCAGAAGAATTCCAGTACTGCTTAATAATTGTGTTTGTGGACTCATTTCTCTCAGACTATTTTGTGAAGTATAACATTGAAGCGCCACTAGGGTAGGCTTCGGCATACTATAAATCCAGAAATTGCCATTACTTCCAGCATAACTTACAGGTTTATTGTAATTCGTCGCCACTTCTCTCTTACACAGTCAACGACTCTGCGCATTGTCTCAAGTAAACATAGCAAAGGCGCAACTGCTGTTCTTAGATGCCGGCACAAGTGGCTCGCTGAGGGGACAAATTCGGCATGATAATTTAATCCACTGGTACACTTGCTTGTAGCTTAACATCACACAGTTCAACCTATTTTTTGATATAGCAAGATACACTGAGTCACTACACACTGTTACAAATTGAGCCAGTGTGTTATCATAATATGGCAGTGGTTTTACAACAAATAGTTTAAATTGGCTTATAGTAGACTGTATGGGAATTCCTATTATTAAATTAATTACATTCCTAACAGATATAGCGTGACTTTTAGATATTCTATAATAATTATAAAATTTATCTGTTTTAGTGTCTATTGCTAATGATAGACCAACAGGTAGGTGACTAACTACTTCTTTCAAAACTTCATTCAGTTTAGCAGGTGTAACTAACAAAGAGCTTAAGTATTCAGTTGAAGTGACATCTAATACCTTTTGCATCTGTACTAATTGTGCATTTACTAAATTTAAGGTTACTTCAACTTCTCTGAATAAAGAAGAAAGTTTTGACTGATATTCTAGTTGTGTTTTTAGTTGTTCAATCTCAGTCTGTATAGTGAAATTTATAGGAATTATTTCTTGGGTGGTTGTTTTCAAAATTTTTACCAATAATTGTATAGCTTTTGAATGACTTTCCACTTAAGTGATTAGTTTTTTCATATAAGAGAGCCTATCGGACTCTACATAAATTACAGAGTCATCTCTATTTTCTAATAAGTCTAATTTTGAATTTAAAGTATGGTAATCATCATTATCTAATGTACCAAACAAGAATTTAAAAACAGTTCAAAACCCATTAATTTAACCTTTTTTTCTCCCTTCTAGTGGGTAACAAAAGCTTTATATTAGATACTTGTCTCTGGGTATTCTTCAAGTTAGTTTTTAAGTGAGATATTTCATAGTATGGAATCAAGGAATTTACTTGGGTATTGTTTTGGTGGGACTTTAGGTAATCAAGTAGGGTGCTTATCTTTGCTATAATATTGTCATAATCTTCCATGCTTATAGAAATTATGATGGTCCAGATATCTATTATTAATAGGACACCCCATTCTTTTATAAATACAAGTCCTTTGTCTAGGTTACAGTCCTGTGCTCGGGGGCATTCCAACCAAGAATTGTTGCCTGTCTGCGAAAGAGTGTTCTCTGCCTGTAAGGCTTGTTGTTTCACCAGATAACAGCACATCTGTAAAGGTACACAACCAGGTCAGACTTCCTTAAGGACATATACTTTTTTCTATACACTAGATTCCTACGAGGTGGTACTATGTTTTCACATGGTCGTAAGTTATATTAGCTATGAACAGCATTTCTCACTCTAACCGACTCTGGTGGTTCCCATTCTCTATCATTTCAGTCTACCTGGGCTCCTGCATCTATTATAGCATCATCTGCATATGTTCAGTCAATTCTGCATCCTCTCCCCCTAAGAGCTCATCTGTCCTTAGACAGTAAGACCACTATCAATGTCATCTGTTAAATTTATTATAGGATGAGGAGGTAACATAAGTACAGAAGATCGATCTCTTTCATTAGTGCAGGTATGGGAATCAGCTGTGCTGTTGAGTTCAGGGTCAATGTTTTGAGTGTGGTTATCTAACTGTGTTGATTGTCTAGGTCAGCTAGTGCAGTTTGCACTTCCGGCGCTGGCTTTGCTTGGTTTTAGTCAATTATAGTGTACAACATTTTTCCTTTGTTTGTGACAATTTTATAATTAATTCATTTAAAACTTCTACTACTTTATAACGTCCTTTCCAACTTTTCCCGAATTTCTTCCGCAGTCCTCTCCTCATAGTAGGGTCGCGTAGATAGACATAGTCACCTATTTCATAGGGTTTTCACTTTCTTTTCTTATCATAATATTTCTTATTTTGCTCTTTGCTACTTTCAGAATAAATTATATATTGCTACCTCTCTAACTCGCCTAAGTATTTCTACTAAATGATCAAGTTCAAGTTGTGTATCATCATCAATTTCAGATTCTAAGGCTTGGTTATCAGTTTCTGGTAATTTCATTTCTTGCCCAAACAATAAGATATGCGGACTGAATCCAGTGGTAACATGAGGTGCAGTCCTGTATGCCATTCGCGCGAAAGGGACAATCTCATCCAAATTTTTACCATTGGGCAAAACAAAATGAGAAATCACATCTGCCAAAGTCTTATGTAATCTCTCAATTAGGCTGTTGCGCTGCGGGTGATAGGGAGTGGCTGTAATTTTTTGAATTCCTAACAAAGTGCATACTCCTTTAAATAATGGTGAATCAAAATTACATCCCTGGTCGGTCAATAAACACTTTGGGACTCCGTAATGCATTATTATTTTGTAGACAAATTCTTGGTATAGAGAGAAAAAGGAACATAGCACAAATAATAAGACGCAAGGCACATACTGACAGCTGGGAACAATACATCTCTAATGTTGAAGATTATGTACATGGTAGACAAGAACAAGCATATAAAATTATGAAGCATCTTAATAAATAAGGAAAGGATGCATCTAGATTGAATATTTTGGGATTGAACATTACAAAAAACTTTGGTTTGACTCCAACTTCGAAGAAGGAATGAAAATACAAAACATTACAGTAGACCAGATTACATTGGAAGAATTAAAAGACACTATCAAACGGCATAAAAATAGAAAAGCAACCGGCCCAGATAATATAAACTCAGAACTTATTAAATATGGTGGTATTTTGTTACACTTAAGGATCCTACATTTGCTCAATATGTGCTGGTAGCAGACAAGCATAGGCCTACCACAAGAATGGACAATGTCAAAAGTGATCTCCCTTTTTAAGAAGGGAGAAAGTAAAGACACCAACAGAGGTATTAGTCTCCTAAATTCATGTTATAAATTATACCCACGTAATACAGGGGCGGCTCGTTCTTAGGGCACTAAGGCCCGCGCCCCCCAGTTTAAATCATATCATTAAACAATCCATTATCACTAATCGTGGAAAGTCATTACATATTTCTTTAATACTTCGGACAAGAAAATGTTTTCATGTTAGGTAATAGCAGAAATGTTTTCGGAACAGCATGCATCACACGGCGCTGATTCATTCGCGTCCATTTCTCCATTCCCCCACTCTGTCCAAAGTTGAATGAACTTGTAAGCTTACAGGCGGCATTTACACTGACAATAACATGTTCAGCAGAAAGCGGCATGATTCAATCAGTACAACTAATTGCAGACTATTGATAATATGAGATTTTCTCTTTTTAGTGTTTATAGTTTCTCTGGCATGGTTAATTCAGTGCGGGCATTTGTTTGATGCTTAGGTTTTAAAGTTTGTGTGTTTTTTAATAGCTTCATGAATAATTTAGGGAAATATTATAGTGTCGAATTATTAGGTTTTGTTTTAACATTTTATCCAACATGGATAATTCAGTGCAGTGCTTAAAGCAATAACTTTTTCAAGATTAACTCTTGATCAAAAAATTGAACTAAAGTCAGTAGGTAAGCCAACTCCTGAATTCTGCATGATGCAAACAGAAAATAAGAAAAGTGAGAATTATGTTTCCAGAAGGCAACTGCTTTAGAAAGATGCATACCAAAAAAATGACTGGATCTGTGGCTGCGACATTCAGAAATCTTTGTTCTGTTTTTCCATGTACTGTACTTTATTTTCTCCCAGAGACAGTGGTGATTTTTGTGGGCTGTAAAAGGGGTTAATAATGTAAAACATCTTACAGAAAAATTAAGAAGCATGAAATATCCATCAACCACATGAATAGTGTTCTTGATCTTTCTTTGCTAGGCAAAGTAAACATACTGTCTAGTCTGGACTCGCAATTTAGACAAAACATTGAAATGCAAAACATTCAAGTCAGCAAAAACAGACATATTTTAAAACAGCTGATTTCGTGTGTCAAATTCTGTAGTGTTTTTGAGTTGCCTCTAAGAGGTCATGACAAATCAGCATTATCTACAAATCCGGATATATACAAAAGTTTAATTAATGTTACTGCAGAGCTGTATTCTGCAAAGAAAGACCATTTAGAATTGGCCACTGTATTCAAAGGTATATCGAAAATAATACAGAATGATATATTGGACTGTATGCTTAGTGTCTGCAGGGAAGAAATAGGAAAAGAGATACAAGCTTCTGAATTTGTGGCAATCGAATGTGACGAGACAACTGATGTGACAAACCACTGTCAAATGGTATTAGTTTTTAGGTTTTTAGGTATGTGTTTAAGGGTTCGGCATACGAAAGGTTTTGGGGATTTATCAGTCCTGAAAGTAAATGTGCAGAAACCTTAGCAAAGTGCATCATGGACAACATCAATCCTCTTCTGCACACATCAAAGGAACAGTTAATAGATGAGACTTATGATGGCGCTAATGTTATGGTGGTTCTATTGGAGGTGTACAGGCAAAAATTAGAGAAGTGTATTCATTCGCATATTTTGAACACTGTTATGCTCATCAACTTAATTTGCTATTAGAAAAAGCAACAAGTTAAACAACAAAATTGGAGTTTTTTTCTCAAATCTGTCTGCCATTCCAGCAATTTTTTTCATACTCACCTCTATGAACGGATATTTTGGAGGAAGTAGTGCAAACCAGGTTACCCAGAGTTTCTATAACAAGATGGAACTACAACATTTGTACAGTCAATGTTGTGTACGAAAACCGATATACGTCGGAAGAATGTTTTGAAGTTCTTAAAGAAAAGTGTACAGACTTACAAATGGGCTCTTCAGGACCAAAATTTCATGTTCTGGCTAACTTTTCTCCACAGAATTCTACCCCATGTGGACATACTGTACCAACAACTACAAAGTAGGAACAAAGACCGTGTAATATGGCAAAGTGACATCGGTAATTTAGAAAATGAGATGCAGAAAGGGAGGGAGAAAATAAATGAAATAGAAACACAAATAAATAATGAGTTCCCTGAGCAACCAAGAAAAAGGAACAATAATGTTGGATGCAGCACTAGAATAGGGGATGCAAAAGAAGTATGTTACATCATTATAACTCACGTAAAAGATAGGTTTACTTACACGGCTCACCTAGCAGCTTCATTGATGTCCAATGACTTATTTCCACTTTTTTCTACTAACTTTCCGGGAGAAAAATTCAAGCAAGTAATTTAGCATTACCCTTTCTTACAAGCAAACAAACTTCAGAGTGAATACAGGCAGCATAATATTAAACTTCTTAACTTTATAGAAGAAAACAATCTTACATCAGTTTTCAAAGAAATATTGAAACTTCTGAAAATTATCATAACTACCCCCATGACAACTGCCGAACCTGAGTGCTGCTTTTCGACTCTGAAAAGACTAAAGACTTTCTTGAGAAATACAATGAAAAACATTAGATTGAATGTCCTTGCGATCAGGGTCGTCCCTATCCGGGCGTGCAAGGCGTTCGGTGCACTCCGGCGGCACGTGAGCGGGGGCGGCAAATAACAAAGAGCACTACGATTTTTTCTTATTAATAAAATGAAAAAATTAATAAAATAAAATGAAATACTTCGATTTTCCAAACGACTAATTTTATACGTAGTAGACTTGTTGTAAAATGTAAACAGATGTTGGGCCACCCGGGATGTGTCCTATTGTTCACACGAGCTAAATCGCACACTTGCTCCAATCTTTTGTAAATGTCAAGGTCAGCTTTATTGTTTCCTGTCCCAAAGCTTCCATATGTTTTGCTTTTCATGTGTAAACAACAATGGTCAAACTATTTTTTTTTCAGTTACTGGTGTGGTGAGTATTTTAGTAAATTTTTCAGTTTTCACTCAAACATACTACGGTTCACATCGAAAACAAGTTGTTGATTTTAATTGTAATAGTTACTTGTGTTTTTAAAAATTTAAAATAATAAGACATATCTATAATAATTACCTAGTGTTTTTCCAAATCATTAGGAGTGTTATAAACCATAGAAAACGAAGGTAAGTAAAGTAAAAATTAGATTCATTTGTATCATATTATCGAATTAAACATTTCATTAAATCATAGATATTTTATATACTTAATTCATTAAGGACCGATTTCACTGGCTTCGACTAATTTTTATTTTTGAGTTAAATATTAAAAACGATTGTAACCACGGAAACAGGGCTTTATTCTGAACTTAAACCTTAACTGAAATCGCTGAAATCGACCGTAAATATAATTTATTTATTGGATATTCAAGAAGATTAATTAGATTATTATGTATAAAATACGTTTAATAATCGCGCACTTTTAGATGCATTTTTGCAAGAACTTGATTTTACGATGTAATAGCAAATTTTTCAATTTCAATATTTAAGTAGTTACCTCACTGCAATTCATGTAATAATGCCCAACCCTACGTTAGTCATTATCATTTCGTGAAAAGTTAAAAATTCAATTGGTACTCATATTTTCTTTCTTTCTTCCTTTGTTTATTTGTTTATGTATTTTATAGATGTCAGATGGAAGAAAGCGGCTTTCTGGATGGCAATATCAAAAAAAAGAGAACAAAAAAAAGAAACTATCAAAAAAGTAATAACTCCAATTACACAGTTCTTTGAATCAACTCCAAGTTGTTCGTCCAAAGATTACAAGGCTACATCTCCATCTGAAGAATCTAACGAAACAGAAGTGGGAACCACAGTGAGTACTCCACCATCGGCAACACAAAACACTTCAATTTCAGAAGAGTCAGAAAACGTTGTAAATGAAGAAATTGAAAAAATAAAAGTCCCAGATATTTTCAAATATCCCGGAAAATGGCCACGCGTTTTGGATGACAAAACTAAGGTCACACTGACACAAAATAAACCACCTCAAATAAAACAATTTGTATTTCCAAAAGACAAGTCAAACAGGAGCTTTTCTGAAAAATATTATCAAAAAATTATGTCTAATTGTGAAGTAGTTTCACGAAGTTGGCTTTTATACTCCATATCAGAAGACGCCGTTTTTTGTTTCAATTGTCAACTTTTTTCAAATAATACTGACACTCCTCTTGTACAAGGTGGTTTCAAATCTTGGCAACATTTGTCTGAACATCTTCGCCGCCACGAAAAAAGTTTGTCTCATATAATGCATACAAAACAATTACTGAGATTGAACAAAAATTTGTCACAAAATAATTCTGTTGATGCTCATCATCAAACCTTAATAGAAATGGAAAAGATTAGATGGCAAGCTGTTTTACAGAGAATCATATTTTGTATTAAATATTTAGTGAAACAGAATTTAGGTTTCAGGGGCAGCAACTGCAAATTATTCGAAGATAACAACGGAAATTTTTTGCAGCTTATACAAATGATAGCCAAATTTGACACCACCTTAGCCGATCATCTTCAAAGGGTTCAAAATGACACAACACGTATGCCACATTATTTAGGGATTAGAATCCAGAACGAGATTTTAAATTTATTGGGTGATGAAATTAAAATCGTAATTTTAAAAATTTTGAATGAAGTGAAATATTATTCTTTAATATTAGACTGCACTCCTGATGCTAGTCATCAAGAGCAATTGACAGTTATTTTGAGATTTGTTATTTACAATGCTGAGATTGGGGAAGTTGAAATAAGAGAACACTTTTTAGGGTTTTGTGAAATTAACAATACAACTGGGGCAGGATTAACCAAATATATTTTAGAATTTTTAGAAAAAAATAAAATCGATATTCTTAATATGCGCGGCCAGGGTTACGACAATGGTGCCAATATGAAAGGCAAGCATAATGGTTTGCAAAAACAAATTTTAAATATCAATCCGCGGGCCTTTTTCATACCTTGTGCTGTGCATACTCTGAATTTAGTGGTTAATGATGCGGCAAAAATATCTTATGAAACCATAGATTTTTTGGAATCATTCAAGAACTGTATAATTTTTTTTCCTCTAGTACAAAATGTTGGGCTGTATTATTAAACAAATTTCCAAATTTTACACTCAAGCCACTATCTGACACTCGCTGGGAAAGTAGAACGGATGCACTCAAACCTCTTGCGAAGGATTTACCAAAAATTATCAATGCTCTTAGTACTATTCTGGAGGACAAAGATGATGTTTTTGATCTCAACACCAAGCATCAAGCGCAGGTTTTGTTGAACAAAATTCGTTCATATAAATTTATATGTTCGTTGATCCTTTGGCATGATATTCTGTTTAATGTAAATATCGTTAGTAAATTACTCCAAGGTACTGACATTAACATTTTACAGTCAATTGAGTACTTGTCGAAATTGAACGAAACCTTGAAAATTTTTAGAACTGATGATGGTGAATATTTTAAAAGTGTACTCGAAAAGGCAACCGAAATTGCTAAAGCAATTTATACAGAAGCAAATTTTCCAGAAAATGTTTGTGTTAGATCTTGCAAAAGACCACGAATGTTCGACTACGAATCTGCAGACGAAACTACTACGGATCTTAAAAGTAAATTTAAAATAAATTTCTTCTATGCAGTTCTAGATACTACGTTATCTGCCGTACAAGAACGTTTTGAGCTTATACAAGCATATAAAGATAAATTTATTTTTTTACATAATTTTAGAGATATTAAAAATGTATCTAGGTTAGAACTGATGAAAAGCTGTGCTGACTTGGAATTGTCATTATCCGATTTGTCTAACACAGATTGCCCTAAAGACATTAATGCAACAGATCTAGTAGATGAGATCCAAAACATACAAAATTTCATAGAAACTGAGAATTCCCCCAAAGATATTTTACAGCTATATATATAAAAATGGTCTAATATCTGAGTTTCCCAATTTATCCATTGCACTACGGATTTTATTAACCCTACCTGTTTCTGTGGCAAGTGGAGAGCGATCATTTTCCAAATTAAAATTTATAAAAAATTACCTACGGACCTCAACCTTGCAAGATCCCCTAAATTCTCTTGCTTTAATTTCAATTGAAAATAAAATTTGCGAAAATTTAAGTCTAGAACAGCTAATTATACAATTAGCTGAAATTAAAGCAAGAAAAGTAAATTTTTATTAGTCAGCGATTTAGGTTTTCAATACGAACATTACATGTAATGTGCAATTAATATACTCTTATATATTTTTTTAATTAATTATGTAAGTAATTTTTAACTTAATTAATTTTTAATTTTTTAAATGTACATATTATTTGTGTAATTTTTGTGTAGCTAAAATTTATATTAGAATTTAGAATTTTGAAATATAAAATATTGAGAAAAACATTGATAATTTTCATGATTTTCGTTGACCCTCTCCCCCCTCTAAAAAAGCGGCAAATTACACTTTGCACTCCAGCGGCAAACATGCTCAGGACGGCCCTGCTTGCGATGTTATCTATCAACAAGGAACTTGTTAAAGAAATGAAGGACTTTGATGATAGAGTGCTAGAAAAGTTCGTTTTTTAAAGGAAAGGCGGATGGACTTTGTATATAAATAAATAGTCTGTTTAAAGTCTAGGTATCATAAAAATAATATAATGTAAATATAGTGTATTACTTTTTTTTGTGGAAACAGTATAGACATTTTTGTGGACACTTTCGACAGTTTATGGTTATGTTTATTAACAAAACTGCTGACTCTCCACAACAGCTCCCAATATTTGAGGTGAGTTCAAATTTTAAAATAATCTTTGCATGGTCCACGTGTTACTATTCTTATTTTATTAATAAATTATGCGATAAAATATTGGTGACATTTCTACTGTGCGTTAAATTTAATATTGATAAATAATTAAGAAGCCTAAAGGCCATGCTCTCCAGCCTCTTAAATCATGAGCCACCATTAAAGTATTATAACAACAAGACTACAAAACGTAGCAGAAACGTTTTTAGAGGATGAACAACTTGGTTTTAGTATAGGACGCTGTTGCATAGACTGCATATTTACCATACAACAAGTGATAGAAAAACGACGTGAAAAGAATTTAGAAGCACATATTGGCTTTATCAATTTCAACAAAGCTTTTGGTAGAGTGATCAGATATTATGATTGGATAAAACTTCCGGGCTGAAAGGCCGTGGTCGATTGCTTGATGCATTGGCGCTATACGTTTCGGCCGCACCACCGGTGGCCATCTTCAGTAGCAAAACTTGTTCGAATAGAACACGTCCCCAAAACAACGCCGAACACGTCCCCAATGTACTGGGAACAAGCAACAGTGAGTTACGGCTACGATGCCTCTATTTATAGCTTTTTGGCCGCTTCAGGTGTATCGCGCGGACCAATGAGAAGCCAGCTCATCATTCTTGATTCTGATTGGCCATGGAGAATAGACCATGCCAGACACTATTTAAGGAGATGCTTTCTCCTCGGCGGTTTTTTTTTTTTTTTTTTTTTTTTTGTGACTACCTAGAGCTGTTGCCAGGGTAGGCTGCGTCACTTTTTATGGCGATTTTTGCTTGTGAATTTCACCGTTATTTATACATTTATCAAAGTGAATTCTTCAACATATCTTCATCTGTATTCATCTTCATCAGTGTGCTATAAATTACCAGTGTATTGTGTCGTGCGCGTGTTTTTGTGACTCGTGTGCAGTGCGCGTCTGGTGTTCGTGTTCTTTGTCTGTCAGTGTAGTGATTCAGTGCTGGTGAAAGTCACTCTTTCCTAGCCCTTTTTTTGCGTCTTCGACGTTCATTTCGGCTCATCCCGAGATGGCGTCGAACGCAACTCCCGTTCCTTTGCCGGCACCACTGGTAACCTTAATGGAAACCTGCGGTACTGGTCCTCATTCTACCCCGCTGCCGTCCCATACAATCAGTGATAGTGAAAGTGAAAGTGATTGTGCGTCGATGTGTAGTGTGGGGACGGGGGAAGGTGAATTTTCGCTTGTGGAGGGCAAGTCTGCCAAACGCAAGCGAAAATTGGTCGCCAGCCCGCCACCGGCCGCTGCTACGCATCGGGTATCTAGTCCCGGTAACAGCGCCAGCCATCCGACTCAGTCTCCCTCTCAATCTGTGCCCAAGCCTAAAATTGCTCCGATTGTCATTCCCGACAATCGCAATTATAGGGAAATTCTTCGTTCCCTCCAGAATCTGCTTCCTTCGGCCAAACTCGAGGCCAGGTGCCAAGGCTCCTCGCTTCGAATTGCGGCCACAACAGTCCCGGACTTCCGATCGGTCCAGCAGTTTCTTACCGATCGGAAGATCTCCTTCCATACTTTCGCGCTTCCTTCAGAGCGCGAAATTAAAGTTGTTCTTTCCGGACTTCCTTCCTGGACCGCCCCCGATACCATCAGGCAGGAGCTTGTCGCCTTAGGCTATTCGCCGACGGCGGTAAGTGTACTGCATGCTGGCAAGGGGGAAGATCGCCGTCCTGTGAATAGTTTCCTAGTGAAACTACTCAAAGTAGGCCAGTTCGAGGAGGTCTATGGCCTCCAACACTTCCTGCACCTTCGGGTGCAAGTTCGTACTTTTGACCCGCGGCCAGGCCCCTCGCAGTGTTTTAACTGTCAGAGGTTTGGCCACTCCAGCTTATTCTGTAATCACCCTCCGCGTTGCGTGCGATGTACTGAGCCTCATCGTGGGTGTGATAAGCCCAAGACGGGGTTCACGGCCATTTGCTGCAACTGCGGCGGGGACCATCCGGCTAGTTATAGAGGATGTAGGGACTTTATATCAGCCATGAAGCTGCAGCGGACTCCTGCTCGCCCTGGCGCGCAGGCAGGCCGTGTTGCAGGTCCCCTCCCTAACCGCAGAGAGGCCTTCCCACCTCTCTCCGGAGCATCATCTCAGGCCCCGGCAGCAGTTCCGGCTGCTCCCAGGGCCCCAGTTCCGCCTGCAGTCGACGTTTCGGCGCCGCCTGCAGTCCCTTCTGTCCCGGCGCCTGCCGGAGCGCCCGGTCCTTCATACGCGGCTGTGGCCGCTACATCAGTCCCGCCTTCCGCTCCTCGGAGCCACAAACCAAAGCGCACTCGTCGCCGTCAGCGACAAGTTCCACAGGCCTTGCCTGTAAAACCTCAGCGGGCCCCGCCCGCCCCCAGCCATCAACCTAAGCTCCCAATTGAGCAGACCCCACGTCCGTCCCCGAGCCCTGCGCCATCTGCAACACCGGCCGAGGCCAGCCAGGTCCGTCTTCCGGAATCTCGGGAATCTTCCCGGGCCCCGGTGGACCCCCTGACTGCCTGGGCTGAAACTTTGGTAAACAACATCAGGTCTGCTCCAGATACAACCACGGTTCTCGCCCTGGTGTTTCAATCCCTGTCTACCCTCTTTCTCTTCCTTTGAATGGCTAGGAGTCTTAGGATCGTTGCGTGGAATGCCCATGGGGTAGTCCCTCGACGATCTGAACTGATGACTTTCGTAACGGAGTACGACGCTGATGTCGTCCTCCTTTGCGAGACTCATCTGGCTCGCTACCATACCTTCAACCTGCCATCTTACATCTGTTTTCGTCAGGATCGTCCCCAACGGCCTGGCTGTCGCCCCTCGGGGGGGACAGCCGTCTTAGTCCACAGGCGGATATCCCACAGGCCACTACCCCCTTTAGATACATCTCTTGTTGAAGGTTGTGCGGTGGCGATAGACGCTGGCGGATCGGAGTTGCGCGTTGTTGCGGCGTATCTCCGGCCCGGCCTGCGGCTACCTCCACCGCCCGAGGAGTGGGACGCTCTCCTCGATCATCCCCTACCAACCATCGTAGCCGGCGACTTAAATGCCAAGCATCCCTCCTGGAACAGCAGAGTAGCCAACGCCTACGGAAAATCTCTGTATCGGTTCGTCTCCGACGACCCGGTACTTCAAGTTATCGGCCCAGAAGACCCTACTCACTTCCCCTTTTCCGGTCATCGACCGGACGTCCTTGACATTGTCATAGCCAAGGACGTGACCCATCACATCCAGGTCTCGTCAGTGTCGGATCTCTCATCCGATCACAATCCCCTTTTTATAACTGCCCGTGAGCTGTCGGCCTCACCCCGACCTCCCGCTCAGACTGTTAGGAGAGTCAACTGGCGCTCCTACCATGATGAGCTCTCACGGCGGTTACCATCACTCCCCGCGGACCCGGTCGTCACTTGTGACGATTTGGATCTCCGAGCCACTCATCTTCAGGAGTTGGTCCAAGGTGTCATGGATCGACACACATATACTCTCGAGGTGAATCATCGTAAATCGGCCTTACCTGCGGAAGTACTCCACGCCATCTGGCTACGGCGCAATCTCCGCCGCAGATGGCAAAGAACCCGTGATCCCGGCGTCAAAAGGCGCTTTCAGGCCCAGTCTCTTTACGTCCAGCAGCTACTGCGGGACGTAAACTCTGATCGATGGGACTCATACCTTGAGTCTCTTGAAGTCGACCACGCCTCCGTCTGGAGAGCGGCGAGTAGACTGACCCGCGAGAAGAGAACTCGCAACCCACTTGAAACTCCGAACGGGGTTGTATCTTCATCAGAAGGCAAGGCAGAGGTCTTCGCCGACTGCATGGAGGTGCAATTTACTGTTCACCAAGGCGTCTCGGACCCTGCCCACTCGGCAGAAGTCCGTGACTTCCTATCTGGACATTTTTCACGCCCTCCCGAAATCCCAGCCCTCCCGTTCGACAGGGATGAACTAGTTTCATCTATCTGCCGACTAAATCGCCGTCGCGCCCCCGGTCCTGACCGGATCGGGGCCGCTGCTCTACAAAATCTCCCGGCCTCAGGCGTTGACCTCGTTCTTGAGCTGTTTAACTCCTGTCTCCGGCTACAGTACTTTCCCCGCCTGTGGAAATCAGCCAACATCGTAATGATTCCGAAGCCTCGCAAGCCGCGCATGCTTCCTGAAAGCTATCGTCCAATCTCTCTCTTGCCAGTCATCTCGAAGGTGTTCGAGCGTCTCCTGCTGGCTCGCATCTCTCCGCTGCTAGATGGTTTCATCCGCAGCGAACAGTTCGGGTTTCGCAGAGAGCACTCGACCACGCTTCAATTGGTCCGCGTTGTTACGCACTTGTCAGACTCCACCAACAGGCGAGCGGCTACGGCCGCCGTACTGTTGGACGTGAGCAAGGCCTTCGATAAAGTCTGGCACGAAGGTCTTCTCTTCAAACTTGCCAATTCCCCTCTACCATCGACCATAGTGTTTTTCCTCCGGTCGTATCTCAGCGACCGAACCTTCAGGGTGAGCGTCGACGGGTCCTGTTCTACAGTTCGACCCGTCGCCGCCGGCGTACCACAGGGATCTGTCCTCGGCCCCGTTCTGTACCTTGTGTACACGAACGACCTGCCTGTCTTGCCCGGAGTCACGTTGTCTTTGTTCGCTGACGATGCTATGTATCACTGCAGCTCCCTGTCCCCGCGATTTGCGAGTACAAAGCTGCAGCGTCAGTTGAACCAGCTTCCGGACTGGCTACGGAAATGGCGGGTGACGATCAACACGGAGAAATCCGAGGCGATCTGTTTCACCCGTAAGTCCATCTCCCGATGCCAGCCCCTCTCCCTAGCAGGGAGACCCATCGCCTACAAAGAATCGGTGAAGTATTTAGGCGTTCGACTAGATCGTCGCCTTTGCTTCAACGCCCACGTGACGGAAACCCTTGCCAAGGCTCGCGGCGTCCGAGCCAAATTATCTCCTTTCCTCTCGTGTCGCAGCCGCCTGGCCATGCGCACGAAACTTACCATCTATCTACTATTTCTCAGGTCTGTATTGACCTATGCGGCACCCGCCTGGTGGTCTCTTTTATCCACCACCAACAGATGTAGGCTGGAAGCTTTCCAGTCCCGAACACTCCGATCCTTGACGGGGTCCCCTTGGTTTGTAAGGAACGACGTGATTCGAAGGGGTCTCCGTGTTCCTACCTTGACTTCCTTTGTCCGGTCGCTGGCTCTAACTCTCTTTGCTAAAGCCTCGACCTCCACCTTCCCGTACCTACGAACCATCAGTGCATCAGAACCACCACCGCCCATTCGGGTCAAGCGCCCTCGGGCGCTTCTTGATGACCCGCCATAACGCCATCCTCTTTAAATTAAATACAAACAAGTAATCATCAGTCCTAGACCAGAGTATTTCACCAAACTGTCCTTCTCTCCTTCCTGTCCACCTCCTAGCACGCTGAGCCGGCTGCTTGTCGCTGTCATCATTCACTGGCACGGAGGCTCTCCGCCTCGCGGGGAGCGACCGACGCCCTCAGGGCGTCTGCTGACTGGACTTGAAACGGGCAACATCTGTTGCTCGAATCGGTACCAGCGGCAGTGCATTAAACAAATAACAGTTATACTCCCCCGCCTTCTCAGTTAACTGGTTGGCGGTTTCCTTTTCCAGTCTTAGGTAACCAGTCGACATGTACCAGCACTATGTTTACTTCTGGCAGCCATTGGACACGATCCAGATGCTGCAATCAAGCCACGGGTGCAAAGACACCCCGCATCCATAATGCAATGCAATCGGCGGTTTTTTCCGGCTGGCCCAGACGGCAGTATCTCCGGTGTTCAGAGAGGCGCGTCCGGACACTACGTTTCGTGGTGCCTATGTAGACCTGGCCACACGTACAAGGAATACTGTACACCCCGCACGACGAGAGTGGATCCCTGGCGTCTTTCACCGGTCGCAGGAACTGTTGGATCTTTTTGGTTGGCTTGAAGATCGTCCTGACGCCCCGCTTACTCAGCAACTTCCCGATGCGGTCAGTCACGCCACGGATGTAGGGCAAGACAGCAGAGCCAACAACCTCAGGCGACACCGACTCGTCCAGCCTACCAGATCTTCTCGGCCGGGCAGCTCTCCTAACCTCCGCAGCAGAATAGCCGTTGGACTGCAGTGCTTCCTCGAGATGCCGAAACTCATCTTCGAGATACTGGGGTTCACAGATTCTTTTTGCCCGGTCTACCAGAGTCTTCAGCACCGCCCTCTTCTGCCTAGGATGATGATTGGAGGCTTTGTGCAGATATCTGTCGGTGTGCGTTGGCTTCCTATAAACTTTATGTCCCAAGCTGCCATCGGTCCTTTTCAGGACCAACACATCCAGAAAAGCCAATTGTTCATCCCTCTCACGCTCCATCGTAAACTGTATGCGCGGGTGCACAGCATTCAGATGTCCAAGGAATCGTTCCAACTCTTCGTCCCCATGGCTCCAGACCACGAAAGTGTCGTCCACATACCGCAACCAACACTTCGGCTTGAGAGGCGCAGATGAAATTGCCAACTCTTCAAATTTTTCCATATAGAAATTTGCAACCACAGGGCTGAGAGGACTTCCCATCGCGACGCCATCCAACTGTTCATAGAAGCCGCCATTCCACTGGAAGTAGGTCGTTGTTAGGACCTGCCGGAACAAAGCAGTGATGTCCGCCGAGAACAGGTCACCCACATACCCCAAGACCTCCTGAACAGGAACCATGGTGAAAAGAGAGACCACATCAAAACTGACGAGAACATCGCCAGGCTCCAGCACCAACTCCCGGATCCTCCGGAGGAAATCAGAAGAGTCCCGGACGAACGAATCCGTCTGCCCGATGTGCGGCTTGAGCAATCCCGTGAGGTGCTTTGCCAAGCTGTAAGTAGGCGAGCCAATAGCACTGACGATGGGCCGTAGCGGAACGTCTTCCTTATGGATCTTCGGTAAACCATAGAGACGAGGGGGAAGGGCCTCCGAACACCGGACGGCCGTCTTCACATCAGGCGCCAGAGAAGATTGCTTAACCAAAGAATCCGTTTTTCTTAGAACTGTAGCAGTCGGATCTTTGTACAGCCTCCGATACGTGGCTGGATCTAACAAACCTTCAATCTTCCGCTGGTAGTCTTCGGTGTTCAAGACCACAGTGGCGCTCCCCTTATCCGCCGGCACAATGACAATGGAGTCATCCCTCTTCAATTCTCTCAAGGCTCGCAACTCCGCCGACAGAAGATTGCATTTTGGCGGAGCGGCCCTTCTAAGGGCCCTAGAAGCTTCCAAACGGATTTCATCTGCCTGGTCTCGGGGTAGTCCTCGGATGCCTGCCTCCACGCTCGCAACTATTTCCTCCACCGGTACTGTCTTCGGGGTAACTGCAAACTTCTCACCTTTGGCTAACACCGAGGTCTCATGTGGTGTTAGCTGGCGGTTCGATAGATTTACAACCATCTTGTCCATCCTGTCACGATCTAATCCTCTTCCCCCGATGTTCTGGGAACCAAACCGCTCGAATTTGTCACGCTGTCTCTGGCTGGTACTGGCATAACACGACTCGAAGGCATTATATGTAAGCCCATCCAACATCTCCCAATCATGTTGTTGGAGGGAACTGCTAAGATGTAAATGCAGTTTTAACAGTTCTTGGTCATTAAGTGCCAACTAATGACCAACACCTGAAGCGGCCAAAAAGCTATAAATAGAGGCATCGTAGCCGTAACTCACTGTTGCTTGTTCCCAGTACATTGGGGACGTGTTCGGCGTACATCTATTCGAACAAGTTTTGCTACTGAAGATAGCCACCGGTGGTGCGGCCGAAACGTATAGCGCCAATGCATCAAGCAATCGACCACGGCCTTTCAGCCCGGAAGTTTTATCCAATCATATTGACACCGGCCGTGAAAGCCTACGTAATGATCAGATATTGCTTCTGATGGGCGGTGCAATTTGTTGCTGCCTCATAATCAAACAGTCAAAATGTCTTTTGTCTCTGGCCGTTGCTTCATATAGGCATGTGATGTCTCCATAGCTTTGAGTGCTTCCATATAGTTGATTATCTTACAAAGGTGTCAAGTTTTTTCTCTTGTTCTGCTATTTCATTTTCAACTTCCAGTGGCATTTCAGCATGCAGATGATACCATGACTGTGCGATAGTTGTAGCGCCAACTGCTTCCCATGATTGTGCTGCCCAATAGATAGAATCCTTTATTGCTTAAATAATTGTTACATTTATTTTCCAGAGAATAAACCAAGTACAAAAGAAGTCTTTCAAGATAATTTAACCTTGATGGATCACATCATGTTTTGTTCCACTGGTTGACAAAAGAGATGTCATGTTTGCATCTGATTGTTTTGATTTCTCTTTCTCTCAATTCTTCTTCATCTGGATGTGCTCCAGCATTGTTGAGAATCAAAAAAGGATTCTTTTTTGATTCCTTTACTAGAAGGTTATGTGAGCCAACAATTTTTGTTACCCCAGGAACAAACTTTTGTTTGAACTAGGATGGATGTCACAGCTTACTCACACATTTCTTTTGTAGTGTGTACCAAATGTGCAGATCATTCCTTGACACATTATTCAATGGTCAAGGGTTTTCATACTTTCCAATCACACAGTTTCAGTGTGATTTCCAAGTGGAGTTGCAACAAGTGAGAAAGGTTATTCTTTCCTTATTTTTCTTAAAACTCGCAGCAGACTTTTCCTCTCAGGTGGCCAAGGTTTTATGTTCAAGCATCCAGTAGTTAAGGCTGGACTCATAAGCATTGAACAGCCATTCTCCACTATAACCTTCATTCTTAATGTTTGAAGTTTTAGCCTTACTTCTAGACACCTGCTAGTTGACCATTTGGAATCACCAGAAATTGTTGACTGTCTCACTCCATAGTGCTTTTTCCAAGTATCTAACCATACCTTGCTAGCCATGAAATCACTAATACTTCTGTTAAATGTTACAGCTTTTTCTGTTAACAGAAGTCCTGTAATTGGCACTGGTTTCTTTTGTTCCCTTGTAAGCTATAGAAATAGTGCTTCACTGCCTTTATATTCTTGAAGTCCTGAGAAGTTGAAGCTTGAGCAGAACACCAACGTTAAATTTCAACTGACTGCCGTTTCCAGACCCCAATGGCTGTTTTGTCAATGCCATACTCCTTCCCAAGTGTAGTTAAAGTCACACATTTAACCAGGTTTCTTAAAGCCTCCAGTTTGTGTTCTATTAATACAATTGTCTTCTTTCTCTTTTTCTCAATGTCTTGATCAGCCATAATTCTAAATCTCACTGGATTTCATTCACCAGTAAATAAACAAGCTATTAATTACACTACAGAAGTGTAGGCTGTTCCATGATCAATCACACCTACATGACAACAGGTTACTTAACAACAGACTGGCCAGGGTGTTGTAAATATGTAGTGTTGACTTCCCTTGCATGCATCAAAATGGCACTCATTTATGGAAGGAACAACGCAAGCACCAATCACAGTCATATCATATTGTAACAACGGAACACTCTGGAAGAATCAAGTGTCCTTCCACCCGTTTCTCTGCTAGTCGAGTAGGTGTAGTGTCTCAGTCAAAGGGCACACTCAAATGCCTTCCAGATTCTTCTGGAGAGCATTTGTAAATACGCAATTATGTTGGCACGCTGTAGTAATGATGAAAAGGTATTCTGGAACACCTGCACTACCTATATAAAGGGACAGTGACTGCCTTTGTCAGTGAGTTACATTGAGCGATTTCCTTAGTGCGGATAGAGTGGTTGTTGAAGCTTAGTGGAAAGTGTTTACTGTGTTGTAATTAGTGTAGAACTCAGTTACTTGACATTATTATTGTGTGTGTGGACACATTTAAGTTGAATTATTGTACAAGAGTATCTTATTGATTTCAAATTGAAATTTTTGTGATTATTGTGACTCATTAAAGCTGGTTATTAGTGATTTCATTAGTATCAGTATTTTGTTTCCACTGTACCATACAACAATAAGTAAGACAGTCATAACAGTGGGTAGGAAGTGCAATAGAAACTTTAACAGTGGACACTTTGTACAAAACTATTGTAATTTGTGATTTATCTGCAAACATGGATACCAGTCAGATGATAGAAGCTTTCAAAGCGCTGCTGTAGGGCTCAGAGGAATGATGATGACAGGGGGCAGAAGAAGCAGAAAAGAACATGATGAGAAAGCGGAAGAGAAACAGAAAACCCTCATGCTGGAAACACAAGACCGTCAGGAAGCACTAATTTTGGAATTTGAAGGATGACAAAAAGAAGAATATAAGTGGGAGGCAGAGGAACAGAAGCGTGAAACAGAAAACATCAAGGCAATGATACAGGAACAAAAGCAGATGCAAGAACATACCGCTGCAGAGTTGGGTCCAGTATGATGTGCGCTTACTAACCAAAATACTATAATATCTGACATAGAAGAATCAATGTCTAATCAAATATCTGAAATAGAGGAGGATGTAGGAACTATAAAAGACTCAATTGCAAACATAAGAGAACAAATTAAAAGTGAAGTCGAGCAATTCATGAAAAACAACCCTAACATTGAAACAAATTGGTAACCTGTCCATTTCCTGGGTGTTCAATCACTTGTGTCTTCACAGTGATCACAAACGTTGGTTGACATAAAAGTTAAGGCTGGGTTAGTTGAACTATACCTGAATACTGTATGAATGAGTCTGGTAGACTTGGGACATACAAAATAATGAGACTGTTGCTGTTTATGTAATCTACAGTTTCTCCTACAAATATGGAACCTGCAATACATATTTATCAAAGAAAATTTGAGGAGCTTATTTTCAAAATGGCCTTTGTCCATTCTTCTGAATTTGTGGGATATTAAAAAAAAAATATTGAAACAGAAAAATCTTGACATATAACCTCATAAATATTTTTAACATATATCTCTTATACTACCAGTTTTGCCTATGCTAAATATTAACACTTTAAAGCTATCCGTTTTTTTATAATTCAATTAATTAATTTGGACATGGGACATTTTGAAGGTAAAGAGTGGACAAGAGACATTTTGAAAACAAAACCAATGGACAAAGGACAATTTGATTAAAAAATTATGACAAGTTATTTTTTAAAGAAGCTAACCTTTTAATTTTTCAAAGTATTAACAAAACTTCTAGATTATAATACTGTATTATAATTTTTATAAAACATACAACTTGAAAAAAAAACATTAAAAAAAAATTAAAATTCAACTGTCTTTTTAGTGTCACTTATAAGAACAAACAAACTAAAAAAGGCATTTACTGCATGAAATGAATGAAATATACTAGTCATATATTATGTCATCAGCATCATCCATCATTCCCCCTTCCAATTCATCTTTTCTTCCCATCCGATACCAAAGTGCAGGGTCATCAGCCAGTTCACGTCTGCAATTTTTTTGCCTCTTTACAGGAGCACCAAGACGAATCAATGGCAAAGTTGATTGTAAAATATCCACCATTGGTTTAATAACATTTTTGGACATTCCTATGTTAGTCTGGTACCAAGGCTCACCTCTGATAAGGATGGGTGCCGTAGGTGTTAAACCTCGAGTGATGATGAATCCCTTTGCAGATGAAAACTTGAAATGCCACTGTCCAGGCTCCTTCATATTCTATTGGGACAAGAGCTTCCAGTCATAAACACACCAGTCATCTCCAATTTTAAACACCGTTCCATGCTTACTGAAAACTTTCCACTATTCTTCACGATTGACAATTGTAGCAAGATTTTCTAGATCAAACTCTATCCTGCCGAACACCCTGTCTGGTGGAATGTACGAGAGTCCCGGTACAGGAAAAATCAGATGAATCTCTTTTAGATGGCGAGGGGTACATTTTGCAAGCCAATACATTAGCATATAAATCATTGAAGAATTCTTGTTTTGGCCCCCACAGCCATCTGCGAAGAGCCGAAGAAGACAGACACCTTCAAAATTCATGTGTTCCAGTCTATGAAAAACAGCTGATGAAATCTGCCCTGATCCCTTAGGTGCATCTGACTCAGTCCAAGTTGAAATAGAGACTTTGTTTTTTTGTTGTTTGTCAGTAGATGTTTCTTCACATACAGTAAAGTTGTATAAATACAGTTACCTACTATAATAGGCGGCTTGGTCAGGTACGCGTGGTAAGACATGATTTTTCTGGCAGTCGAAGGAAACCGTTACTTCGCCATCATTCTTTGTTCTTAACAATGAAAAAACGCTTCACTTCGTTTCTTTTCCAGTGTTTGCTCTGCAATACAAGATGTATCTCCTGCCTGTATTTTGTGTTCATACTGTATGCAATTCGAGAACTTATCTAGAGCTGCGGAACCAAAGCTCAGGTTGTATTCCTTGTTAAAATATCATAGAAGTAAGAATAAGGTACTTTGAGCTCCTCTGCAGCACTTTCATTATATTTTTCATTAAGTTTTGCAATTGATAGACAGCTTGGCAAATACTGTTTTGTTGTACAGGCTGCACGGTAGTAGTGTTTCTCTAAGGGAACAAGGCTCTCTATGTATGTCTTTACAGCAGTTTCTTGTCCAAAAAATGGTGAGATTTGTGGTCCCCTCCTCTGTTTTCTGTGAGCAAAAGGCCAGTTTTAAAATGTCATTTGCAAACTCGCTGAGCACGTTTGTCATTAATTCCCAAAATAGCACAGAAGCTTTCCTTGTAAACCTTTACAAGTTCTGTTTTCTCATTTACTGTTTTAGGGACAAGGAAATTATTAATACTTTCTTTAACTAGCTTTCTTTCTCCTCGAGGTCTCATATGTTTTGACGATTCGCTCTGAGTGTACTTGAGGATAAAACTGTCTTGTATTTTTCTTGTTTTTCTCAGAATAGAAAGCTTGGTGGAACTTTCGTATGTATTGCATTGACATATCACAACATTTTAGTGATTTACCGCCATGTTTACACTGCGGATGTTTGGGCAACGATTTTGATGAATATCGTTTCCCTTTGTCCACGACTCTCTTCCAGTTTTCTAGATTTCTAAGTTTTTTTTGCCCTTTACCCCTTTCACAGTTTATAATTTGAGTATTAAACACTTTGTACAGTACACACAGATGGCACACATTCCATTGCATTAGCTACAGATTGCATATCCTATATTACAATAATAATTTAACGAGAATGTGATTATTGTACAAAAATAATGAAATAATAAACTAATCTAAATATAATAAAAAGAATTAATAAATATATCTTTTAGCACAATTACAACTCAAAACACCAAACTTCTATGAAACCATATATCTAATACTACTATATTGCTATCGCCCGTAAGTGGAGGTGTCACGGAGTAAGTGAGACAGCAAACGACTGCTTCTATCTCTTTTTTCTACTACTGGACCCGTTGTGCGCAAGCGTCGATGTAGTGCGCAAGCGCATAAGACTCGAAGTAGTAATGAGGGAGACAGACGCATATATGTCTGCACCGTAATGGTTTCGTCGTCCTTCAGACCCAATGTAACTAGAATATAAGGTAGGCCACTCCGGCCAATTACGCTCCCATTGGTTGCTTCGCTGTGACGTGAACTGGTGGAAGAAATACGCGCGAGTCTTGATTTACCATGCAATCTTACCTGAGACAATGTCCTACTTAGCATCTCTCTGCTGTTTACACGAAATATTAACAATAATTGTAATGAGCTATTCATATAGAAAAAGGATTAAACAACAAGATTAAATGGTTTGCGGCAAAAAATAATGGTAAAATTTATTTCTACATTTAATAGAAAAGTAAGCAAGTCTGTCCACATATAACATTGACAAAATGGCACAAGATGTAAAATTAAGTCGGAAAGGAGGCGATATTATATATATATATATATATATATCATTTTTTATTATTCGTTAATTTTATATTAATAGAATTATTTCGATTGTTATTAATTTACTTAGAAACCTCTGATGATACTGATATTTTTCAGTGAAACGTGCGTCAGGTGTTAAAAAGAATATACGAAATTATACTACTTGCAGAAGAAACAAATTGAAAACATCACAAATTTTATATATATATATAAATATATATAAAATATGCCTGCGTGGGTGGGTGCGCGTACGTGCACACGCGTGCGCGCATGAGTGCGTGTATAAACATTTCTATGTAGTATAATATATTTGAAACAAGCTTCCAATTATTATAATTATAATCAATATCATAATCATTTTCTTTATCTATATTTTCATTGTTATTTCATTGTTACTAGTTTCAGTTAAAAACTGAAGCTAGTACGTTTAGTTGTAAACATAAATACTTTTATCAACGAAATGAACATGGTTATTTAATTGATACATACCTTCATAGGTGACTTAAATTTTTGAAGACGAAGCTACCCAGAGCCGACTCTTTGTTGCTGCATACTTTTCAAGTGACTTGAGTTTGAGCTGTTTGTTCAGATGGCGGATTCTGATGTCCTCACGTACAGACAAATGACTTTCTCGTCCACCTCTGGAAATTTAGATTTGAGTAAGGTGGCCAAATAAGAGATAACTTTCACTTGTTTTGATACTGTACGTCCGTGGAAAGAAGTAAAAACTATCTCAAACTGAATCAGTTTTTGTAACCACTCGTCTGACGGATGGGTAAGCCCCCCCTTTGATATAATCGATATCCAGTCATGACTATGTTCCCCGGAAAGACACAATGTTTCGCCTGTCACACCTAGACTTTCATCAATGAAGCGGCACTTTAATGCGATGTACCCGGCCAGATATTTTAAGGCATCTTGAGGAACATCGTTGTCACTTGCAGACGGGGCCAAGTCCTCTGTTTTTAACAATTCTGCTTCGTCGGTGTCATTATTCGGAGAACTTGGTATTAACGTATGTTCAACTATGTCTATGCATAGTTCATTGGTAACAAACTGGATGAAATCCTCGTCAGAGTCATTTGATTCCATAACTTCGGTGGAATGAATGCTACCATCCTCAGCCACAGACGCACTTCCAGATAACGGTATATCGTCCGTGCTACCCGTTAAAAGTAAGAGCCCAATTCTGTTGCGCACTTCAAAGGGAGTGGGATTATTATAAAAGACGCCTAATCCCCGAATTCGTGAAAAAAAGTTTTCAAGGCAATCTTGATTGAATCTAGCGGTCAAAATGTACGTCACCCCATGAATCATTGTCATTTGTTCATAAAGGCCGAACAATGAATTTAAAGATATAACGAAACCTTTCTGAAAAGGTAGTAAACTTTTTTTACTTGCTACTCGCATGTTAGTTATTACTTCCAAAAACATTTTTAAAGTATTTTCTTGGCTCCTTAAATTCATGCCGTACCCACTTCTGAGGGGCGTTTTCTGGTCTTTTGGAAGTCTTGAGTTTAAAACAGCAAATGCATCGTTTACCAGTTTGATGAAGCTGCTTTCGCGCTCTTTATTTGCAACATACTTCAGCGCCTTTGCTATACGATTAGAAAACAACTGTGCAGCAAATCTTACATTTTGACGAGATCGACCAGTTACGTTAAGGTGTGTCTGACTAATATTGGGTAAAATCGTCAATTCTCCTTTCTGTTGCTGTAACAGATTTTCGATTGTATCTTTTTTAAGCTCAGTGCCGTCGCAAAGTAACAACCCTTGGTCTAGAAAATGATTTCTAAGCAGCTTCAAAAGATGAGGTACGTCACAGAAAACCCACACCTTATCGTTTGTAGTCGGGTTAATGAAGAAATTTTTTTCTGTGTTTACATCTAATTCCTTCCAGACTTTTGAATTCTTTCCCCCCCATATCACACGTCACAGCCGCTACATGAATATTACTGCTCTCAACGGCACTGATAATGCTTTTAAGCAATACATCTGTCATGGTCACATCAAAATCATAATAAATGGGTTGCTTCCACTTGGCAAACAGACCTCTAATTCATCAGAATCCGCCATCTGAACAAACAGCTCAAATTCAAGTCACTTGAAAAGTATGCAGCAACAAAGAGTCGGCTCTGGGTAGCTTCGTCTTCAAAAATTTAAGTCACCTATGAAGGTATGTATCAACTAAATAACCATTTTCATTTCGTTGATAAAAGTATTTATGTTTACAACTAAACGTACTAACTTCAGTTTTTAACTGAAACTAGTAACAATGAAATAACAATGAAAATGTAGATAAAGAAAATGATTATGATATTGATTATAATTATAATAATTGGAAGCTTGTTTCAAATATATTATACTACATAGAAATGTTTATACACGCACTCATGCACGTACGCGCACCCACCCACGCAGGCATATTATATATATATAAAATTTGTGATGTTTTCAATTTGTTTCTTCTGCAAGAAGTTTAATTTCGTATATTCTTTTTAACACCTAACGCACGTTTCACTGAAAAATATCAGTATCACCAGAGGTTTCTAAGTAAATTAATAACAATCGAAATAATTCTATTAATATAAAATTAACGAATAATAAAAAATTATATATATATAATATCGCCTCCTTTCCGACTTAATTTTACATCTTGTGCCATTTTGTCAATGTTATATGTGGACAGACTTGCTTACTTTTCTATTAAATGTAGAAATAAATTTTACCATTATTTTTTGCCGCAAACCATTTAATCTTGTTGTTTAATCCTTTTTCTATATGAATAGCTCATTACAATTATTGTTAATATTTCGTGTAAACAGCAGAGAGATGCTAAGTAGGACATTGTCTCAGGTAAGATTGCATGGTAAATCAAGACTCGCGCGTATTTTTTCCACCAGTTCACGTCACGCGGCAAAAACAGCTGATCGCTAGGTTAGCGCGGGAAGCCGGAATGGCCCCCCCTGCTTCAGACCCCTACTAGCAATATAGGAGTATTAGATATATGTATGAAACGCACAAACATAACCTATCGTCACAATTCAATTTAAAATATTTCCAGCTGACTATCAGGGTGACCACTCTTGAAACTATTCATGAAACATAGAGAAATGGTCTGAATATATTGCAACGAATCACAGGATCATGATAGGCGGGGCAAGTCATATATTACACAGACAATGGACATTCATATTATATTGGTAGATGGTTAAGTTTGGTTGTTATCAATTGTATTTAGTAAGGTTAAGGGTTTAGTTTAGAAAAACTGTGCATTATTAGTTATGGTGATTCATGTACTGTGTTAGTGGAAATGTGCGCGCGTGTGCGTGTGGAAAACGTTTCCCGGGCGGTGCGTGAAGTATTATCGTTGTTTTGACATTAGCTGAACTGAGACATGTGTATCGCTACAATCCCTATACCTGTCGGACTATTGTTTACGTTCTTGTATATTATTAGTATGTAGTCAGCATGCATGAGATACGAGTAGTCTGATTACCGCTATGCATGCTGTTTCAAAGTAAATGCACTCTACTGCATGAAAAGTGCTTGGTCACTTTACTAACCATGTGACTTCCATCCACCAATAGAATGCTGACTGGTGGTTGGAAATTTTCTTATGCCTGTCGTTACACAGGCAGTTCTTCTACGCCATCTACCGCGAACGGAACGTGCACTCCTTGTACAAGAATTCTACCGCTTGCAAGGTGTTGTAAAGACTATTCGTCGTTAGTGACACGGGAAGACTCAGAACTGTGTGTGTGGTACATTTGCACACACCAGTGTTTTAACGCATTGTGCGAAAAATTACAAGCAGTTCTTCACTGCTGCTACCACGAACGGTACATACAATTCCTTGTACAAGATTCTACCGCTTGCAAGGATCTGTTAAGACTTTTCGGGGATAGTAACGCGTGTGACGCATAACAATTGATTTTATATCTTTACACACGATATTAATATTGTAGTATTACGTGTGTAAGAAGTGAGTGTAACTGTACCACTGTGCGAGATTTTCCGCAGTGACAGTATCATTAATTGTTACGCAATAGTGCCATCAAGACGTTTCCGTGCTAGTGCAAGATTTCCTCATAGGGTGGTCTGCTGATCGCGGTAGACCTTGTTATTCGCGAGAACACTTGAAGAAGCCGGAGAGGTATAAGCTCAATATACCGTTATTAGATTAACTCACTGTCACCTGAGATATTACTTGGTCTTAAACTCTATATAAGTTTTGCGAGTGTTAAAATCCGTAGTACCGTTGTGTGTGCGAAGTGTCGGATTCATCGTGGGAATTGCAGGACATCAGCCCAGCTGTTACAGGACATCAGCCCAGCTGTTTTAGGACATCAGCCCAGCTGTTATAGGACCAGCCCAGCTATTACAGGACATCAGCCAAGCTGTTACAGGACGCCAGCCCAGCTGTAAACGTTTCTGGTGAAACGTCTGTCATTTGTAAGCCACACCTGACGATCCATCTATACCGCAAAGACCGGCCCTTCTCTTCAACAACATCATCGAGGGAGTCTTCTTATGTAACGTATCACGTCTTGCGTATGAACATTATTTAACATTTTAAAAGAGAGACTCTATATCGTACATTACATTCTGTACATTTCAAATATACCATATAAACTATAACTTGTGTTTGTACAATAAATAATCTTAAACCCTCCAATATAGACTTGTAATTTGAAATACACATACTATCATATCCTATGCGCCAATAGTTTAGTAATTTGTGTTGTCGCATAGAGATATTTTGGCGCTTAGCAACGTAGGGCTCGTAAAATAGCGGAAATTTACGCTATTACATATTTGTCTATGAATATAAAATTTGTTGGAAAAATCCGACGTATAAATATAATTAACGTAATAATTGTATGTGTATTGTTCATGTGAAAAGCTGAGGATATAATTTTTCAAGTGTGCATATTCTCTTGTATATCATATATGAACAGATTTTATCAGTATATTGGAGGTAGATTATTAGTTGTTGTATGTTAGATAAGGTATTTACATGTTGATATTTTGAACTGCTTTTTCTGCGTGCATATAAACTGGTTACCATATATTCTAATCTTGTTGTGATAATAATAACTTGCTTTGCGTATAAATCAATAAATTTAAATTTATTAAATTTTAAATTAAATTTTAATCACTATGGCGGAGTCACAAGGGATAGAGAATGCTTTAGCGGCCATATTAGCGAAGATGAAAACCATGGAAGAAAAGATGGAGAAAATTTCAGCAGAAAATAAAGAAGAGCGGAAAACTGATAAAGAGGAAAATAAGGCCCGTCAAGAGGAGGTGAAAGTGAGTATACAGAAGCTTTCAGCAGAAGCCGAGAAAAGAAGTAAATCGATCCACGACGAAAACAAAAGAATATATGCGGCCGTGCAGGAGCAATCTAAACAAAGCAAACAAATGATAGAAGCGGCAGAAAAGCGTATTAGCGAGACCGTGGAAGCTATGAAAGCTGATATTGAGGCGAGTTTGGAGGTTAATAAGTCACGACTTAATGAATATGGTGCGAAACTCGCTGGAGTGGAGGAGCAGGTAATACAACACAGATCCACGGTGAGTGAATTAATGGCTGAGCAAGACGTGCGGATTCAAGAGCTGCAACAGCAAGTGTCACGATTGCAAAGTACCTCGTCACCACTAAACTGTACTACGTATGTATATAAGACTTTGGATGACGTTAATTCACAGCAAAGATTTTATGGACGGCAGAATGAAAACCCCATGGATTTCATTCAAAGTTGCCAGCGGGATCTGGAGCAAATTGGTGATACCTTAAGTGAAGCGGATAGAATTAATTTCATAGTGCGGCGACTTAAGGGTACCGCTGCGGAGTGGTTTAGTATCGTCCAGGATAAAATCAATACGTTGGAAGACCTGGTAAGACATTTCAGAGCTAGATACTGGAATGAGGAGATCCAGCGGAAGATACGTACGCAGCTGGAGTTTGGAAAATATTCCAATACCAGAGGTCCTAAAGATGAATATGTGATGCAGTTGATATCCAGAGCTAGATATCTTGAGCCTAGCTTAACCGAACCTGACATGGTAAGTAAACTTGCGCACCACTTTGGACGCGGGATACAGGTGGCCGTCCTTACGCAAGGAGTTAAGTCGTGGAATGAGCTACTCACATTACTTGCAAAATGGGAAGGTATCGACAACCCGAATATAAATGGTAACAGTAATGAAACACCGCATAAAAGTTTTCAATATCAGAATCAAACCAAGCAAACACAGTCGCAACAACAACAACGACCTAAGATGTCTAATAGAAATACCAATCAAAAATTTAATGCCAATAAAGTAGCAGTAGTAGCGGAAGAGGATTCCGATATAGAACAGTCAAAAAACGTGTAAGGCTGCACGGCGTGAGTCCGTGCAACAAAATAACTAGTACACGTAAAGGTAGGAATGAAGTTTCAAAAGCCCGGGGTAACTATAAAAAGCAGTTCAATAAATCAAATGTGAAAGATGTTAATTGTAAGAAAAACTTTGTAGTGTCCGGCCTATATCCTGCCGTAATTAGAGATAGTTTAATTTGCAATAACCATAGTAAAGAAAATGAGAAAGGTATTAGCGTTGAAAATGACACTGACCTCATTGTCAACGCGAAAATTAACGGATGTGTCGGCGAAGTTTTATTTGACAGCGGCGCAGAAATTTCGTTAATGGATGAGCGATTCCTAGAGAGGCACAGGAAACATTTTAAAAAAATCCCGATTCTGCCAGCAGCCCACAAAATCATAAAATCAGCGACGGGTGAATCTCAGAGGGTTGACCGTCAAGCTATGATAACAGTATCCATTCAGGGAATGGAAATAGAGGTAACCGTGCTTATGGTCAAGAAACTCGTGTATAATGTTATTTTGGGAGTGGACACATTAAATAAACTGCACGCGACCATTGATTTTCCAAATAAAATACTAAGATGTACAATAAATAATAGTAAACACAATATCAGGTTAGGACGCAGGAGGGGTAAGACGGGGTCTGATTGTGAACCTATTACTATAACTCGCCCAGCGGTTCAACTTGCCGATAAGATAACACATAATCTGCGGACTCACAGCAGGCAGATAACGAGCAATGAGCAAGATAAGCTGCAAAGTATGCTTGATAAATTTGAATCTGTGTTTTCCAAAAATCCTACCGTCACGAATGTTTATGAACACAGTATTCAGGTCACGGATGAAAATAAATTTGTACGGAAGACGTACCCCATCCCCCTTCACTATCAACAACAGGTTGATGCCGAAGTTAAGAGTATGCTTCAGAATGGTGTGATTGAACGAACTGATAGCAATTTTTTAAATCCTATGGTTGTTGTTAAAAAGAAAAATAACGACATTCGATTATGTCTCGACATGAGAAATCTAAATTCTATTACAAAAAAATGCTACGACTGTGCTCCGAATGCGGAGAACTTATTCATAAAATGTCAAGGGGTTAAATACATGTCTCGCCTTGATCTCAAAAGTGGATTCTGGCAGATTCCCCTTGCCAAGGAGTCGAGAAGATACACAGCATTTCTATATCGAAATAAATGCTATCAGTTTAAAGTAGTTCCATTTGGTTTGGTTACCAGTTTAGCGGCCATGGTCAGATGTTTGGAGTTAGCTCTGGGACCCGAGGTGGAGGACTTCGTCAGCATATTTGTTGATGATATTTTGGTCATATCCAAATCATTTGAAGAACATCTCAAGATTGTATTTCAGAAATTGCAAGCCGCTAACCTGACTCTCAATCTTGAAAAGTGTGAATTCGGGAAATCGCAAATTAAATTTTTGGGTCATATTATCTCAGCGGAAGGTATAACAACGGACCCGGAAAAAATACATGCGATCATGGAGTTCCCGAAACCCACAAAACCCAGGGATATCAGAGCGTTCCTCGGATTGACTGGTTACTTCAGACGTTTTACTCCAGAATATTCTGGGACAATTGAGCCGTTGTTAGAACTACTTCGTAAGAGTAATAAATGGAGATGGGAGGAGCGTCATCAGCATGCTTTCGACGCGACTAAAAATTTGTATAGTAGAAACCTGCACGTGTTCCATCCTGAGAAAAGGGGCACATATGTCCTGAATTGCGATGCTTCTGATTATGCCATTGGGGGGGTACTCTACCAACGGAATGAGAAGGGCGAAAACAAAATAATTGCGCACAGTAGTAGGTCACTAAAAGGGGCCGAACGTAACTATTTCACATCGGAAAAAGAAATATTGGCTATTGTGTACTGCATTAGTAAATTTCGTTATTACCTGGTTGGACAACACTTCGAAATCCTTTCGGACAACCAGGCCTTATCGTTCATGTTGCGCTGCAAGTTAGCGAATGCTCGCATATCCCGTTGGATCATGGCCATCCAAGAGTACGACTTTACCATTAAGTACTGTAAGGCAAGCGAGAACCAAGCAGCTGACACGTTAAGCCGATACCCTCCAATGGTGGAAGAACGTCATGCGTCTAATAACCAGGAGGTTCAAATTCTAGCTGTCAAATATAAATTAGAAGACAGTCTCAAAAATAAGCTAAGAAATATTGGTATGGAACAGCAGCGTGACACAAAGTTGAAGCGGATATGTGACGCTATCCGGATACAAGAAAACCCTAAGTACAGAATATATAAAGACGTAGTGTATAAAATTATCAATGGCGGATGGAAGATTATGGTACCGGACGCCATGGTGGAAGACCTCACCTGGATGTGTCATGAGAGTCTGGCTCATGCGGGGCCTTATAAATGTTACCTGGCAATGCGGGAGGATTTTGTGTGGCTAAATATGACCAGGAAAATAAAGGCCATACTCCGCTCTTGCCACATCTGCCAAACAGCGAAATATCCGAACCAACATACACAGGTTGAAATGGGTAACATTGTCGTCCGTAATAAAAATGACCTTGTATGCATTGATTTTTTGGGTCCACTTCCTCGGGCGGCACGTGGAATGAAGAACCTGGTGGTTGTTACGGATGCCTTTACCAAACATGTTAGCCTATATGCTATTGGTAGACCTACTACGTCGGCTGTCATAAACATTATGCTAAATAAATACATGCCGAAAAATGGTCCCGTAAGGAAGATACTCTCAGATCAAGGTAAGCAATTTACGAACACCAAGTGGCACTCCGAGCTTGAGAAACACGGGGTCCAGACGGTCTTGACTGCGATCCGGAGACCGCAAGGTAACTTGGCCGAGCGGGTCAACAAGGAGTTGGGACGGTTGTTCCGTACGTACTGTAATACTAACCAGAGTAAGTGGCCGGAATTCCTAGAATTTTTTGAGTATGCCATAAATGGAAATTATAATTCTACTACTGGGTATACTCCGAATGAACTCCAAACCGGAGAAATGCCAGGCCGGGTCTGGGGTAAACACATTGAAAGGATAGCGACGCATAATATGCCTATACCAGTTGAGGTAAAGAAAATCGAAGCTAGAAGACGCATTAAAAAGTGCGCCGAGGAGCGCACGGAAAAATTTAATGCGGAACATAAACTAGTCAAGTTCAAGACTGGAGAGAGTGTGCTTTTACGAGCATTAAATGTTGGAAGAAGGGAGGACAACACAGCTGCGAAGTTTTTTAGGCTGTATAATGGTCCGTATACCCTGTCGGAACAAGTTGGGAAAAATACTTTTATCTTAACCAACCCAAATACCAACCGTGCGATTGGTAAATTCCATGCGTCCTCATTGAGGAAGTATTATACAAAGGATCCGTAAACTTAGAAATAAATGTCAGGATATAGGGGTAAGAATGTGTAGTGATTTAAATATGTCAATTCAGGTTTAAATGTTGTATGTAAGTTGGCTCTGTGAATGAACAATAATCTAGTTTTGATAAGGAATGTTGTCTGTGTACGCTATGATCCTGCATTAGATGTCGTTATCTGTGTGTCAAGAACATGTGTGTTTGTTTTGGTTTGAAGGTTACCACGTGTCTTTTGAATTGATGCTTCTGTCAATGTGACAGTTGGTAATGTTAGTATTAATTGAGGATGTTTATTTGATTTTAGTTTGAGGGTATTATTATTATTTCAGGATTAGGAAGTTGTTTTGGTGATATTGAAAAAAAAAAAATTTTATTTTTTTGTTAGTTAACTAAAGAAAAAAAAAAATTTTTTTTTTTTATGCGGGAGGGAGTTAATCCTGCAACGAATCACAGGATCATGATAGGCGGGGCAAGTCATATATTACACAGACAATGGACATTCATATTATATTGGTAGATGGTTAAGTTTGGTTGTTATCAATTGTATTTAGTAAGGTTAAGGGTTTAGTTTAGAAAAACTGTGAATTATTAGTTATGGTGATTCATGTACTGTGTTAGTGGAAATGTGCGCGCGTGTGCGTGTGGAAAACGTTTCCCGGGCGGTGCGTGAAGTATTATCGTTGTTTTGACATTAGCTGAACTGAGACATGTGTATCGCTACAATCCCTATACCTGTCGGACTATTGTTTACGTTCTTGTATATTATTAGTATGTAGTCAGCATGCATGAGATACGAGTAGTCTGATTACCGCTATGCATGCTGTTTCAAAGTAAATGCACTCTACTGCATGAAAAGTGCTTGGTCACTTTACTAACCATGTGACTTCCATCCACCAATAGAATGCTGACTGGTGGTTGGAAATTTTCTTATGCCTGTCGTTACACAGGCAGTTCTTCTACGCCATCTACCGCGAACGGAACGTGCACTCCTTGTACAAGAATTCTACCGCTTGCAAGGTGTTGTAAAGACTATTCGTCGTTAGTGACACGGGAAGACTCAGAACTGTGTGTGTGGTACATTTGCACACACCAGTGTTTTAACGCATTGTGCGAAAAATTACAAGCAGTTCTTCACTGCTGCTACCACGAACGGTACATACAATTCCTTGTACAAGATTCTACCGCTTGCAAGGATCTGTTAAGACTTTTCGGGGATAGTAACGCGTGTGACGCATAACAATTGATTTTATATCTTTACACACGATATTAATATTGTAGTATTACGTGTGTAAGAAGTGAGTGTAACTGTACCACTGTGCGAGATTTTCCGCAGTGACAGTATCATTAATTGTTACGCAATAGTGCCATCAAGACGTTTCCGTGCTAGTGCAAGATTTCCTCATAGGGTGGTCTGCTGATCGCGGTAGACCTTGTTATTCGCGAGAACACTTGAAGAAGCCGGAGAGGTATAAGCTCAATATACCGTTATTAGATTAACTCACTGTCACCTGAGATATTACTTGGTCTTAAACTCTATATAAGTTTTGCGAGTGTTAAAATCCGTAGTACCGTTGTGTGTGCGAAGTGTCGGATTCATCGTGGGAATTGCAGGACATCAGCCCAGCTGTTACAGGACATCAGCCCAGCTGTTTTAGGACATCAGCCCAGCTGTTATAGGACCAGCCCAGCTATTACAGGACATCAGCCAAGCTGTTACAGGACGCCAGCCCAGCTGTAAACGTTTCTGGTGAAACGTCTGTCATTTGTAAGCCACACCTGACGATCCATCTATACCGCAAAGACCGGCCCTTCTCTTCAACAACATCATCGAGGGAGTCTTCTTATGTAACGTATCACGTCTTGCGTATGAACATTATTTAACATTTTAAAAGAGATACTCTATATCATACATTACATTCTGTACATTTCAAATATACCATATAAACTATAACTTGTGTTTGTACAATAAATAATCTTAAACCCTCCAATATAGACTTGTAATTTGAAATACACATACTATCATATCCTATGCGCCAATAGTTTAGTAATTTGTGTTGTCGCATAGAGATATTTTGCAAAATATCTCTATGCGACAACACAAATTACTAAACTATTGGCGCATAGGATATGATAGTATGTGTATTTCAAATTACAAGTCTATATTGGAGGGTTTAAGATTATTTATTGTACAAACACAAGTTATAGTTTATATGGTATATTTGAAATGTACAGAATGTAATGTATGATATAGAGTATCTCTTTTAAAATGTTAAATAATGTTCATACGCAAGACGTGATACGTTACATAAGAAGACTCCCTCGATGATGTTGTTGAAGAGAAGGGCCGGTCTTTGCGGTATAGATGGATCGTCAGGTGTGGCTTACAAATGACAGACGTTTCACCAGAAACGTTTACAGCTGGGCTGGCGTCCTGTAACAGCTTGGCTGATGTCCTGTAATAGCTGGGCTGGTCCTATAACAGCTGGGCTGATGTCCTAAAACAGCTGGGCTGATGTCCTGTAACAGCTGGGCTGATGTCCTGCAATTCCCACGATGAATCCGACACTTCGCACACACAACGGTACTACGGATTTTAACACTCGCAAAACTTATATAGAGTTTAAGACCAAGTAATATCTCAGGTGACAGTGAGTTAATCTAATAACGGTATATTGAGCTTATACCTCTCCGGCTTCTTCAAGTGTTCTCGCGAATAACAAGGTCTACCGCGATCAGCAGACCACCCTATGAGGAAATCTTGCACTAGCACGGAAACGTCTTGATGGCACTATTGCGTAACAATTAATGATACTGTCACTGCGGAAAATCTCGCACAGTGGTACAGTTACACTCACTTCTTACACACGTAATACTACAATATTAATATCGTGTGTAAAGATATAAAATCAATTGTTATGCGTCACACGCGTTACTATCCCCGAAAAGTCTTAACAGATCCTTGCAAGCGGTAGAATCTTGTACAAGGAATTGTATGTACCGTTCGTGGTAGCAGCAGTGAAGAACTGCTTGTAATTTTTCGCACAATGCGTTAAAACACTGGTGTGTGCAAATGTACCACACACACAGTTCTGAGTCTTCCCGTGTCACTAACGACGAATAGTCTTTACAACACCTTGCAAGCGGTAGAATTCTTGTACAAGGAGTGCACGTTCCGTTCGCGGTAGATGGCGTAGAAGAACTGCCTGTGTAACGACAGGCATAAGAAAATTTCCAACCACCAGTCAGCATTCTATTGGTGGATGGAAGTCATATGGTTAGAAAAGTGACCAAGCACTTTTCATGCAGTAGAGTGCATTTACTTTGAAACAGCATGCATAGCGGTAATCAGACTACTCGTATCTCATGCATGCTGACTACATACTAATAATATACAAGAACGTAAACAATAGTCCGACAGGTATAGGGATTGTAGCGATACACATGTCTCAGTTCAGCTAATGTCAAAACAACGATAATACTTCACGCACCGCCCGGGAAACGTTTTCCACACGCACACGCGCGCACATTTCCACTAACACAGTACATGAATCACCATAACTAATAATGCACAGTTTTTCTAAACTAAACCCTTAACCTTACTAAATACAATTGATAACAACCAAACTTAACCATCTACCAATATAATATGAATGTCCATTGTCTGTGTAATATATGACTTGCCCCGCCTATCATGATCCTGTGATTCGTTGCAATATATATATGTTTTTATTTTTTCTCAGTAGCAGCTAGAGTGTTTGCTTAATGGACTTAAGACAGTTTTGAATTAAAATGGCCACTAGCCAGTTTAACACTGCAATGGATCAAAGGACATTTTGAAACCAAAGTCTAGGTTTTTTTGTCATTAAATAAAGGCCGCCATTTTTGGTTGGACAAGAGCCATTTTGATTCCAAACCACATTTTTAAACCCAATTTTTATCTGTTTACAAGAGTTTTGGTGACAAAAGATGCCTGTTTTATATAGAGAAATGCATGAAGAAATTATACAGATCAAAATCTTGATTTCTACTTTGCACGGACAAAGGACGTTGTGAAACTAGTTTCCTCATTTATAGTTTCTGCGCGTCCCATACTGCTAGAACTATGTAACAAACATAAAATCAATGGGATATGGGCATTTAATTGAAATAAAAATGATCGATATGCAAAATGTGGTAGACACTTACCGGAAAAGATCCATATATGTATAATCTGGTTTATATAATTCCTTATAAGTTTAGCTATATGCTTTAAGTTTGTAATACAAAAGTACATTTGCTGTTTTATGAGAGTTAGCAACGACTTCTAATCTATAAAGACTTATTTAAGATAGTTCAAAAATTTAAGTACTTAGTGTTAGGTTGGTGATACTGTACATTTAAATCTGAGCGACGCGCCATTTTTCTCAAAAGTGAACGTTGTTGCAAGGTGGGTTGAGCGTCCAGCGTTGAGTACTAATAAATTTATGGTTTAAAATTTTATTGGAGTTCTCAGGCGATAAACGTCATGAATCTTTACTATTATTTAGGGCCAGATGGGAAACGAGTATACACTCTGGAAGTAAGTCCATCCATGTCGTCCGAATTGGATGTGAATTGTTATTTTTCATCTGTACTTCACTAATTTGTTTTTTTACCATACGAGCGATTTCATTTCGTATAAGATCATTAATAATAAGTGTACCCTTGTGCGTAGAATTAATAGAATATCATTAGACAAAGGACGAGTGTTCGGCGTAAACTTAGGTTATATTTTGAACAACTAGTTGTAGTAGCTATTACCTGTTTAGTACCAAGTGTTATTGATACAAAAAAAAACAACTATCCGAGTGTTGGGTAAACCATGCATGGTTGAACACAACCATGCATTATGAATTTTGAGGAGTGAAATTTAACCAGTTGAATGCTTGAAACGGTTGTACTTGTATAAAATTTTATCAGTCCCAGTGCTCGACAGGAGTGATGTTGCATGTATAACTTGTATGAAATCCAGATTTACTAATGATTAGTGTTGTTCTCTAAATATTTTGAAGTAACTTCTGAAACTATTTGAGTCCTGTGGACTTGCCTCCTTAGAAAGTATTCCGTAATGTATCAACTGGTAAAAAAATATCCGCAATGAATCCAAAGGGAGAGTATTGGGAAAATTTTACATAACTTAAAATGTTTATGCTCTTATAAAAAAATATATTTATTAATAACTGTGTAAATGTGTTAAGAAAATTTGTTGCAAAAAATGAGTACTACAAATGAGAATGACCTGCAATTGGACACAATTTCTACTACGGTAGTTATTAAATCTGTAAAGACTCATGTTCTGTTTTTATTCCACGTTTCCTTTATTTTGGTTTTGTTCTTATCTTGAGTTTATTGCTTATTAAAATACAATAAAACATAACACGAATAACAACAATAGTAATAATACTAGTAGCAATGATATCACAAGTAGGCCTACACTACATAGGAACATTTTTAAACAAATTAATTTATATAGTCTGAACAAAAATTTCAAGGTCTTGTCTTTTACCAAGTATATTTTTTAGAAGAATCCAAGTACATTTCCAAGTGTAGTTTAGAAGAATTCATAATATCCTGATCCAGTCCCTGCAGCACAGCTGTTTTACTGGCAAGTGAGTAAATTTTTTAATTGTGTGTCATTTAATATATGGAGCAGATGAATTATCACATAAGGAGAAGAATTTTCAGTGTTTTATTACTTTGTTTCTTGTTTATTCAAGTAATATTTTCAAATAATGATAAATTCATCTATGCCTTTATTTATTTTTATATTTAACAGGGAGTGACTTCATATTCTGTAAAACATCTGTTTTTTCTATAATGATAAGTTACTTGTTTATTTTCCTTGTCATGATAAACATTGTTATTCTGTCTTTGGAGAGTTTCCTGTGAGTACACTTTTCACCTTAGAATTTGAAATTTTGTCAGAAGTAGGTTAATTAAGTTAGGTTAAGTAGGTCTTTCTCATCTTCATTATAAATTTGGATTGTTGGTACATCCTTCTCTTATTTTAGACCAGAATTTTTCCAGGTAATCTTCACGTTTCAAATGGAATGGCAGCTAATTTACCAATTATATGTACAAGAACTGTAAGGAATAACACATTGAAATTATTGAATCCGTGATGAACAGAATTGAAAATCTTTCCCAAACTTTTGCAAACTTATTTGTAAATTTTCAGCCATTTGAACAACACTTAACCTGGTTTTGTAGTAGTATTTCTTCATTGAATTTTATCAATTATTTGTTTTCAAAACCTTTGAACAGTTTTAATGTGATCTAGATAGCTCATAACTGTTGCTTTCTTCTGTTCCTTGTCTCCATACTGTATTAGCTTTTTTCGTATTAGGACAGAGTAGGCTAGACAAGTGTACACACAGATTGCCAATAAGGTACTTGTTATAGTGCATTTTGTTTGAGCACTTTGCTATAAGAAATATTGTACAGTATTGCAGAAAATTTAAGTATATAGAGGAAACCTGTTTATTATCATGTGTAAGCGTTATAATCAGTAGGTGATGGTTTAGTGATTGCAATATCCATTTGTTGCAGCTGGTTTTAATAATTATAAGAAATATTGCTATAATAAAGGTACATCTGTAATAATAATCTGTATTTCTATAATAAAAACCAAATGTAATATCTTGAAATAATTACAACTTCAAGTTTTAATTATTTAAAGATATTACATGGGAGACCTGCAGGAAACTCAACGAGTTACTTACAAAGGAATAATGGAAAAAACACAAGGATGGTCATTAGATTAGATCTGTTGTTGCAACTGATATCTTAGTAAATGATTTATTCTGTGTGTGTAATTAAATGTATGTGTAACAAACATGTTTTTTTCCAGAAACAAGCACCTGATGGGACTCCGACAATACCTGTCCATCCAGGTATGTAGTATTTGCAGTGATATAGTAAATTCAGAGAGAGAGAGAGAGAGAAACATTTTTCTTTCAGATAATTAAATATTAGTAACTATTCTCATGGTGACCATATAGTGTGAGCAGTTCGCAGGTGCACTGAATCAAGTTTAAAGCGAATGCCAGAGCACTTTAAATTTTTTCTTTGTTTAATTTCTGGTTGTATTTAATTTAATTTAAGAATTTTTTTTAATATCCCAATCTGCTTCTTCCAAAAGTTTATTTTAACAGTTAAAAATGTGTTTCTCACATAGTTTTGAAAAAAAAATGATGTATGTGTCTAAGGCTTGATGCACACAGCCGGTTTTTTACCGTGCGGTGACGCTGCTTACCCGCAAGAGCGGTGTGGAGTAATGGAAGACATATGAGTCACTGCACACATAACTCCGGCGATGTTGCAGTGACACTGCGGCACCACGTCCACTGTGAGTGCATTCTTCACCACAGTTCCCCCTCCTTATCGCAGCGGCACCGCACACACTTTTCTGGTTGTCAGTACATTGTTCTCTATTGAACAGTGCGCACATCTGGTGATCTGATGTAATCGTAGTTATGACTGGATCAAATTCTGAAGATCTTTTGGACATAGAGCTGTTTATTTGTGAAATAAACAAAACTTCCCAAAATTTGGAATCTCACTGCAGAAGAGTATCACAGTTGAACGAAAAAGAGAGCAGATGGGCTAGTGTTTGTCTTGTTTTTTTTTTGAAAGATTTTGACCAGAAGAATGACACTGAACAAAATGAATTATATAAGTATGATTCTTAATTTTGCAAGACGTACTTCATTAATTTACTTAATTGTTGATGTTTAGATAGCAGACACACTTGTTCGTTTGTAAACTAGTCATGACACATGCCAGGAGTTTGGGGGATTAAAATTTAGCACAGTATTTTAAAATCTAAAATGTACTTTGATTGTATGATCTTTCATTAACCATTTTATAAATTTCGTGTATTAATGTCTTTGTATGTAGTGTAGTGTATTCATGTATAATGTATTTGATTATATGATCTTTCATTAAAAGACATCTTCTCACTTTTCAACTTTCCATTCAATTATCCTTTTAATCAATAATTATTAATGTTTAAAATTATTAAGAACAAAATTCATTAGAATTCTTTAATGTAAGATAAATTAAAATATTCAACATAAAATATATTTTGTAGCGTAGAGTATCAACAGTAAAGCTGTCTTAATAAAAAAATTCTGTGTTGTTATTAATTCTTGTAAATTAATAGACAGCTTTGTTGTTGAAATAACTTAACCAAAAAAATATTTTTATTAGATAAATTGTTCAGTGTTTACTCTGGAGAATTCTACATTACTTTAAGAAGACAAAACTCAGTAAACAAAGATGTGTTAGTTTTGCAAAAGTTGTTTACATTATAAATATTTCATTCACTTATTTTATGATTTCTTTTAACAATTGTTAATTTTCCTAATGTAATTTGTTAAAAATAACTATTTATTTTGCATGTAAACAATTGTTTTATTTGTAGCAAGTAAATGACGTATTTTCTTTATTGGTTACAAGTAATACAACTCTTATATTCTTGTCTATTTTGTTGTGTTGCAACCTATAATAATATATAATTTAGCAAAATGGACTAAGTGTAATGGGTTAACTTGTTTTTAATTTGCTATTTATCCATTACATGAATAACGGAAAAGTTATTATTTCTTTTTATTGTTACAAGCCTACCTTAAAAGATCCATACAAAATGCTACAACTAATATTTATTATTATAATCTTTTAACAACACACTTACCTTAGATTTATCACTAACATTTACAGTGGAGGTACAGTCTCATCCATGTATCCCGGGATTTTACCTTGTTGCTTATTTTCCCTTCAAACTATCACATGAATGATCACTCATTCGAAAGTAAATGAAAAATTTATCAGAATTTTCTCTTAAATCACCAAAAGCCTTACAAAATCTACCTCTAATAAGTCTTGAATCAGTAAATGGGTGCACCCAGAACCGTCTCCAATTCCAAGTGAAACATCTGTACACTAAATAAGAGAACATTACACGTTTTCTATGATATAAATCCATGGCTGTATGTTGCAAAACCTGGCTGCCGACTGCGGCTAGGTGACGTGTGTGTGCAACATTCACACTGCACCTCCGCATGTTAAAAAACGTGATGTGTCCATCGAACATAATTCTTCTAGCCATAAGCGTTGTAAATCTTGCTATTTGTTTCATTCACAGTCAAAATATGTGTAATTGGAATTAGTTTTTTGTGAATTTATGTGTTTCTTTATTTTAATTTATTGAAATAAATAATACCTCCAAAATAAGGTACATGTAATTATTAGTAATATAAATTTAACTTTAATACATAAAATTGTGCTAATATTAATGTTCAGAAAAAATAAATAAACATGGCTTCTCTTGCACTTGGTCACATATTTCTTCAGTAATTTAGTGTAATTTGTTGGCATAGTTAGGATAGAAACTGATAACATTTTTTAAAAATTAGGATATACAGATTCATGGCTTGTTCACTGAAGAAGCCAAATCATCTATGCATTTATGAACAGAAATCTGTGACATGACACAAATGCTGTATGAACTTTCATAGTAATATCAATTCTCAAATTGTTGAAACTCTTTTAGAATTGAATTATGTAATCTTTAAACTTCTGATTGAGTACTGTATCAAAAGAAGAATTAATTAATGCTTGATGCCTTTACTTGGTGAAAATCCATTGTAAATTATAGTAAAAAATAAAACTATAAAATAGTTTTAGTGATTTTCACTCGTCAATTTATTAAAATTATAAATCCATGACAGCTTACACCATCTGATGAAGGCACTGTGCTGCCGAAACAGCTGTCATGGATTTATAATTTTAATAAATTGACGAGTGAAAATCACTAAAACTATTTTATGGTTTTATTTTTTACTATAAAAGAAGAATTGACAGCATTGAGAAAATGTTTTAAACACCTGTCATATTTTTGAACAACCAACGTTGCAGTTTGCCCACAGCATGCCAACTATATCGAAGAAGATTTTCTTGACATTATCTGCAAAAGCAGAAATTCCGTGAGTTACATTCAATGCAGTGTAACATGTTTTGGTCCAACTCATATTGTCTTCATTGAATTCTTCAGATTCCAGATTCGGGTGTATTATTTAAATGAAGTATTAACTAATCAAACATTAAGTGTAGGTCTGGTGATGACATTATATCAATTACTTCAGTGTTTTTGTGGCCTGAAATAATCAGAGGATATAGGCTATACAGTTATTGTAGTTTTTGGCGTTTGCTTTATTACTTCCTGCTTTTCCCAGGCATAATAATTTTTAACAGTCTCACATTGTTCAGTATGTACCATATGCATTTAATTTGTCTTTGATGGACAACACCATGTGCAAGAAACACTGCTTGCATGTGACATAATACCTATTAGCATGTTTGTAAGTTTTATGTCTGTGGCAACAGTTTATTTTTATTATTGATTCGTAAAGGTGGTGATAAAATTAAAATATGATCGTAATGTTATCATAAAATAATTCTTGCAATCATGGCACCAATCCCAATAAAAATTACTTTTTGACTTGTGAACATTTTAGCTTGTTACACCTTGTAAATTACTTTGATTTACAACACCCTGCTTATAATACTTGCGAAGGGGGGTTACACTTCACAAATCAAGTTGTAGTTGAGTCTGGTTTGTGTTTTTGGTATGTCTTCTGCACTAATTTTCTGTACCCTTAAATTGTTTCAATGTTGTGTGGATTAACAGTAATTGTCAGCGACTTAGGCTAGGTGGCCACCAGATGCATAGTGAAGTTTAGCAAAGCAGAGATGAGTGCAGTGGAGTTGAGCTGAGACATTTAGGAGGCGACAATAGAATGCAAAGGACTGTTAGACTCGTTGACGTTAAACATGCTAAATTTCAAACAGATCGAATAATCAGTGCCTAGTTCGGAATCTGATTGTTTAAACACTGAATTCAGTTATCATGTTTGGAGTGTGTTAGCTACTAAGCACAAGAAAGAGTGAGAAAGTCTTCAGTAACGACAAAATGACTGCAGTGAATTTTACTCTTTTTGATGATTTGACTGCTGATCAGGTAAAATATTACTTCAGAATGTCACATGACCAGTTTAACAAACTTCTGGACATTATTTGTAATGATACTACTTATCGGAAGGCAATAGGGTCAAAAGAGAAGTTACTAATTTGTTAAATTAATTTTTTTATTTATGTATTAATTACATCACAACACTAGAAATGTACAAAAGAAATGTAGTTGCTTTAAAAAAAGAATCATTGTCCCAGCATTTCCTCAACTTCCATTGCCATTGCTAGTTGCTACCTGACTGAGTATGGTTGTCAGTGGGAAGGTGGTGTGGTGGGGAAAGCGGACTCAACTTCCAAACTGACCTTGGCTGAGGCAAAGCTGAGCGGAGTAGACCTGTGTGACATCACTCCACTCAGCTCTGCTTTGTGTGGCCACCCTTTCATTGGAACAACATTGTTTACATGTGACAAGCTCAGTCCACTGAGCTCAACTTCACTCTGCTCCACTTCTGGTGGCTGCCGGCCTTACTATATCCTTGGGATAAAGTTATTTTGTCAACAGTTGTGTGTGTAATATTACATTTTTTATGAACTTTGATCAAATCACATACCATATTAAGTGTCCCATTACTGTAGGTGCTAATGAGTTTGTTACGTGTTCTTTCATGATGCTATAGTGGTTTGAAGATTTATGTATCTTGTTTTCCTTTTGAAAGTTCTTCAAAGACACTTGGAGCACTTTTTTCATTTTTTATGTGTTTTACTTACCTTTTTTAAATTAAGATATCCTCATTAACTTACATAAATTACATTTATAAAGAATTGAATATATCGGTTTTGTGTTTTAGTGCATAGGTCATAAATGTGAATAGTCTGGTAACTGTATACTTGTTTCATTGTTAATGTTAGTAATACATCTATAAACATTTATTCTGCAGACACTGCATACGACTGTGAAATTGAAGAGTGTTATCTTCATGATCATATTGGTCAACACTTTCAATATTTTTTTCAAAGAGCCCTGTCTATTTTAGTCTTTTCACTTTTTCCTTTTTACATATCTTCATACAAAAATAAAACACCTTGAGAAATCAAGCAAAAGGAAAACTATGAGGTGCTCTGACCTTTGATTTCAACTTAGTTTGCCCTCTAAGATACTTTCTTACAGTTTTAAACTAGTAGACCAAACTACAATGTTTCCATTTACATAATAATTTGAATATCAAAACTAAACACAGTCAAAAATATATAATATGGAAATTCAGTTAACAAATGGTAGTAATGTGGTGACAAAATAATGCATTTATTTTATTTTTTTTATTTTAATAATATGTACATCAGTAAATGGTTATTCCATAATATCAGCATTATTCCACTTAACTTTAATCAGTATTAAATTTACCCACTTAAATTTTTTAAATTTTGTGCTGTCAAGTGTTCTATAGTATTAAAAGACTTACAAAATCATGGTTAAATTCTTTTAATCTCAATCAATTCTTACTGGCAATTTTTCAACAATGCTATAATGGCTTTGGGTGGGGGGGGATGCATTCATGAAAAGTCATTTAGCTTTCTTATTTTTAAATAATAATTATTTTCTACCTTGATAATTAAAAATTAAATATCTGTGTATAATTAAAATATAAATACCTCTGTATAGAATGCCATAAATTTTAGGTTTTAAATAATATTTTCCTAAATGTTAGAGAAATAGCAAGAAAGAAGTTTAATAAAGAAACAAGTTAAAATTGAAAACATTATTTTGAACACAGTAATTTCTATGAAGGAAATAAAATTGTCTTAAATATTTTTCCCTATAAGGGCCTCTGATAAGCAAACTTACTGAAGATTACTGAACATGCTCTAGGCGCTTTTCCCCTCAGTCTTTTGAAAGTTGTGTTAAACCAGTACATTGTTATTTTTAACACAGAATGTCTCCAAATGGGTTGAATGAAATTTTATCCTATTTTCCATAGAATAAACTTCTTTTTATTTGTAACACAGGATGTGTTCATAAAAGAATCACACTGAGACTCGATTAGTTTCAAAGTTATAGAGCAGTAAATTTTAGAAAGGATCGTATGTACTTATCTCTTTCCATCCCAAGCTCAAGCCTGCCTTGGGCTGGGGGTTTTAGTCAACTATGCCATAAAATGTGTCTTGCTCGAGCTATCATTTTCGATTTTGTACAAAGTACACTGATAGCTGTATATGACCGGAAAGCTTTTCATTCACTTTTTGTGAATATTAGGCTAATGGGTATATAGAATGTTAGATCCAGACATATCCAAACAGATTCAGAGCCCAAACTGGTGGACATGAAAGAAAAGTCAACTTGGTGATACTCTGAATGTGAAGTTGGACTGTGTTTGCCTGACTGCTTCAAAGTGTATTCCACAGTAGCTAAATATTGTGAGAACAATATACAGCATTGAAGTTTTCTCTATATGTAAAGTTGTTATTGTGTGATATGTAAACTAGTTATATTGGAACATATTGACATAAGTGATGTATTTGCAAAATACATTTGAATTGAAAAAAATATGTTAGACTTCTTTCAAAAATAAAACCTTGTTTGGTTATGGTGACAGTAACAAATTATTTATTATGAATAAATGTACATGTTTAATACTGTTTTAAAAGACAACTCTGACTGTTATTATGATAATTTGATCTAACAGTGACAAAAAATTAATTTAATTATTTTTTTATTACATTTAAAAAAGCCCTATTTTTTATATTAACAGTCTTGTAATAGGTTGGCACTAAAAGTGTTAAAACCAGCAGAGCAAGAGAAGCCGTGACAAAAAGGGTTGTTTTGTCCACATAAAATGTTTTCATGTAATTCGAGATCCACTTTCAGCACATTTTACTGTAGCAGGAAGAGTAAACAGAAAGAGAACTGTGTACTTTTTATTCTCTTTTAAATAGAGTTTTAACATTTAAATAAGCATTAGAGTTTCCACTCTATTAGGAATATTTTGCCATATAATATTGTATAATTGCATCAAGAAACAAGTAATAATGAGCTTAGGTTTGTGCAATTTGCTTCAAGGAACAACTTTAGGGTCATAAGGACCTGGTTTTCCCGAAAGGATATATTCGAAAGAACATGGCATATAGGAATATTGAAATGAAACAGATCAAATAGACCATGTTTTGATCTGTAAGAGATGAGCTAGTTACGTCGAAAACATCTGGTCATACTGAGGAGCAAATTGTGGGTTCCTCTTGTGGGCAGAGGATGGGGTCAGCATGATAAAAGATGGCATGCAGGCAGTTTTAGTAATGAAATACCTAAAACAAGAGTACTAAGCTGAACTAAATTTAAGATTGCAGGATCACGGACATTCTAATTATGTTGATGAAGAATGACTCATATAAAGAACTTAGTTACTATCTCAGCAAATCATACTGTAGGTGAAACAAGCAAGCCTAGAAATGAAGAATGGAACAATGGTGAAGTAAAAGCATGGTTGTAGAAGTAAAAGCAGGCTAGACTAAAATGCCTGCAACAGGAAACTAGAGCATTACATTGAAAAAGAATTATTGCAGCCTGAACATGTAAAAAAAAAGAAGAGACAAGCCATACGGAAGAAAACAGAGGAAATGGCAGAAATTTCTATAAAAAATTAGAAGAAAGAACAAATTTTTTCTAACCTAAGATGTTGTAAAGACAACCAAGGAAACGTATTAGTAAAAAGAAATGATACTATGCAGTGGTGGAAAGAATAATTTGAAGATACTTTGAAAGAAGGGATAATGGAAGTGACAGGCATTATGTACTGTACTGCAGAATCCTGAATCAAGTACACTAAAAACTCATTTATCCGAATTTGAAGGGACCACGGCCGTTTTGGATAAATGAAATTTTGGATAAACCGTAACTTATATTTAAATAATAATACATTTTGTTATGACACTACAGAACAATCTACGTGTTTATCGAATGTTCCAGTGGAATCCAGCTGAATGTGTGTGGCATACGTGATTCTCGTCGCATTAGCTAGACTGCCAGAAGCCGCACGAACTGTGTCAAGGCCACAATGAATTACGCTCTAATGTTTTCCTTTATTGTTAATGCGCAGTATGGAATATTCTAGTATTTCGATGGTGTATAAATACAACTACTCAACAACGTTCAGTTTTCAGTTTGAGTGCAGTTCGTAGAATTGTGGCGAAGTGTTATGTGTTTTTATATATGTGCGGGCCAATTGTAATACAATTGTGTTTTATTTAGTAGACATTTTTATTGCGTGTGAATAATTTTTATTTGATTTGTTGTAAGAGACTGTCTTGTTAATTACGAACTGTTTAACTGTGATAATTAAGCTGGTGATTAGTGACTTAATTGGTGTCTTGTATTTTGTTTTCCACTGTACCATACGACAATCAGTAGACCGTCATAATAATATGTAAGTACAGTAAATTTATTTAATAATAATAATTTAAGAGTTCCTTACAGTGAATATGACACAATAAAACGGCACCACACTGTAAATTATAGTTTCTACAGTACTGAAGCAGTCCTATTGCTTGTTTGTACAGTAATCAATCATAGTTTTTGCCTAAGCTTTCTACTTTACATCACATGGAATTGCTTGTCTACCCTATTAAATATAGATTATAGCGACAGGAAAATGCTTTTGTGTATTTTTAAAATTTACTAAAAATTTTTTCGGATATAAACCGGATTTTCGAATAAACGTGATTCGGATAAACGAGTTTTTAATGTACTTGAGATATGAAGAAATCAAAGACATAATTAAGTGCCTCAAAAACCATAAGGCAGCAGGATGTGATGGAATGCTAGCATAGCTGCTAAAGTACGGAGGAGAAAGTATGATCTGCTCCATAATATGGAAGAGAGAATCTCAGAGAAATGGCATATGCAATTATAGAGCCAGTACATAAGAAAAGTATAGATCACTCTACACAAATGAGATGTATTACATTATTGAATGTAATATGTAAAGTTGTCTCAGTTTTTATAAATAATAGACTGACCAGTATTCTCAAGAAATTGTGGGCGAATATCAGTGTGGCTTTAGACCTAAAATTTTTTTTTGTATTGTTTGAGTCTGGTCCTTGTTAGGACCAGGCTCGGGGTGGTCTGAGGCAAGCCCCCTTCAGCCAAATAGTAAGGGATTGTGGGGAGTCGTACGCCACTGCAGGCCGGCTGTTGAGAAAGTGGATGCACATAGACGGAAGAGTAGAACATGTAGGAGTATTTGTGTGAGACGATTTATTATGAAGGAAGGTCTACTGGTATTGCGGGGAGTTCTGTTGATGGATGGGACTATTGATTGTAGGGAAGTGTGTTGGAGGCCGATCTGGAATATTTCCAATTAAGTTTGGTTAGGAAAGTGTCCAGGTGAGGGAATAAGGTGTTTAATGCATACAGAGCTCTGTTGGAGATTTTTGTTTGGCGAGGTCTGGGATAGATCAGTCGTAAACCTCGTCTTTCTGTGAGACGGTGGGGATCGAGGTAGGCAGGTTTAGCAGTTAGGAGAATAGGATGTGCATAGGTTATTTTCATATCATATTAGCTATCAGTCCTAGGTTAATTAATCATTTGTTTAATGTACTCAAGATTTGCCTTCCATTTCAGGTTTTATTTTCATTTTTTTTTTTCCTTCTACACCATTTATCACTACCATGTAATGTCTTTATAAATGATGTAGCAATCTTTGTCTTTCACTCTGAAGTGTAATCTTTGTCTTCCAAATGTGTGTAGTTTCTTAGTTCTCTTCAGGATTTGTGTGTGTGTGTGTGTATGTGTGTGTGTGTGTGTGTGTGTGTGTGTGTTCATTATGTTTATACAGACATTCAACAGGTAATTTTGAATAATTGGGTAAATCTTGTGTGATTCATTAATGACTCCCTTTTTTTGTCCGTATATCATTATATAACACACCAGTCTTTTTATTATTGTTTTTTTTTCTGATCAGTCACAGAGCATCAACGTAAGCTAGGTTTTTTCTTTTTATTAAAAATCTCTTATGCTTCTGTTCTTTCAATTATTCTGCTACCTGAGTACGTTGAGTAGGTTTACCTGTTTTATGGTTTTTGTGGCATATTTCTCTTCTATTTTTGTTAATATTCATGTTTTACTGAAAGTACAGTCATACCCAGCTTTGCGCGACCCCACATAATGCAAATTCGCTACAACACGTTTTTTTTCTAAGAAAATATTTATTCTACATATTAAAATTACATATACAGTAGCAATAATATTGTACATATTGTAACGTGTAAACTCTTTATTGTCCTGTAAATATGTGTTTTATGTGTGTTATGTGTCTTAGCCCCACACGTCGTAGTCGTTACTTTGTTTTTATCTCTAACCGTCGTACTTTTTCTAAGTTCTTACCCTGACGATGTCCGTCGCGAATGCACAAATTACCAGTACCGATGTCTTCACGAGTGTAATCCTTACCTGTCCTTCAATGAGTATATTTATTTCCGGATAGGCGCCAAATTGTTTATGAAAACAATTAAAAAATTTAAACTGAGCTGTCGTTCTATGCGGTGATGAGCAACTCAGATTACCCTCGCAAATTGGCGGCCATTCGAATCTCGCTTGTAGTTCGTCGTGCTGCCAACGTCTAAATATGGCAGACCATTTTGCTCATCGCTAAAGTACACAAACTTTATAACACAATTTATAATGAAATAAAGGACGGTTATTACTAATCAGTACTAGTTTATTAACGTTGAAATAGTTAATCAGTTAGATACAAAAATATAATGTTATAAAATAATGTTGCTCCAGCAATAAATAGACAATATCTCAAGGTTGGCTAAGTTGATTAAAGAGTTTTAAATCGACATGGCTGCTGTCAAAGTTTATTTTCTACTGTTCATTCAATCAATGAGTCCTTTTGATTACAAAAAAATAGAAATAAGATGTTAATAAAATACACTAACTTACATCGATGGTACTTATATACTATTAACGTTAAATACAATTCGTTTTTTGAGTGTTAAAAAGTGTTTGTTAAAATTTCGTACTTCGTACACAGGTTAAAATTATGTTTACATATAAGTTTAATATTTATTATCAATTAATCCTTGAAAGAAATTTAGTTACCAAGTTCGGAGTGAGAGTTTTTTGTGTTGTGAGAAAAGTTAATTAATTTAGTTCATAAATTCAGGTAGTTCAGATATACTTAACAAAATCTTGTTGATTTCTGGTGACGAGTCCCTTCGTTATTAGTTAGGTTGGGTTGATACGATCATTAATCTTCCATCATTTGTACTTTTGTTTTGGTCTGGCTTCTTTTTCAATTAATTTGGATTTTTTAATTAATTTTTGATATTAAAATCTGGTTTATTATCTCTCTTGGGTTAAATAGTTCTTTATTAGACTTCTTGTATCCACATCTCGTTAAATTTTGCAGTACTTATTACTATTTTAATTGATAATTGAGTCGAATATGGTTTGGCTTCTGTATCTCTTGATCATCAAAAATGGACTAATGTTTTATAACAGAATTAGATATAATAACGTTCCATTCTTATGGCAACTGACTATACTACCATTGGTTGATTATATTTATGTCTATTGTTATAATATTTGAATTTTAATTCAAAATGAATAAATATTTTCTGATGGCTATTATTTCTTCTGTCTTCTTATCAATGTATTAGGTATTATCATAACTGTTTCTATTTTTTTTCAAAGATTATTTTGACATCCCACAAAGCTGGGTTTGTTCATGTATTAAAGTTTTGACAAAATGCTAATATTATATTAATGAAGAAATTTGTGTTAGTGGTTGAAATCACAATCAGAATGATCACTGTTGCACACCACTATATATAAATTATCCCAATTAGCGCTTTCAAGCTTCACAGCCCATCGTCAGATCGGAATAGACAGGAAATATGTGAAAACAAACCCTTCACCCCTCTCCACAACCCTGCTCACACACAACAAGCTATAATATAAATGACCCTTCCCCACCCCCTAAACCCTGTCCCACCATCTGTACAGTTACATATTTTTCTAGCAAATTCCTTGTGTTTCAGTGTTGTGTGTGTGTGTGTGTGTGTGTGTGTGTGTGTGTGTGTGTGTGTGTGTGTGTGTGTGTGTGTGTGTGTGTGTGTGTGTGTGCATCCTTTCAAACCTACCCTCTTCCTCTCCACACACGTGGGTCAGTCACACCCTTATTTTAAAACATCCAATTAGTACTATGCAATATAATTCTTAGTCTTGTCTATCTGTCCTCTATCATTTACTTCTTAATCATGTTATAAAATATTTCTTCATTATCAAATTTAATTTTAATATTAATTAAATTGTCTAACCCTTTTTCTCTTTCTTTCAATATTTCTAACTCCTCTCTAAGCTTCCTTTCAACTGTGTTATTTACTACTTTTACAATTTTGTATTCTTCCAAAGGATTAACAAACTTATGGTTGTCTTCTATGAAATGTCTTGCATATAACGAATTGGTTGTTCTATTACCTTCTCCACGTTTGTGGTCAGACAACCTGCATACGAATTTTCGTCCTGTCTCACCTAGGTACACTTTGTTGCAGTCTTTACATTTTAATTTATAATTTCTGCTTTTCTGTAATACTGGAATTTTTTCTATATTCTTATTCCTTATCTTATCAAATACCGTTTCACATTTTTTTAATAGCTATATCTACTCCATATTTATTAAAACATTTTATAATTTTTCTAGTATGTGAACCTATGTATGTCAATGACCCTGCATAATTCTTTTGTTCTGGTTCTATTTTAGCTTTTTGTATGTTAACCCTTTTCATAACTTTATCCACTATGTTGGTGTTATAATTATTATTCCTTACAACTCCCTTTATCGTTTTTAACTCCCTATCTTTTGATTCGGTCTCTTTTAAACACTTCTGAGCTCTGTGAATTGATTATTTTATATCTATATGGGTGGTAAGACTCTCTTGGTATAATTATATCAGAATACGACTCTTTCCTAAATATCCCAAACTGTAGTTTCTCATTATCTTTAATTTCTATGTTTAAATCTAAGTAATTTATTTTCTTACCTCCTATCTCTTCTTTAAATTGTAAGTTTTTATCCTTATTATTTACCTCATTTATAAACTCATGCACTTCTTCTATGCTTCCTTCCCAAATTACTAATACATCATCAACGTATCTAGACCATAATTTTATATTGTCTTTTTATACTTAGTGGAAGTTATTAATTGCTTTTCAAAATCATTCATGTATATTTCAGCAAGAATAGGGGATAATGAAGTACATTACATTACATTACATTATTATACATTATAGGTAAACCTTTTTTCTGTATATAAAACTTGTTATTAAACCTAAAATAGTTCTGATTTACACATTCTTTAATTACTTTCATCAACTGCTTTTTATACCTGCTGTATTCTCCCATATTATTATCATTTATTAACTTAATAACTTTATTTACTGTGATATTGGTAAACATGTCCTTAACATCCAGTGATATCAATTTTGTATTTACATTAATCCTAATATTTTCTAATTTTTCTATCAATTTTACATTATTCTCTATGTTGTATTTTGTCCCAAATTTATATTTCTCTTTCAGCACTCTGCTAACTTCCTTTGATAATTTATAAATAGGTGCATTAATAAAAGAAACAATCGGTCTATACTATTATTAAAATTTGTTTGGTATTGACGTTTGTACTGAAAGGGAAACAATGTTGCCAAACTCTGACCACGTGACTTCTACAAGTTGATAAACACAAAACAATGATTCACATACAAACAACTTACAACACATTCACGCTCAAGGTCATTTAATACGGATTTTCAAGACAAAACAGTTTACTTTTAAAACATGATATGATACCTCTTAATGTACTTTTAATTACAGTAAGGCATCCAGAGATGCTTTTGTAGTGAAGTCGCGTAGCTTATATCGTAGTGAATACGATTATTTAATGTATGGTTGCAATAACATGTACGTATTATACTGTGCATTGCCTTAATCATAGTGCACATTAATCTGTTCACATCGCGTAAAAAATCTTTTATTTTGTGAAATGACGTGAACCGTGTTACGCAAATTCTAGTTAAGTCCAACTATGGTAATATGAGATCTTACTTAATATTTTGGTATGGATTTAATATCATAATAATTTACTCGAAAAACGTGATAAATAATTACTCTATTATTATATCATGAACTTAATAAATACAGATAATTTGGTATTAAGCAAGCATAAATATTTGCGAATTCTTCATAAATGAAACTGCTTATAAATAGAGAAATATTAATTTATAATTGATAGAAATTTGTAATATTGGACTATAACATTTCGTTTGTTAATTTTTGTTTAGTTAAAGATAAAATTAAATATTTTTGTATTGCAATTTTATATTTAACATTACTTCTAACATTAAACAAAATAAAAACTTACGTTTATAATGGGTCAACTCCGCTTAATGTAGAATCACTATCTTCAGATTCAACTGATTCACTGTCACTCGAACAATTTACAGAAATGATCAAATTTTCTACCTGCTGTTCCACTATACCTTCATTTTTCCAAGCGTCTTCAATAATTGACTTGGTGTGTTCGACTACCTTCTTCCAGTCTTCTCCAGTAATCATTTGCATGGCTTCATTTGTAAATTTTTCTACTTCAGTCATCGTGAATTTTGTATTATTTATGGCAACGTATTTTTTAACCCTGGCCCATATTAGTTCTATGGCGTTAAAGTGACAATGATATGGAGGCAACCGGATGACTTCATGACCGTAACTTTCAGCCAACTCGTCAACAATATACACAGGAAACTTTGGTTTATTAAATAGTACTAATTCCATCAACTCAGCCTTTTTCATATCCTCTGTCAATGGAATGTTTCGTCGTTTTAACCATTCAACCATCTCTTCTTTTTTTGAAGCCATTGTTCGAGCCTTGTCTTTAATCACTGAATGATATGGGGCGTTGTCCATCACGATCACTGAATTGGGAGGAATATTCTTTAACAGGAATTCTTCAAACCATGTTTTAAATTTGTTGTGATTCATTTCTTCGTGATAGTCAGAAGTCTTTTTCGATTTAAATACATAGAGGCAATTGGGAATAAACCCCTGAGAATTTCCGGCGTGGATAATTATAAGTCTTCCACCTTTTCCAATTCGCACTGGCATAGTTCCCGCCGTAGAATCATCCGACCAACACTTTTTTAAAGAATGTCCTGCGTTCACCCATGTTTCGTCAACCCACACGACGTTATTAAAATTTTTATTTATTACACCCCTAAGAAATCTACAGCGAGAAGCTACTACGTGTTGTTGCTCCATTAATACTTTTCTACCCGAAACGGTAGTAAATTTAAATCCCAAATTTTTAATTACGGACCGTAAAGACGAGTGGCTACCAGTGAAAAGCTCTGCATCATGAAGAGTAACGAGTAGCTTTTTTATTGTAGGATACTGTTTACGACTGTAATACTCATATACGTGGCAACGGATCCCATCTTCTGCAAAAGCATCCAGATTAGTAACACGTTTTTCTATCCGTCTTTTTTTACCTGGTGTTTCCAGTTTAGAAGGGAAACTTCCTCGCTTTGTTTACACTTCTCCTTACCTATCGTTACGACCGTATTTTTACTTATAGAGAGTGCAGCTGCTGTTCTATCAACAACTTGACCAACTGAAATCAGAGGCCCACCATGTTCCTTCTCTTTCTCGAAATAATCTCGTAGAGAACAAACGAATTCTCTGTACTGCCCTCTAATTGGTACTCCGCGACCGGAAATACGTGTTTTCTCTTTTACCGGGTGTATTCGCGGTCGACCACGCTTTTTCCCAGTTTCCTCACTTTCAGACATACCTTCTGTTTGAAAGTAAACGCGTATAGGTTAAAGCTGTTACGTATTTTAAAGAATTCAAAATTTAAGAATGTAGATATTTATACAAATTGTTTTAAAATAAAAATCGCACACACAAAGTTCCGTAAAATGAACAAAATAAAGTAAATTTATACTTAGGTAAACATGTAATTTAAACATGCTTATGCTTATTTAGTTAATAATAGATTCACACGTTTTCACTACACTTAGTTAATTAGTCAGAAATTAGTTAAGTAATTAGAAATTAATTAGCAATAAACTTGTATCTGCAACACAACTATTTAAGTATTAAACTAACGTACACCCACGAATAATCAAACAAGTGTAACCGAGAACACAGCACTCTTAACAAACAGACTAACAGTTCACTCTGTGGCGCGACATTCCACACTGGTTTGAATAACAGCACGTGTGGGACATTATTGGCAACAGTGTGCGTTGCTACGGTTACTGTTTACAGTTTTGAGTACGGCGATTGGTTGAGAGGCACGTAGCAGTCAGTTGTTTAATCAACAGTTCCATCTGTCAATACCAAACAAATTTTAATAATAGTATAATTGGTTTTCCTTCTTTATGTATCTTAACCTGACTTTTAAAAGTTGGTGACTTTAATATTATATTATCACATTTCTTTCTTATTTTATGTTTTTAATCTAATTCTGACATCTTAATATGGTTCACTAATTGTACTTAATGAGCTACTTGCCCTGAATTTTCTAATACAGTAGTTAATTTCTTACAACTTTTTTATTCTGACCTTATACAGTTAAGCATTTTATAGGCCTAAGTAGTAATTGGCTATATCTTCTTATTTTACACAACTTAAAGATTATTTTTCATTTACATATGTTTTGCTTGGTTTTACTTATGACTTATTTACCTTTTTAATTATTTTGGGCTGTTCTATAATAATTGAATGTTCTTATTCATTTACTAAATCATTGCTTGTCTGTCATTCACTTATTTTCTTTTTCTGTCTTTAATGGTTAATATTATGTTTGTAAAATTTTATCTCCTTTCTTATATCTATTGCCATTTCTTATATACTTATAAAACATAACACAAAAATTAGGTTTATGGTCTGTTTACTTTTCAGCCATATTCCTTCTTACAAACTCAACTCTTTTAATTGAACAAATAACAATTTTGGTGAATACCATTATAACACCATCTATACTATTTTGATAATTATCCCTTTGAACATTTTTATCAACATAGGATGTCTTATTTTCATTGCACTCATAACTAATTTATTATTATTTAACACTATTATTTTAGTTGTCTATTCATATTTTAAAATCTGTTTTATTACCTTTGTTTCCTCTTTCTTTCTCTTGTGAATTGTTTATTCTCTCACTTCTAACACTTACACTGTTTATCACTTTCACTTCCTATCTATCTCTCACTCTTGGGTTTTTACTATTTTATATATAAATTTCTAGTTATTCTGTCAACATTTTTATGTTTTGATTTTCTTATCATCACAGTGTTATTAATAATATACATTACCTATTAAGACTGGTTTCACTTACTTGTTATGGTTAATGTACTTTAACTTTGATTATTTTATTTAATACTCATCACTGGATACTTATTATTTATTTGTGCTTTTTTATCATTATTTGAGTTTATAACTTCTCATTTTATTTTCTTTATTGGGTCAATCACTTGGGTTGGGTCATAGTCATTTGTCTCGTCATAGTCATTTTATTTTTCTTAGTTTAATATAGTTAATTCATTATAGTTTTTCGCTGGTATTGGGGCTGCTTTTGGTGTTGTAACATAACGCCTCTCCATAAAAATTGATCGTTTGGTAAAACACTAGCATGGTTTTTTATGAAATTATCAGTTATATATAATTTTTCCCTTTTTCTTCTTGTTTATTTCTCCTTTCTGGTTTCTCTTCTTACTTGTTCCACTCCTTTTTATTTAGTTATTCTTTAGATCTGTATTTACTTATTTCCATTAGTGCGTTGTCCCTGTTACATATAATTTCCCTAACTTTTAGTAGCTGGTTTCATCCATTACTACCTTTTTTCTGAGATCAGAGGAACATCATCTCTGCTCAGTTAATTGATTGCTGGACCTATTCTCAGTCAATCTTAAATACCTTTTTGTCATCCTGTGACTTTCATTAATAATAATAAATTTAAATTTATGTAATTTATGTACCAATCTAATATCCAATTGTTGATTACAGTTTGTTTAATTAATTAAAATAACATTACATTTAGTAATTTAAATTGTAATACTGTATAAATTAATTTCTCTCATACTATAATTTGCTCGGTTTCTTAAAGATAATTTGAAGATGTAAACAAACTATCATAAGTCTTCACATATAAAATGATACATACATACGCACGCACACACTCACATCACCAACACGTTCACCCAAATATTTAATTGTTTCGTTATGTTTGATATTTCTATTGTATTTCATACACAGGTCCTGAAGATGACAATAAATATTGTCGAAACGTCAATACAAAATAGCTAAAATTTGTATTATTGACCGATCCTCACTAACCATCCACTAAAACATTCATTGATTGATGGTCACTCAAAATTTAAGGAAATAATAATAATATTTTTGGGGATTGTCCAATTCATGGTTCTTTAGATCATTTTAAACTTGTTTCTACTCCTTCTTCCTTCCGCTGTTCCTTTGCTATTTTCTGTTATATACTCACACAGTGGATTGTTTTTATTTATTTATTTGTTAATTTCTAGATTTCTAACTCTTAAATAGTTTGTTTTTCTTTTCTTCTTGTGATCATTTTAATTATTTTAGACATTTTTTCCTTTCTTCTTCTTTGTTGATTACCCTTATATTAATTCAGCTACTTATGTATTCGCTTTATATTTTTTCTTGTACCAGTTCTTTTTACTTTCTCTGAATATGCTATATTCTTTACAATTTTATTTATTTGTCTTAGCATGTCTTGCTAGGTTTTATATTTGTTTGTTTTAATTGATCTCCTTTCTTATTATCTTGTGTTATTAATGGTTGTTTCCATTTTGTTTGTTTATTTTATTTCATCTCATATATTTTCTAAATATTGGCGTAAGTTGATCTTACTTACTATTTTGGAATTTTGTAGTTTATTCCTTTATTTTATCTCTTATCTCATATGTTTCCTCAATGGTGGCGTAAGTTGATCTTACATATTTCTTTTGAATTTTGTATTTTATAATTTTCTGATTAGTTATGCATGCTCGTAGAATTTCTTGATGGAAACTTGGTTATGTACTCCCTAGATCTTTTTAGTTATTGGATTGCTTACTTCATACGTATTGTTGCCATTGTCTTTTGTTATGATATAAGGTCCTACGTATAACAATAATAGTTTCTTGGCTATACCTTCGAATGTACCAGGTAGCTCACGATTTTTTATTAAGATTTTTTCTCCTATGTGGTAGTTAATTACTTTTGTCCTGTTCAGTGAATATTTGGTTTTTTGTTTCTCTATCTTCTCCATGATCAGGTTGTAGTATTTCCTTTCTTCGCACAGGACTTCTGGGTTGGTTGGGATGTCAATTAAATCTTGTATCTCTCTATGTGGCTTTCTTTCAAACATCATAGAATATGGGGTGTTTTCAATGAAGTGGTGGTAACTTATGTTTAAAAATTCTTCTGTTGATATTAAATACTTTTGCCATTCTCTCTGTTTATCATGACAGTATGTTCTCAAAATGCGTCCCACCTCTCTCAATACTCTTTCAGCGGCATTTATGCTGGGATGATATACAGACATTTTGTATGTTTTGATATTTATTTCCAATAGTTTTTCTCGCCACCTTCTCCCTTTAAACTGTGTTCCATGATCGGTTGTTATAGTAGATGGTTTTCCAATTTCATGTATGTGTTTGTTTATTATTATATCCAATAGTTTCTTTGTGGTTGCTCTGTTGATAGCGTATAATTTAGTGTATTTAGTGCAATGGTCAAATAGGATTACTATGAACTTGAGTCTGTGCCTCCTTCCGCTACGTGGGAATGGTCCACATATATCAAGAAACACTTTTTCAAGTTTATTATTTGATGTGATGGGTATCATCATTCCATCTTTCCTCTCATTATTGGTTTTAACCATTTGACAGATAGTGCATGTTTTGATATTTCTAATTACCTTTCGGTTTATACTTTAAATAAACATTCTTTCTCCCAATGCTTTGACTATTTTTAAAACTCCCATGTGTCCGTACCTGACATGGTAATCCTTGATTAATTTATTTTCTAGAGATGCTGGAACTACTAGCTTCCAATTTCCATGATTCCCTTTGGTTTTAATAAATAACACATCCTTATGTATGCAATAAAATTTGTTAATGATTTCTTCTGATTCCATCATTCTCCTTCGTATGTTTGTTAATTTGGTATCTTGTTTCTGCTGTTGTACTATCTCATTGACTATCTCTTCCAGGTCCTTTCTATCCTTTAATATATAATACACTTTGGCAATTTTCTCCTTTTCTCCTTCAAATGTTTGATTGTTAACATTTATTCTGGATAATATGTAAACTTGTTTATTATGGTTTGATAGCTCTTCTCATTAACTTTGTCTTGGTCGTTTAGTCATTTCTTGTCAATTATTCTCTAGTTTTTTCCTTAAATATCACATATGTTTTTTCTTTTGATTATTATTAATTGGTTTAATGAATTTAATGCTCCTTCCTTTCCATTGGTTTGCTTGGTCATTACTCTGAAACTCAGTCCCATTTTTCAGTGTTCATTTGCACTTAGTTTACCCATGGTCCATGATTTCATCCTCACTTGTTGTTCGGATCACTCTGGTGTGCAAAACTGTTTCCGTCCTGGTGATATAGGTCTCTGCTATCTCGTACAGCAATTCTTCTAATACCACATGTTCATTTGTATCCATGCCTACATCAATCACTTTAGCATTTTGTTTATTAATCAAAGAAGTTAATTGTACCTCCCTCATTAATGTTATCACTGATTTTTTATTCTGCATTTCTATTTCTGGTATTTTCCATTTAAATATAGATTTGCTGAAGTTTTTATTCACTGGTTTGTTGTGAATCCCTTCTGTAATTTCTTTTAAAGTTCTCCTACAATCTTTATAATCCATTAATTCACTATGGTCGGTAATTGGTAAATTGAACACATTAATTAGTCCATTCTTCATCATCTCCCATTCTTCCCGTGTTTTTATTAGTTTCTTTTTACATATTTTCCCTATATCTTTTGTTTTCTTAATCTTCTTAATTATTTGGTTCTTCTTTACTCCTCTACGGTTGGTTTCTATGTGCTTAATTTTCTCTTTGTTCTTGTTATTTTTATTTTCAGATAACAATACACTTTTGTCTTCTCTATTTCTTATTTTTTCATTGATACCTTCAGAAGTGCTGTCTAGTGTTTCATTCAATTGTGTGAAACCACTATCTAATGTTTCATTAATTTTATCTGCTTGATAATTTGTTTCTTCCCATTTCTTATTCATCCCCGTTTTTGTCTGCTTGACTTCTTCACGATACCCTATTAGTATGTATCTTAATTCTTCTCTATTCTTCTCACTGTCTTCCTTCATTTGTTGTTGGAGTGTTTCACTATTATTCTCGATCTTGTTGTTCAGTGTTTCCAGATCTTACCTGATCTGTCTCTTTAACTCCTCACTCTTCTCTTCTAATATTTCTTCGTTTCTCTTCAAGTCTTCATGGTTGCTTTTCATCTTATTATTCAGAAGTTCTATGTCCTCCTTGAGTTGTTTCTTTAATTCTTCATTATTTTGTCTTAAGAATTCCCTGTCTTCTTTTCTTTGTTCCTGGATTTTGTTATTCCCTTCCATAAGAATTCTCAACATCTCCTGCATGCTCAGGTCCTCTTTTTGTGTGGGTTTATTAGGTTGGTCCCCGACTATTACTTCTGCTTCAGGTTCTGGTTGGATTGGGTTCTCTGGTTGATCCCCTAGGGCATCCTCTTCGATCATTTCCTCGATCATTTCCATTTCTTCAATCGGTGTTGTCTCCTTGTCTTCCTTGTCAGTGTCCTCAGTCCTCTTCTTTGGTCTTCCCCTGGTGATCATCTTGTTGTCTTTTTTCGTAATCGCTGCTAGTCTTTAATTCTAGCCCCACGTTGGGCACCAATTTGTAATGTGTAAACTCTTTATCGTCCTGTAAATATGTGTTTTATGTGTGTTAGCCCCACACGTCGTAGTCGTTACTTTGTGTTTATCTCTAACCGTCGTACTTTTTCTAAGTTCTTACCCTGACGATGTCCGTCGCGAACGCACAAATTACCAGTACCGATGTCTTCACGAGTGTAATCCTTACCTGTCCTTCAATGAGTATATTTATTTCCCGATAGGCGCCAAATTGTTTATGAAAACAATTAAAAACGTTAAACTGAGCTGCCATTCTATGCGGTGATGACCAATTCAAATTACCCTCGCAAATTGGCGGCCAATCGAATCTCGCTTGTAGTTTGTCGTACTGCCAACGTCTAAATATGGCAGGCCATTTTGCTCATCGCTAAAGTACACAAACTTTATAACACAATTTATAATGAAATAAAGGACGGTTATTACTAATCAGTACTAGTTTATTAACGTTGAAATAATTAATAGTTAATCAGTTAGATACAAAATATAATGTTATAAAATGATGTTGCTCCAGCAATAAGTAGACAATATCTCAAGGTTGGCTAAGTTGATTGAAGAGTTTCTAAATAGACATGGCTGCCGTCAAAGTTTATTTTCTACTGTTCATTCAATCAATGAGTCCTTTTGATTACAAAAAAATAGAAATAAGATGTTATTAAAGTACACTAACTTTCATCGATGGTACTTATATACTATTAACATTAAATACAATTCGTTTTTGAGTGTTAAAAGTGTTTGTTAAAATTTCGTACTTCGTACACAGGTTAAAATTATGTTTACATATAAGTTTAATATTTATTATCAATTAATCCTTGAAAGAAATTTAGTTACCAAGTTCGGAGTGAGAGTTGTTTTTGTGTTGTGAGAAAAGTTAATTAATTTAGTTCATAAATTCAGGTAGTTCAGATATACTTAACAAAATCTTGTTGATTTCTGGTGTCGAGTCCCTTCGTTATTAGTTAGGTTGGGTTGATACGATCATTAATCTTCCATCATTTGTACTTTCGATTTGGTCTGTCTTCTTTTTCTATTAATTTTGATTTTTTAAATTAATTTGGATATTAAAATCTGCTTTATTATCTCTCTTGGGTTAAATAGTTCTTTATTAGACTTCTTGCATCCACATCTCGTTAAATTTTGCAGTATTTATTACTATTTTAATTGATAATTGAGTCGAATATGGTTTGGCTTCTGTATCTCTTGAACGTCAATAATGGACTAATGTTTTATAACAGAATTAGATATAATAACGTTCCATTCTTATGGCAACTGTCAATACTCTCATTGGTTGATTATATTTATGTCTATTGTTATAATATTTGAATTTTAATTCAAAATGAATAAATATTTTCTGATGGCTATTATTCTTCTGTCTTCTTATCAATGCATTAGGTATTATCATAACTGTTTCTATTTTCTTTCAAAGATCATTTTGACATCCCACAAAGCTGGGTTTGTTCATGTATTAAAGTTTTGACAAAATGCTAATATTATATTATCACATTACTTTCTTATTTTATGTTTTTAATCTAATTCTGACATCTTAATATGGTTCACTAATTGTACTTAATGAGTTACTTGCCCTGAATTTTACACAACTTAAAGATTATTTTTCATTTCCGTATGTTTTGCTTGGTTTTACTTATGACTTATTTACCTTTTTAATTAATTTGGGCTGTTCTATAATAATTGAATGTTCTTATTAATTTACAAAATCATTGCTTGTCTGTCATTCACTTATTTTCTTTTTCTGTCTTTACTCTAATGATTAATATTATGTTTGTAAAATTTTATCTCCTTTCTTATATCTATTGCCATTTCTTATATACTTATAAAACATAACACAAAATTTAGGTTTATGGTCTGTTTACTTTTCAGCCATATTCCTTCTTACAAACTCAACTCTTTTAATTGAACAAATAACAATTTTGGTGAATACCATTATAACACCATCTATACTATTTTGATAATTATCCCTTTGAACATTTTTATCAACATAGGATGTCTTATTTTCATTGCACTCATAACTAATTTATTATTATTTAACACTATTATTTTAGTTGTCTATTCATATTTTAAAATCTGTTTTATTACCTTTGTTTCCTCTTTCTTTCTTTTGTGAATTGTTTATTCTCTCACTTCCAGTGGCGGCCCATGCTTAGGTTGCACGGTTGCACAACCCCCATTAAATCCTGTAAATTTAATTGTATTTTTAATCCTGTAAATCCCTCATAAAATGTATTTTAAATTATAAAATTATGAAAAAAAAACAATAATTGATAAGTGTTTTCAAGCTAAATAATCGTAATTAATCATTTGTTGATTGAAAAGTGCAGAGCACCTAATAAAATCGGTACACCCTCTCGCCGCGGTGTACTACGGGTGTGTACACCAGCTGTGACGCGCTTGATATATGGAGAAACACAATGTAGTTGTGTTCTGGCTGGCTACACTATGGTGTTCCTATTACATCGCTATAGCTTCGCCTGGTGTGATTAGGGACTGCAAACTCTGCTTGTCAGTCACAGCGCCACCAGTTTGGTGGTAAATAACACGTGGTGCGACAGTTGGAATTTGTATGGTTATGTTGTTTTATTAGTTCAGTTCATTAGTGTCGGTCAAATTTTTTGTGAAGTCTATTGTTAGTGTTAGTTAAGTGTTAGTATAATTCATTGTTAAATATAAATAATAGTGCATATTAAAGGATTAAGGCATCATAGTGTAAGATATTCGTTATATATAACTCGTAGGACGCAATGAATTCTGTCGAAAACTTAACGAAAACACCGTTCAGTTTACGTCCAATTGAGGAAATAATTGAAATTAAGAGAGTAGGTAGACCTACACCAGATCTTTCAAGTTTTAATCAATCTATAAAGTCAGGTAATAGAATTTTTAATCGTAAATTTGAAACAGACTTATACAATAAATATTCCTGGTTATATGGGTGTGACACTAAAATTGCATTATTTTGCTTTCCTTGTACATATATTGTTTGGAGGGGAGGAGACTTGGACTAAGACTGGATTTAAAGACTTAAACCATTTTAATGACAGAACTAAAAAACATGAGGCTTCAGGTACCCACATAAAAAATAGTATACAGTTAGCATTGTTAGGAACAACTAACATAGCAGAAAAACTAGATACAGCTTATAGGAGAAATATTGTAGCTCACAATGAACAAGTTAAGCAGAATAGATATGGGCTAAGTATTATTATCAACTGTATTCGTTTCTGTGGTGTGTTTGAACTAGCTTTAAGAGGCCACGATGAGTCTAAAGAATCAAATAATCCAGGAATTTTTAGAGGGTTAATAGATTTTAGTGCAGAGCTAGATACAGTTTTAAAAAACCATCTTGAAACTTCAACAGTATTTAGGGAAATATCACTATAATATTGACGACTCGGAACACTAAGTTTTTTATAAGTAAAAACGTAAAGTTTTACCTTACAGCCTAAACCGGCTTTCACCTATAGAAGGCTTCATCAGAGGCTGTCGTAAGTAGCGCTGTTCGTCTTGTTGTTGGCGACGAGATAGTTTTTCGAAAGATCGAAGCTGTGTGTGTGTGTGGTGAGATGTGTTCGAATAATGCGTGCGATTTGAATTGTGTCTGTTCGTTTAGGATGTCGTTTTTATTTGTTTTTGTGTGTTTGTATATTTCTAATTGTTCTAGAGTGTCTAGTTTTCGGCCTTTTGTGTGTACGTGTAGTATGTTCATGTTATTGTCGATGTTTTTATATGTGTGGTTTGCTTCAATGAGGTGGTTTGCGAAGGTAGATTCTGTAGTGGTGTGGAGTGCTTTTGTGTGTTCAATGTATCTCTGTTTGAAGCTACGTCCTGTCTGGCCTGTGTAGAATTTATTGCAATTTGAACAATTTAGCTTATATACACCGGGTAGATCGAATTTGTTTTGTGCTTTGGGCATGCGTTTTGATAGTGTGTGTTCTGTTTTGTTAGTAGTTTTGTAAGCGATTCTGTATGCTGCTTTTTTGAATTTGTGGGCAATTTTTCGTTTGTTTGTTGATGTATGTTAGTGTTATGAATTTGTTGTTTTCTGACTTTGTCTGTTGTTTGTTTTGTGTTTTGTGTAGGAGTTTACTGACTATTGTTCTGTCATAACCGTTAGATTCTGCTAGATATTTTATCGTGTAGTTCGTCTTTGTAGTCTATTTCATCTAAGGGGATGTTGTTAAGTCTATGTATCATGGTTCTAAAAGCAGCTAGTTTGTGTTGTATTGGGTGATTGGAGGTGTTGTGTATTAGTGTGTCAGTTGTAGTTGGTTTTCTGTATATACTGAATTTGTGCCTGTGTTCTAGTTTTGTGATGGAGAGGTCTAAGAAGTTTATGGTATTCTTGGATTTCGTTGTCCATGACGTGTCCGTTACTTAACTAAATATCACTATAATATTGACGACTCGGAACACTAAGTTTTTTATAAGTAAAAACGTAAAGTTTTACCTTACAGCCTAAACCGGCTTTCACCTATAGAAGGCTTCATCAGAGGTGAAGACATTAGACAGAAAACAACAAATTCATAACACTAACATACATCAACAAACAAACAGAAAAAATCGCCCACAAATTCAAAAAACCAGGATACAGAATCGCTTTCAAAACTACTAACAAAACTGAACACACACTATCAAAACGCATGCCCAAAGCACAAAACAAATTCGATCTACCCGGTGTATATAAGCTAAATTGTTCAAATTGCAATAAATTCTACACAGGCCAGACAGGACGTAGCTTCAAACAGAGATACATTGAACACACAAAAGCACTCCACACCACTACAGAATCTACCTTCGCAAACCACCTCATTGAAGCAAACCACACATATAAAAACATCGACAATAACATGAACATACTACACGTACACACAAAAGGCCGAAAACTAGACACTCTAGAACAATTAGAAATATACAAACACACAAAAACAAATAAAAACGACATCCTAAACGAACAGACACAATTCAAATCGCACGCATTATTCGAACACATCTCACCACACACACACAGCTTCGATCTTTCGAAAAACTATCTCGTCGCCAACAACAAGACGAACAGCGCTACTTACGACAGCCTCTGATGAAGCCTTCTATAGGTGAAAGCCGGTTTAGGCTGTAAGGTAAAACTTTACGTTTTTACTTATAAAAAACTTAGTGTTCCGAGTCGTCAATATTATAGTGATATTTAGTTAAGTAACGGACACGTCATGGACAACGAAATCCAAGTATTTAGGGGTACTTCTAAAACCATTCAAAATGAATTACTACAAATAATGCTAGAAGTTTGTCATGAAAGAATTTCAGATGAAATTAAACAAGCAAATTTTTTAGCTGTTATTGCTGATGAAACCAGCTATGTGTCTAATTTATACAAAGTAGCTGTTATCCATAGGTACATAGCAAAAAACAGACCTGTAGAATGATTCTGGACTTTTCTTAACCCTTCTCGTCATGATGCCAGGGCCTTAGCATCATGTATTCTTGATGAGTTAAAACGCCACAAAATAAATGAAACTCCCCAAAAGCTCATTGCACAGACATATGATGGAGCATCTGTAATGGCTGGAACTTCTAGTGGTGTACATACAATTGTAAAAAATTGTTATGCCGATGCCCAATATGTTCATTGTCATGCACATCAGCTGAATTTAGTTGTGATGAAAGCTGCATCAATAAACAGGGAAGTTCGAGTTTTCTTTGCCAATGTTCAAGGTCTTTGCGCTTTTTTCTCAGTTAGTCCGCAAAGAACATCAATACTACATGCAGTAGTAAAAAAGCGGTTACCCGATCTGTACCTACCAGATGGAACTTTCAATCGAGAAGTGTCACAACAATTTATGATCACAGGCAGGACCTAATACAGTGCATGAAAACAATATTAGATTCTGATCACATAAAAAATGACAGTACTCTTTCACAGGCTTCTGGCCATTTAAAAGTTTTAGTCAGTCAAAACTTTATTTTTTGGCTCTCATTTTTTAGAAAAATTATGCCACTTACTGACATACTCTTTAATCAGCTCCAGAAAGTAGATATTGATCTCACTGTTATAAAATGGTCTCTTACAAGTTTTGAAGAAAATGTGTTGAAAATCAGAAATAATATTGACACAGACACTGGAGAGCTACAACAGTCATCACAAAGTTCACCTCCAAAGAAAAGAAAGATTGACAAAACTGAATGGAAGAGACAGGCGAAGGAAGTATGTGATGTGATTATATGCCAAATAAAGGAACGGTTTAAATTCACGGGCCATCTTGTAGGAGCATCTTTGTTCATGTCAAAAAAGTTTCCAGATTGATTCTAAATTTCCAGAAGACACAGTAAAAACTGAATGCAACACTTACAATTTTCTCAAGTTTAAAAAAACTCTGTACGGAACTTGCAACAATCTATAGTGCAACGGATTTTAGAAGACTGTCAGGGGCTGTTAGTTTGTACTCTTTTTTCAAAGACAATAAGTTAGAAGAAACTTTTAGTGAAGCTGTAAAACTCTTAGAAATTTTTATTACAATACCAATGACCTCTTCTGAAGCAGAAAGATATTTTTCGACGCTTAAAAGAATAAAGACATTTCTAAGGAACACCATGTCACAAGAGAGGTTGTCTGCATTGGCCATGCTCTCAATAGAAAGGGACCTGATCATGGAAATTCGTGATTTCAATCAGAAGGTGATTGAAAAATTTGCCAGTCTAAAAGAAAGGCGATGGATTTTCTTTTCAAATAAGGGTAAGTGACAAAATTATTCCCAAGTATAACTATATTTTTCAATATTAATTATGTATACACAGTAAAATAGTTTATCTAAGGTGAATTAATACTAAAATTAATAGGCCTGTTATTACGTTAACTAATTTCAAAATAATTTCAATGTATACATTTTTTGGATGCTGTTACACAGAAAATGTTATATTACCATATAAGTCATAATTTTGAATTAATTAAAACAATACTAACTTTATCATTCAGTCATATAAACTTAGTGATATTTTTGCATTTTCTATTTAAACAATTTAATACCATCCAACCCATAACTGCAACCCCCAAAATTTTCAACCACCAGCCACCACTGCTCACTTCTAACACTTACACTGTTTATCACTTTCACTTCCTATCTATCTCTCACTCTTGGGTTTTTACTATTTTATATATAAATTTCTAGTTAGTCTGTCAACATATTTATGTTTTGATTTTCTTATCATCATAGGGTTATTAATAATATACAATATCTATTAAAGACTGGTATCACTTACTTGTTATGGTTAGTGTACTTTAACTTTGATTATTTTATTTAATACTCATCACTGTATACTTATTATTTATTTGTGCTTTTTTAACATTATTTGAGTTTATACCTTCTCATTTTATTTTCTTTATTGGGTCAATCACTTGGGTTGGGTCATAGTCATTTGTCTCGTCATAGTCATTTTATTTTCCTTAGTTTAATATAGTTAATTCATTATAGTTCTTCGCTGGTATTGGGGCTGCTTTTGGTGTTGTAACATAACGCCTCTCCATCAAAATTGATCGTTTGGTAAAACACTAGCATGGTTTTTTATGAAATTATCAGTTATATATAATTTTTCCCTTTTTCTTCTTGTTTATTTCTCCTTTCTGGTTTCTCTTCTTACTTGTTCCACTCCTTTTTATTTAGTTATTCTTTAGATCTGTATTTACTTATTTCCATTAGTGCGTTGTCCCTGTTACATATAATTTCCCTAACTTTTAGTAGCTGGTTTCATCCATTACTACCTTTTATTCTGAGATCAGAGGAACATCACCTCTGCTCAGTTAATTGATTGCTGGACCTATTCTCAGTCAATCTTAAATACTTTTTGTCATCCTGTGACTTTCATTAATAATAATAAATTTAAATTTATGTAATTTATGTACCAATCTAATATCCAATTGTTGATTACAGTTTGTTTAATTAATTAAAATAACATTACATTTAGTAATTTAAATTGTAATACTGTATAAATTAAGTTCTCTCATACTATAATTTGCTCGGTTTCTTAAAGATAATTTGAAGATGTAAACAAACTATCATAAGTCTTCACATATAAAATGATACATATATACGCACGCACACACTCACATCACCAACACGTTCACCCAAATATTTAATTGTTTCGTTATGTTTGATATTTCTATTGTATTTCATACACAGGTCCTGAAGATGACAATAAATATTGTCGAAACGTCAATACAAAATAGCTAAAATTTGTATTAATGACCGATCCTCACTAACCATCCACTAAAACATTCATTGATTGACGGTCACTCAAAATTTAAGGAAATAATAATAATATTTTGGGGGATTGTCCACTTCATGGTTCTTTAGATCATTTTAACTTGTTTCTACTCCTTCTTCCTTCCGCTGTTCCTTTGCTATTTTCTGTTATATACTCATGCAGTTGATTGTTTTTATTTATTTATTTGTTAATTTCATGATTTCTAACTCTTAAATAGTTTCTTTTTCTTTTCTTCTTGTGATCATTTTAATTATTTTAGACATTTTTTCCTTTCTTCTTCTTTGTTGATTACCCTTATATTAATTCAGCTACTTATGTATTCACTTTATATTTTTTCTTGTACCAGTTCTTTTTACTTTCTCTGAATATGCTATATTCTTTACAATTTTATTTATTTGTCTTAGCATGTCTTGCTAGGTTTTATATTTGTTTATTTTAATTGATCTCCTTTCTTATTATCTTGTGTTATTAATCGTGGTTTTCATTTTGTTTGTTTATTTTATTTCATCTCATATATTTTCTAAATATTGGCGTAAGTTGATCTTAATTACTATTTTGGAATTTTGTAGTTTATTCCTTTATTTTATCTCTTATCTCATATGTTTCCTCAATGGTGGTATAAGTTGATCTTACATATTTCTTTTGAATTTTGTATTTTATTTTATCTCATATGTTTCCTAAATGGTGGCGTAAGTTGATATTAGATATTTCTTTTGAATTTTGTATTTTATATTTTCTGATTAGTTATGCATCCTCGTAGAACTTCTTGATGGAAACTTGGTTATATACTCCCTTGATCTTTTTAGTTATTGGATTGCTTACTTCATACGTATTGTTGCCATTGTCTTTTGTTATGATATAAGGTCCTACGTATAACAATAATAGTTTCTTGGCTATACCTTCGATGTACCAGGTAGCTCACGATTTTTTATTAAGATTTTTTTCTCCTATGTGGTAGTTAATTACTTTTGTCCTGTTCAGTGAATATTTGGTTTTTTGTTTCTCTATCTTCTCCATGATCAGGTTGTAGTATTTCCTTTCTTCACACGGGTCTTCTGGGTTGGTTGGGAAGTCAATTAAATCTTGTATCTCTCTATGTGGCTTTCTTCCAAACATCATAGAATATGGGGTGTTTTCAATGAAGTGGTGGTAACATATGAAGGGCTGCCGGGAAGAACAGGCTCAGTCACATTTTGCAAATTTTTCAGGAGAGCATTTTAGGTGCTTAAATCTTATCAGGCTCAAAACAAGAATGCTTAAATTAACTTTTTCTTAACGAATTAGTTAGCAAACATGTTTCAGTAAGTTCCTGAGTTAGTTTTGCATAAATATTTGTTAAAATAAGGGCACGTTGCGAGATAGAACGAGCTTGGTCCATGGACTGAGCCTGTTTTTTCCCAACAATAAATAATAAGAACTCACAGAGCACAATGAAAACCATTACTTTATTATGAGCAGAGCACAAAACATAAGTAAGTAATTAAAAAATAATGTTAAAAGCAATAGATACAAAGATAGACGTCTACTGGTAGGTCAGGGTTTCCAAGTATCTTTGCGCTTCTGGTCGACAAAACTTCTTAAGAACTTGTAAATCGTCGTACTTTGGCTTTGAAATTGGTAAGTCTCCTACGAAACAAAAAACAAAGTGAATTAGGCCTGTGATTTCTGTGAGTGTTTTTTCAGCTAATTTTAATACAGAAACGTACAAATTATTTTTCTGTATTATACAACTACCTAATATTATGAATGTACTTAATCCATAATCAGCCTGTTTTACGATTTAGAACTTTACTTACCATCATACGAATAATCTGGCAAAGAAAACTCTCCTCTGAAAACTTCTGTTGGAACAGCTGTTAGCACTTGAATCTTTACCCAAGCTCCATGGAATGTATTTCTGTATTTTACAAAGTTTTGAATTTCACTGGAGCCTTCATCTCGCTCAATAAGAACTTGTCGCACTGGTCGGGTTGGAAATGGGCACTTTTTCTTATAATATGGTGACAAATGAGATTTCCATTGACAGAAAGAGTCAATATTCGCTTTATGAACAGTAAATGGACATGGTTTTGTCCTTGCATGCCTAAAAACGTCAAGCCAGTCGTCGGGAATTTCAGCCCGAGATTTTTGATTTATTATGCCCAGGTTCTTATCTGTTTCTAGATAAGAGTGCCCTCTTATAGGGAAACATAATTTGACATAATTAAATCTTTTTTCAATGTGTACCAAGTTATGGAGGAACCTAATCAGGGTATAATTTTTATTCTGCCCTGAGCAGCCATCACAAAATATTTCAAGATTTTTTACTGAATTGTCGAGATATTCGTAACAAAACGTATGCAACATTGAGCATACGTCATCACTCCCTTTTTTGCCACTACACTCTGGGTACATAAAAAATACACTCTCACTGCTTGACAAAACGTGTATATTAAAACTGTACACAGACAACTGCCTACGGTAGTAAACGTCGTTCGTAGGCACATTTGGGCACGACAAGTTTTTACTAAAATCCATGCAAACGGCTTCAAACTCGCTGTCATTTTTGGCTTTCAATCTAGCTTGTTTTTTATTTTCATAAAACTGACTCGCTTTTTTCTTGTGCAAACGATTCTCAGTTTTTAAACGTTTTATGTCTGCATCAATTTTTATTATTTCATTTGGATCTGTGCACTCATTTCTTTTAATCTCTTCTGCTTTTAATTTAGCACTAAATTCATCGCACTGACTACAGGTGTCCGTGTGTGGGTAGCCAAATGAAATGTTAAATTCAGTGTTAAATATTTGCCTGTAGCTTCCATGAGATACTTTTATTGTTGGGTAGTTCTCTTTAAACATATTATACATTTTCATAACATTTAATTCTTCAGGTAGGTACACTTTCTTAGAGTCTTTCAAGCCATAATGGCTTCCACGACCTTTAAATGAGCTTATATGAGTTCTAACAGCTTCTCTAGTTTCATCTGGAAGTCTCCACGGTATGTTATCATGTTTTCCTCTTTTGTCTAGAGGAGAATGTCCAGTTGACAAAAGGTTCGAAACAAGATACTCGATTTTCCCTTTACTAACACCATGAATTGAAATAAAAGCTTTGCGACAAACATCTATTTCCTTCACAATACCATTAATACGTGCCCTTACTCGGTATTTATAAGCTGCTCTGTTTTGTCTGGCACCTTCTGCTTTCCTAGGCCGCCTGCGAGCAACAGGTAGAACAGCTATTAAACCGCTCAAATAGGTATTTTGCATGTCAACAGATGCCATAGAGTTAAAGTCTTTTAAAATAGCCTTACGAGATTCTGCAGGAACATTATCAAAACATTTTAAAGAACACTGGCAATCATCACCCATTTCATGTGAACTTAGGTTAAGTTTTTTCTTTACCTCAGACATCCTGCCTAGCCTTTTTCTTTTCCTACTACTTCCATTCTTCACTGGAGTAATGTCTGACTGATCTTGAGCCTCCATTGAACTGTGAACTTTGAAGTACGTACAGCTCTTTAGTTAAAAAGTATTAACACAACACTAGCTAAAACATGATGAAATCACAGACAGTATGACAGAACGTAAACAATGGAAGCACAAACAGAACCTGATCTAGCGCTCCGGGTGGCCTGTAAACAAAGTAAGGCCTGTGACTCAGCCGGTTGTTTCCCACAATGGCGGGACTGAGCCTGTTCTTTCCCCCTGCACGTATTCTTTTTGTTGTTTTTCCAATGGACTGAGCCTGTTTTTTCCCAAAACTATTATACCAACATGTGCTACTCATGATAGGCTATGATGTGAACCATTAAAACAAACATCACAAATTTTGGACTGAGCCTGTTCTTTCCGACAGCCCTTCATATGTTTAAAAATTCTTCTGTTGATATTAAATACTTTTGCCATTCTCTCTGTTTATCATGACAGTATTTTCTCAAAATGTGTCCCACCTCTCTCAATACTCTTTCAGCGGCATTACTGCTGGGATAATATACAGACGTTTTGTATGTCTTGATATTTATTTCCAATAGTTTTTCTCGCCACCTTCTCCCTTTAAACTGTGTTCCGTGATCGGTTATTATAGTAGATGGTTTTCCAATTTCATGTATGTATTTGTTTATTATTATATCCAATATTTTCTTTGTGGTTGCTCTGTTGATAGTGTATAATTTAGTGTATTTAGTGTAATGGTCAAATAGGATTACTATGAACTTGAATCTGTGCCTCCCTCCGCTACGTGGGAATGGTCCACATATATCAAGAAACACTTTTTCAAGTTTATTATTTGATGTGATGGGTATCATCATTCCATCTTTCCTCTCATTATTGGTTTTAACCATTTGACAGATAGTGCATGTTTTGAAATTTCTAATTACCTTTCGGTTTATACTTTTAATAAACATTCTTTCTCCCAATGCTTTGACTATTTTTAAAACTCCCATGTGTCCGTACCTGACATGGTAATCCTTGATTAATTTATTTTCTAGAGATGTTGGAACTACTAGCTTCCAATTTCCATGATTCCCTTTGGTTTTAATAAATAACACACCCTTATGTATGCAATAAAATTTGTTAATGATTTCTTCTGATTCCATCACTCTCCTTCGTCTGTTTGTTAATTTGGTATCTTGTTCCTGCTGTTGTGCTATCTCATTGACTATCTTTTCCAGGTCCTTTCTATCCTTTAATATATAATACACTTTGGCGATTTTCTCCTTTTCTCCTTCAAATGTTTGATTGTTAACATTTATTCTGGATAATACGTAAACTTATTTATTATGGTTTGATAGCTCTTCTCATTCACTTTGTCTTGGTCGTTTAGTAATTTCTTGTAAATTATTCTTAAGTTTTTCCTTAAATGTCATATATGTTTTTTTTTTATTATTATTAATTGGTTTAATGAATTTAATGCTCCTTCCTTTCCATTGGTTTGCTTGGTAATTACTCTGAAACTCAGTCCCATTTTTCAGTGTTTATTTGCACTTAGTTTACCCATGGTCCATGATTTCATCCTCACTTGTTGTTCGGATCACTCTGGTGTGCGAAACTGTTTCCGTCCTGGTGATATAGGTCTCTACTATCTCGTACAGCAATTCTTCTAATACCACATGTTCATTTGTATCCATGCCTACATCAATCACCTTAGCATTTTGTTTATTAATCAAAGAAGTTAATTGTACCTCCCTCATTAATGTTATCACTGACTTTTTATTCTGCATTTCTATTTCTGGTATTTTCCATTTAAATATAGATTTGCTGAAGTTTTTATTCACTGGTTTGTTATGAATATTTTCTGTAATTTCTTTTAAAGTTCTCCTACAATCTTTATAATCCATTAATTCACTATGGTCGGTAATTGGTAAATTGAACACATTAATTAGTCCATTCTTCATCATCTCCCATTCTTCCCGTGTTTTTATTAGTTTCTTTTTACATATTTTTCCTATATCTTTGGTTTTCTTAATCTTCTTAATTATTTGGTTCTTCTTTACTCCTCTACGGTTGGTTTCTATGTGCTTAATTTTCTCTTTGTTCTTGTTATTTTTATTTTCAGATAACAATACACTTTTGTCTTCTCTATTTCTTATTTTTTCATTGATACCTTCAGAAGTGCTGTCTAGTGTTTCATTCAATTGTGTGAAACCACTATCTAATGTTTCATTAATTTTATCTGCTTGATAATTTGTTTCTTCCCATTTCTTATTCATCCCCGTTTTTGTCTGCTTGACTTCTTCACGATACCCTGTTAGTATGTATCTTAATACTTCTCTATTCTTCTCACTGTCTTCCTTCATTTGTCGTTGGAGTGTTTCACTATTATTCTCGATCTTGTTGTTCAGCGTTTCCAGATCTTTCTTAATCTGTCTCTTTAACTCCTTACTCTTCTCTTCTAATATTTCTTCGTTTCTCTTCAAGTCTTCATGGTTGCTTTCCATCTTATTATTCAGAAGTTCTATGTTCTCATTGAGTTGTTTCTTTAATTCTTCATTATTTTGTCTTAAGAATTCCCTGTCTTCTTTTCTTTGTTCCTGGATTTTGATATTCCCTTCCATTAGTATTCTCAACATCTCCTGCATGCTTAGGTCCTCTTTTTGTGTGGATTTATTTGGTTGGTCCCCGACTATTACTTCTGCTTCAGGTTCTGGTTGGATTGGGTTCTCTGGTTGATCCCCTAGGGCATCCTCTTCGATCATTTCCTCGATCATTTCCATTTCTTCAATCGGTGTTGTCTCCTTGTCTTCCTTGTCGGTGTCCTCAGTCCTCTTCTTTGGTCTTCCCCTGGTGATCATCTTGTTGTCTTTTTTCATAATCACTGCTAGTCTTTAATTCTAGCCCCACGTTGGGCACCAATTTGTAAAGTGTAAACTCTTTATCGTCCTGTAAATATGTGTTTTATGTGTGTTAGCCCCACACGTCGTAGTCGTTACTTTGTGTTTATCTCTATATATGTATATATGTGTCATATAATATATGTATCATCGTAAATGTAATGAATATGTAAATTTTGAATCTAACAACTAAAGTTTGCGTATTTTATTTTGAAAATGACAAATAAACACATAATTACATTACTGTACTGTATTATTTTTGAGGAGTACGGACACATCAGCCTACCAACACGTTTGGTGGAAACGTAAAAACAGACAGCTGATTTGTAAAGATAAATAAGAGGTTGCATTATGTCAGACGTAGATCTGTAGTTTGTATTCACGTTTCTTGTTTATCTTGTCTCAGCCAAATAAACATTACTGTACTGTATACGTACTAATTTACATTCTTGGAATGGTAGTTCGGGTTAATCCATCCTTTTTAGGGCCCCTTGTTGAACATAAGTCTTGGCCAGTGTCCTGGAAAACCATTCACTCTTCCCCCCCGTTATTGTTTCTAAACATTGGGAATACGTTTTCCTTTCAGTTTAGTTCGAACATTCAATTAGAACGGATTAACAATGTGCGCTGATAAAATGTCAAAATTAGCAGTTAAACGTAAATCGTAGACTCTTGAAGTTAAAATGAAAATTTTAAATCGTATGGAGTCGGGTGTTGGTGCCACAGAAGTCGGTCGTGAGTTTAACATGTCGGAGTCAACCGTGCGTACAATTGTAAAAAATAAAGAAAAAATTGTGCTATCTAGTCAGTCCGTGGGTACATCTATTGCTGCTACAAAAGTGAATCGGTCTAGATCCTCTATTATAGAAAAAATGGAACACCTACTGTCAGTTTGGGTTGAAGACATGAACCAGCGGCGAATGCCTTTAAGCCAGGCTGTTATCATGGCTAAAGCTAAGTCCTTGTTTGATGACATTAATAAAAAGGAGGATGAATTTTTGACCATTGAATTTAAAGCAAGTCGAGGTTAGTTTGATCAATTCAAACGTCACTCAAACCTTCACAGCCTTCGACTTCAAGGTGAATCAGCAAGTGCTGACATGGAAGCAGCTGATAAATATCCTTCCACATTTAAGGATTTGGTGAACAGTCGAAGCTATCCCCCTAACCTTGTTTTCAATGTGGATGAGACAGGGCTGTTTTGGAAAAAGTTACCTTCACGCACTTTCATTTCTAAAAGTGAGCGACAGGCCCCCGGCTTCAAAGCGGCCAAGGATTGGCTTACACTTCTATTGGGGGGTAATGCAAGTGGAGATTTGAAATTAAAACCTCTTTTGGTGTACCACTCAGAAAATCCACAAGCGATGAAATTTTATAAAAAAGAAAATTTGCCCGTCATATGGACATCAAACAAGAAGGCTTGGGTGACAATGGCTGTGTTTAATGATTGATATCTTAACCATTTCATCCCCAAAGTAAAAAAATATTGTGAGGAGAATGACTTAGAACATAAAGCCCTGTTAGTTCTGGTTAACACGCCCGGTCAGTCTGTTACCATGGAAAGCCTCCAAACTGATTTTCCTGTTGATGTTGTGTTTCTTCCTCCCAATACAACTTCATTATTGCAGCCTATGGATCAGGGAGCAATTGCTGCTTTTAAAGCGTATTATTTGCGCTGCACATTCGGCCAATTAATTCATAAAACAGATTCAGCAGACAAGCAGTCAATGAAAGAATGGTGGAAATCGTTTAACATTATGAAAGCCATTGAAAATATTGATCTTTCATGGAAAGAAGTTACACAACATTGCATGAATGGTTGTTGGAAAAAACTGTGGCCAGACGTGGCCATAAAATGAAGACAATAAAGTTTTTTCAAATTTAGTGAATGATATCACACAGCTAGCCAATACAGGGAGGCTAAGTGAAGAATCCATAGAAAAACAAGACATTATGGAATTGATTGAATCCGATGATATGCAGCCTTTGACAAACAAAGAACTTCTGAATCTACAATCTCAAGATGAAGCGGAAAAAGAAGAGATCGTTCCTGAAGAAACACCGTGAATTTTGTCAACTAAAATTTTGCAGGAAGGTTTAATGTTAATTCAAACAGGATTAAACCTCATAGAACAAAATGAAGTTGATTGGGAGAGAATCAAAAAAGTTGTCAATGATGGAATAGATTGTTATCAACAACTATTAAATGAGAGGCAGCGAAAAGCATCACAACCAACTCTACAAACGTTTTTCAAAAAGGCTGTGACTGAGAAGCCACATGAGGAACCTCAACCCGGAACTTCTCAAGGATCTTCTTTGTGATCAATTGTAAGTGAATTAGGTAGATGTTTGTATAAATTATTTTTATACATACTGTATTCGTTTGTATGTACGTATGTATATCTTTTAAATTAAAATGCCTTTTTTGAGATTTCGTATTATGAATATTTATTTATCAAAACCTTTGTACGTACATACGTATTTTATTATGTTTATAACACATTTTGACAAGGAAAATCATATAAAAGCAATAAAAACTAAAACGAGGTATTGGTCGGTAAAAAATAGGAAACCCCGCTTAGCACGATTTTCGTTTTACGCGAATCGCCGAGGAATGTATCACTCGCATTAAGCGGGGTATGACTGTATGTATAATTCTTGTGATGTATTTAAGATCCTTTTATCATGAGTGATAACTTTGTGTTATTCATAAATCCTTGGCAATTGTATTTTTATTCTATTTGCATTGATAGTTGTTCATTGTTCTTTTCATTCTTTCATAATTCTTTTACTGAATCCACGTGCATGTTTGCATAATATTTTCATTTTTTTTTATTTTTAATTATTTATCTTGTTATATTTTTTATTTCTTGTCATGAACAGTCGGGTTGAAGATGATGGTGAAGATTGCTAACACAATTGTACCAACATGTGAATAAATTAGTAGTCTAACAACGTCGTATCTACAATGTTACCAGTGTTTATATTGTTAATGTCTACAGTGTTTATTTCTACAAATGAAACAAATCATAACATCTCTCTTTTGACAATAGATTTAAATGTTTAATGTATATATGTTTGTTTCTACCTTTGTGTATATTTTTCTCACCCTGTTTCACTTTATGCTCTATGCTACTCATAGTAATTAATCGAGAAAGGCATAATTGATGACAAATGTGTTTTCCTATTTATTGTGTGTGTGTGTGTGTGTGTGTGTGTGTGTGTGTGTGTGTGTGTGTGTGTGTGTGTGTGTGTGTGTGTGTGTGTGTGTGTGTGTGTGATGTTTTGTGCTGCTCATGTAAGTTGCAGTTTAGTTTGATTGTAAAACTTTTGTATGTTGCAGCACGGTTTACACCATCCGACACTAATTCAAAGCACAGGATAACCATAAAGAAGAGATTTAACTTACTTCCAACACAACAGCAGGGAAAGGAGTATTAATCATGTATTGCTACAATATGTACAGTTTTTTTACAAACGTTACAAATAAATTCATTTAATTAATAATATGTGTTTTGTATGTATTATTACCTCATCAAATATAATTAGTTTGAAGTGTGTATAGCTGGAACTCCAAGTTAGAGAATTTTTTGAGAAAGTTATATGACTTAAAACTATTAAGATTAAACACCAGTGTAAAATAAAATTAAAATTATGCCTCTCTCAAAAGAAAGTGTAGGGATTTTATTTAGAAAATTATGTTCATATTAAAATTTAATTTTTCAAATATTACATTTACATGAACAAACCATATGTAATCATTTAACATGTTCACTGCGTTAAATGAATATATAGGGTACACCATATGGGAAAGTTATTTTAACTTGGAATATTCCTTCTGAGGCTACTTTTCAATAATATCCACGTATTTTATGTTTCTTACATTGATATAAAATTTTCATTATGGATGCACATGTGCGCTCACCTCATATAGCATCAGTGTATTACTCTACATGTGGTGGGCACATATGTGCGCCAGCAACAAATCTACTACATTATTCTATTATAATTATGAAACTTGCATCTGATTCTTCACAGAGTATATTGTACTGTAATAATGTATATTTTATCATATAAGTAATAATATTCACTATATCAATCATTAGTAACATGGTAATGAGTGATAGCCACGTACATGAATAATATACGTGCGCAACTACATTGTGTATACATTCGAATACATGAATGTTTTTTTATCAAAAGGCTTAGAGTGAATAACATAAAGTTTCATATCACACAACAATTTTATTACATATTCTGATTTACATACCTTCACAAAAAGAAACAAATAAGTAGGATGTTTACATTATGTCTCCTCCGAATCGCTGGTTATAACTTTGGAAGCAAGGCTCCAAATACAATCCAGGAGTTCACAACAAGCGAGGCATTCATAAATAGTGTCTCTTCTGATTCATATTGACGTACACATCCTGAATTTTTTCTTGTAGATTTTCAATTTGGACCGGTTTTAGACTTAGTCGGCAAATGTTCAATATTATTTGCTGAAATCACAGGAAGTCTTTCCGGTTTTGAGTTCTGTGGTAAAAGCTTTCTGATGATAGCCAAACGGAAATCATACAACAGTGTACTTATTATATAGTATGAACGAATTTATAACTATCACTTGAAGATAATGAAAAAACTAGTAAATTTTGTATAGGCCTATGGTCTAGGTATCCACAAGGAGTAGAAACCTTAAATATCAGGCCTACATTTAAATAAACAGAATTTAAATCTCTCTCTCTCTCTCTCTCTCTCTCTCTCTCTCTCTCTCTCTCTCTTTCTCTCTCTCACTCTCACTCTCACTCTCACTCTCTCTCTCTCTCTATTTATGCACCTAAGCATTCAGAGAATTTCGACGAAACAAAAACATCGAAGCATGATAATGTTTTTAGGCTTTTGAAACGTACAATGTGGATTACGTTTGGTGGATTATGTAAATCATTTCCAAACCACAGACGATCACAAACAGAGCATGTAAAAACAAATTTATTCTCACTAAAACGTTTGCTAAACTCAATGTCAGCAGCGATTATTTCTCTCTTGGTGCGTTTACATATCAAATTCCTAGACTGTGGGGAATCGAAAGTGTGGAAGCGTTACATTTTTCGATGACGATTTTTGTGGAATGACCCCCAGCCTAAAAACATTATCATGTTAAAATAATTTGTTGTACCAACGTACAGTTTTCCATTCGCACGGACAGTATGCTAACATCGGGTCGTTTCTATATACGCCAGACATGTAGGCATTGTATTCCACAACAAGCAAAGGTTTTGTGTGAGTGATATCTCTTATGATTATAAAGTCAATTGTTTCTTGGATTTTGTTGTCCATGACGTGTCCGTTACTTAACTAAATATCACTATAATATTGACGACTCGGAACACAAGTTGTTCCGAGTCGTCAATATTATAGTGATATTCAATTGTTTCGTTTACATGTAGTGTGGATATATAAAAAACATCACATGTATCATGCCATTTACCAATTAGTAGACATCTACTAGTTAGTAGACAATTAGTAGACTACTACTAGATGTCTACAGTGTCTTTCTGGACTAATAGTATGTATTTGACACAGTACCTAAACACCGACTTTACAGCCATGCAGAAGATATGAACGTCTCAAACACTGAAAGAAGAATAAAGAGAACATATAGCAGAGTAAAGTGAATAGTTCATTTGGAAGGAGGAAACTGGTTGAGTTTGTGATGATGAAAGAGGTGAAGCAAGGAGACAGTTTCAGTACATTACTGTGTAATATTAATTTACTATATCCTTAAGCAATATAAAATAACAGTAAGATGCAAAGGAGGAAAGAACGAGTTCATTGTATATCCAAGTACTCATCTATGCCAAAGATATTACCCAAATTACGAAAAGTACAGAAAAATTGTTACATAGTGTAACTGGTTAGGATCAGGGATTTTTCCGACAAAAGCAAAGTGATGACCATAACAAAACAAACTAATATAATGCCCTTAGATATTAACTGGGAATGAAAACAGTTGGAGGTGAGACCAGTTATCACCTCAGATGCAAAGGCTGAGGAAAAACTAAACTGTCATGTACAGAATGCTAACCAAACATATTATCAGATTTTCCAATGTTATTGTGGGTAAGAAAAAAGTCACTGAGGGAGCCAAGGTACAGAGATATACATAAACGTTTTCGTACCAACTTTACTAAAGGCAAAAGCTGATTTCAGGCAAGTGAAATGGCATTTTTAAAGCAGGCAGCCGGAAGAATTACAAGAGACTTAATAAGGAATCAGTTTCAATAGAAATCAGTTGTGGAAATAGTGGAGAGGAAGTCATTTCAATAGTTTGGCCATGTAATGAGGATGAATGAAAAGAAACCAAAGATCATCATGGAGTATGCCCAGGAAAAAGACAAGAAAGAGGGAGAGCAAGATTAGAAGAAGTAAAATATATGAATCACTCAGTATTATAATGTTAACAGGGAATAATTGACTTTTCCTAATTTAAAGTTTTGAGAGAAATGAATAATACATAGATAGCTGAATTCTTCTGAGTTTACATAACAAAAAAGGAATTCAATGTGTAAGACTGAATGATGATTCAAAATTGTTTATTCACATTAAATGGGCATCTGTGTGTTGCTCTCTCTCTCTCTCTCTTTACACTGAGTAGGATATCCTCAAGATCATCCAACCGTCATTTTCTGGGCCAACCCCTCCTTCTTCTTCCACCATGTCTCCCCCTAAAAATGTTCTTTAATGTTGAGTCTCTGACATTCTCTGGACATCCCCTGACCACAGATTAGTTCTACTTTGCTTTATGTCAGTGATGATATCTGGTTCTCCACAGATTTGTTGGATTTCCACATTCGTTCTTATTCTCCATATTCCTTGGACATTCACTGCGCAAGATATCCTCCTGAGGACTTTTCTTTCCCACCTGTGCAACCACTCTTCCTCTGTCACAGTCATTGTCCATGTTTTGGACCTGTACATGACCAGTGGCTTAAGAACTATTTTGTAGAGATGTATCTTGGTTGATCTGCGTTTGTTTTTACATTTATATATTCCTTGTAAGGAGGAGTAACATCTGTTACCAGCAGATATCCTTTATTTTATTTGTTTGGCCATAGTGTTATCCTCGGTAACTAGTGAGCCCAGGTATTGAAATTTGTTGATCTTTTGAAATTTGTGTCCTCCAATTACCAGGGGTGCTCTTCTCTCTTGCATTTTACTGCCTGTTAACATGTATTTTGTCTTTTCTGTGTTTACTTTTAAGCCTAAGTTTGTTGCTGCCTCATCTAGGCTCAAGAAACCTTCTTTTAGGGATTGTTGGCTTCTTGAGATAAGTACTATGTCATCAGCATAAGCTAGACACTGCAGCAGTCTGTTAAATATGGCCCCTGGGTTTATAGGTATTTGCCTTACCGCTTTTTTGAGAGCCAAGTTAAACAGAACTGGGGGTATAATATCTGTATTTATATGTTACAAAATCTATTATATATCTTACTAGTTTCTTACACACCTTTTGGGGTTCTTTAGCTTTCTAAAATTTTAATATTTTTTGAAATTATGTAAAGGCTACTAATAACATAAAAGTAATTTAACAACTTTTAGACCTTTACATATAACTTAAACTAGAAGTAACGACTAACCAAATGGGTAGTATAATACAGAACACAGACTACAAAAAAAGTAAATTGCAGTTGTAAGTATGATGTAACTGTAAATTTGTAAACATGTTGTTTTAGAACAAAATAAAATATCTAACAGATATGTTTGTTATAGTCAGTAATGAATAATATTTTCAGTATTCAGCAGAAACTAATAAGCAGAGAGGTTTTTATAGAGGCCAAACCTGGGATTGTTTGCAAATATCTCGAAAAATATGCATTTAATTAAAATTGTATCAGTGCTTTATTTTAAGTTTACAAAACTTCCAACAATTTGTTTTTTTCTTTACTGTACAATAAAAATTGGGCAAGATGTAGTTGTATAAAGATGAAGATTTTCCACACCCATTTTATAAATGCACAATTCCTGATTAAGTTTTTTGTAATTACCTTAAATCTGTACAAGACTACCATTCATTTTTTAAAGCTTATGTGATTTCCTACAATTTGTATTTTTTGTCACTCCTACATGATAATTGACTGAAATATGTGGTCAATTAAACATTTCCATGTTCCCTAATTATATGTGTTTTTTAAGTGTACGTTTAATAATAATTTATAAATTTATAACCTCAAGCAAAAATAATTTCTGGTATTTTAAAGTTTATAACTGATCTTTAATTTGACCCTTTCTTATTCCTTCAAGTTAAAAATTAACGAAGTTATAGCAATTAGAATATTTGGAATCTGTTATCCCACAGTTAGTTAATGAGTAGCCCTTTAAGTACAAATGCTCTCAAACAATAACAGTCCATTTCCCTTCATCAATTGTCTGTGACTCATATCCATTTTAAGTCCTGTTCTATATCATTGATCCATCTTTTCTGAGTCTACCTTTCTGGTTCTTTAGTCTAATACAAGATCTTCCTCGAATATCTTATAGGTACATTTTCTCTATATCCTAGCCACTTGCTTACTTCTTTTACAACATCAAGGTTTAAAAGATTAAAACTCTTTCTGTGTTCTTATAATCCAGTACACATCCTCTCACAGTACCAAAAATTTTTGCACAAAATTTTAGTCTCAAAATTCCTGACTCAATTTGAATGCAGTAAAAACTAGTCGCTCAGACCTACAATGGTGCAGCAACAATGGCAGGAAATTGTAAATGTAATACAGACCATAATTAAAAGAACTAATCAGCAAGCTCTCTTTGTCCATTTCTATGTTCATGTTTTAAAACCTTGATATGTCTCAAAATGTCAGGTATATAACCGAGTGCAAAATATGTTTTAGAATACTTAGTGGTATTGCTGCATTTTGTCAAGATCTCCGAAATGCACTAATTTTTTAGATGAGTTTGTGCAGCAACGACTTCTCAAAGTGTGCTAAATATGGTGGAATTGTTCTAGACTTGTAATTACCATGCATAGGAACAGTAGTCAATTGTGTGACTATTCAGTGCTATATATTCAGTGATCACCTTGAAGAGATCGAGTCTGATATTATAGCTCCCATTAGTGGGTTTTTGTCAGTGTTAGAGTACTTAAAGTTTGTATTTTTCTTCATTACAATAAAATATTTTCATATGAACAAGCACTATGTAATATTTTTCAGTCAAGCCAGTGACATTTTTTACAGCCTAGAGAAAATTGCAGAAACTCAACAGAGTATAGCATCTCTCCTTTATGACTTTGAAGACGTTTTTCAGCAGATTCTGTCTATAGTAGGGGAGCAATGGGAACTATAGTGTATTTATTGTGAAGTGCTTGATAACATTGACAATAACTTGTATATTTCAAACACTAATGCCATATTGAAAACTGGTTAAAATTTGTATATTTAAGTAAAATGTGTTCGCATACAGGAGAGTTATTAGTAGGCTTTAACAATATATAGTGTAACAATTTATAGTGTATTCATTCATAAACAAGTAGATATTTTACCACTGCATAGATGATATTATAGTATTTATATTTATAAACCCATATGTTTAAAAACATCTCACCTCAGCTTATAGCTTGTATTGTGCCAGTGTTTTTAAAGCATTAATAACTTGGTGTTAGAGACGTCGAGCTGTGGGGTACAGGTGTTCTATGTATCTGCATTGAACATAATATTTATCATGCTATAAAACTTTAAGATATTAGACTATATAGTGGATCTTATACCTAAAATTAAATCATAAACATGTGTGCCACCTACTAACATGAAAACAGATTATTACATAAGCCACTATGTGCTACTTTTAATTATAAATTGGGGTTCTGCTGAATATTTGAAATTGACATACGATATTGGATATAATTCACTTTCACCAAAATGTTTACCCACCACACACCACCGAATTTAACAGTTATTTTACACTAAATCTAAAAATAACTGTTTTCTGATTAAAATTTTTCAATTTTTTATCATTTTTCTTCCTACTAGTGATATCAGTGGATATATATACTCAAGGGGATATATTATGTAATCTCAAATGGACCAGAAATTTTGTCTCCAAAAATAATGGTAGCCATATTTAATTTAATCTTTCATAGTATCACTATTTCTAATTCAAATTAATCATTTTGGTTTGTACTTTTCTATCTTGGTTGAATAATTCTGTAAGCGAAAATGGCTAGGTTACCAGTGTCCATCTCATTTGTGATGTGAATCGTACAGTAATGTAAAATATCAGCAGGGTGCATACACTAATGATTGTGAAAATTTCACTATCCTTTCAATGTGTAGAGTGGGGAAGTGGTCTAATGTCCTCTCTGTTCAAGACACACCATCATAATACCCGTAATAGTGTGTATCCTATCCATTGACAGGTTGTTTACACAATTACATTAGTAATATTGATCAAGAGTGTTTGAGTGTTTAGAGATTTTCACTGCTTGGGTCCACCCTCTGCCACTGATTTTACACTCAAGGTCACGGTCATGTGAGTGATGAGTGACCTGATTTTAATGTTTGCTATTTATTTTTATTTACTTATGCTGTGGCATTAGAAATACATTGTTGGCCATATATTTTGTTGAAGGTTAGCAACAAATCACTTCACTGGTAGAGTCTATAGAGTGTTTGTCAGTGGCATTCAAAATGATGTGCTTGGTCTTAGGTTTATGTTTTACATTTATAACAGACATGTTTTAAGACTGTTTTTATGATTTTAAGATGGTTAGCCGTTGTTTTAAGAAAATGGTAATACAGCACTAAATTAAAATATATGAAAAAATTAATAACTATGAATAAGAAAGCTGAGTACAACATCTGTTTAAAATTCAAATAATCACACAAAACTTTTTAATAGAAATATTTTTATTTCCTAAGAAATAAATTTCTACATTATAAATAAAATATTGTAAACTGAGTTGGATGCACTGCAGGTCAAATAAACATTTGAAGAATATATTAATACAATTATTATTAATGTTAAGTGAAATACTGTGCGCTCTATTACATAACAAATGTTTTTAAAGTAAATAAAATCAATATCAGTAATTGGTGTGATAGTGATAGTACACTTGTAAGTTATTAGTAACAGGTTTCTTGATAAGGTAATTTTTGTGAGTCTGTTCATATGAACATCAACACGTTTAGGCCATGTGATACACCATCTACATGTGACACACAAAGAGTGTGTCATTTTTGCAAGCCCAGACATATATTTATTGTGGAATATTATCTAATGACTCAGTTACATTCTGAGTACCAGAATGAGTTTATGCTAATTTTCTTTACCTGTGGAGCCCCAAATAAATTGACTATTTCTCAATTAATATACAAATTTAGTGAAACTCGTGCTATATCTGATCATAAGCTAAGTGGTCTTTCTGCAGTTTTGCACAGTGACACTTTTCATAAAGTTTTGCTGTCATGGTACATTCACCAAAACAGTTGCTGAGAAATTAACCTCAATGGATAGATTTTCCCTCGATATCAAATCCTTTGCAGCTACATATGAACAAAGGCTTCATAAACATAAACAAATGAAATTGTACAACTTCATGACAATTATAGACTTGTTCTGCGATTGCAGAGACAGAAACTGTTTGAACTGTTGTAGTTCTCTAAATGAGCACAGTTTCATCTAAACATGAATAATGTGGAAACTGTAGTGAGTAAGGAGTGCACCAATGGGAGAACATTCTAGCTGCTAATATATTTGTTAGATTAAAATTGCTTGATAGTTTGTAACTGGTTGTAATATAAGTAAATGAAAAGAAATGTCTATTATTAACTTAGACCACCGGCAAGTAATGCTTATTGTAGGTATGTGTATGTGTGTGGAATCTTGTATTCTGAGGAATGACACAATTGTAACTATGCTTTACAGAGAAGTAATTAAAGCTGACATAATCTAACTTACTGTATGCTTTCCAAATGTCTGTTACTACTGTAATGTCAGTCAGGCCCGACCAGAGGGGGAACAGGGGGCTGGTCTCTGCGGGGGGCCCGGAACGGGAGGTTCGGATATTTTTAAAACGATTTACATATGATTTTCTGTAGATTTTTCAAACTACTTTTACAGTAGTTTAAAACTATATTATAAACAAAATAGATAAGTAGAGTATTGACACCTTTTTATAGTTAAGATATTTTCTTTTGATCATCTGATCAATGTTTTCTTTATTAAATTACATCTAAATACAACTATTTCATTAACGACTCAGAACACATAGTTTTTTATGAGTAAAAACATAAAGTTTTACCTTACAACCTGAACCGATTTTCACTTTTAAAAAGCTTCTTCAGAGGTTACCGCTGGTAGCGCTGTCTGTCCTGTTGTGGGCGACGGAATCGAATTTTGAAAGATCGATGTTGTTTGTATGGGGTGAGACATGTTCGAATAATGTGTGCAATTTGAATTGTGTCTGTTCGTTTAGGATGTCGTTTTTATTTGTTTTCGTGTGTTTGTATATTTCCAATTGTTCTAGAGTGTCTAGTTTTCGGTCTTATGTGTGTACGTGTAGAATGTTCATGTTATTTTCGATGTTTTTGTATGTGTAGTTTGCTTCAATGAGGTGGTTTACAAAGGTGGATTCTGTAGTGTAGTGGAGTGCCTTTGTGTGTTCAATGTATCTCTGTTTGAAGCTAGTCTTCATTGCCTCTGAAGAAGCCTTTTAAAGGAGAAAACCGGTTTAGGCTTTAAGGTAAATCTTTATAATTTTACTTATAAAAAACTTAGTGTTCCGAGTCGTTAATACAATAGTGATATTTAGTTATGTCAATTGAATCGGCTGACAAAAGCGATTCAGGTATTCAAACAGAATCATTGTTAATAAGTGACAGGAATGTAGACAAATCGGTAATAATGAGTAAAGCAGAAGCAAAATCTACTCCAGTGATAACTAAAACAAAAGAAAAAGATTATTCAATGAATGATATATTCAATTTTATGAGAGCAATATCCGATGATATTAAGCAGAGTGTGAATATTAAGTTAGATAGTCGTTTTGATAGTAATGATGAAAAATTCGATCGTCATTTTGACGTTCAAAATAGTAATTTTAATGCCAAATTTGATGAACAAAAGAGTAGTTTTGATGCTAGATTTGATGAACAAAGTAATAAGTTTGATGCTAGATTTGATGAACAGAATGATAAAATTAAAAATAGTTTTAATGAAAAGTTGAATGAGATCAGAGATGAAATCAAACAACAGAATTTTAAATTTAGTAAGCAAGTAGATGAAATTAATACATGTTTTGATAATATGAAAGATGAGATAATAGAATCAATAGATCATGTGTTTGATAAACAAATAAACAGAATAGGTGACACAATTAATAACTTTACAAAGAATAAAGTAAACAAAAATTACGAGATTAAAAGGGGGGTAGAGACTAGTGAAAAGTTCGATAAATTCAGCGAAAATAAAGACGGTCAGATGACATATAATGAGGTAAGTAGGGGTGAGAATTACGAGGATATAATTAAGAATGTGGTGTTAGAATGTAAGGTTGTGAGCATAGAAAGTGTTGATGAGAGTGAGAGAGAGTATGAAGCGAGGTTAGGTGAGTATGGAAGGCAGAGGGCAAATTTTCCCTGTAGTATAAGTGGAGTAAAGACTCCACGCGTATTTTATAAGGACAGAGTTTCCTCCGGTGGTTGTGTGGAAGACGAGGTGTCTTCGTATTGTCCGTTAGTTTTTTGTGATTTACCTGGTAAAGCCAGGGGAGGTAATAAGTGTTTTGTGGTGCCCTTTGCATGGAATGAGAGAGTTCAAGGGGGCTGTGAGAAGTATTGTGAGAGAGAGAGAGAGAGAATAATAGAGTTATTTGCGTTGAGAAGTAGTTATAATGAGTTGAAAGAGAGGTTAGAATTGAAGAAGATAGACGATATAGAATACTTACCTTGTAAAATAGAGATGGATGATTATTGTTATGTTGTGATGAATGTAGTGGAGGAATATGATGATAAAATAACTTACCTTATGTCGAACAAAAATACTGATGGAGACAGAACTAAAATCACCAATGTAGACGGGCTTTGTGAATTAATGGTAGACAAAAATGTATTTAATTATTGTGTTAATGTAATTAACGAAAGTAGTCATTATAATGATCATTACAATGTAATGTATGTTGACAAGAATGACTTGTGTTATAAATATAGAAGACTAATATATGATGATGGTAGTTAAAATGAAAAAAAAGTGAGTGGACATTTTAAATATTTTAGTTTATGGTTATGACCTGGCTAAATTAGGAAATGAGGTGTGGTATACAGGAAACCTAATGACAAGAGATTGTAAACAAATTCATAGTGAAATTAATTGTGTCTATGTTGTAAAGTGTGCTTTATGTAAACAATTTGTATGTAGTAGAAATTGTTGTAGTAATAATAATAATAATAATAATAATAATAATAATAATATTTGGGCAGACTAAATAAATAACAAGAATAATTATGAAGGTAATAAATGAATTGTAATTGTTTTGGAGTAAGGTAATTAAAAAATGTTGTGCTTTAAATAATTGATTGAATTAAATAACTTGAGATGTATTAATTGATCAATTTAAAATGTTATATAAAGAGATTTTGATGATGAATTTAAATTATTTGTATAAGATTTAAACTTGATAATAAATAGTCAAAGAATAAAATGTAAAATGTGTTTAGTTTGTGGAGTAACATGGTTGTTAAAATGATTCAGAAGATACACGGAGTTATGTACATTATTTGGTGTTTATATTTTGTGTCTATGACAGTATATGAGTGATGTAATGTAAGTATGAGTTTTATAATGCAATTTATATAAAGCAAAATGTTTAAGGTTTGAATGGTTAAGTATAGATGAAGCTCACAGATGAAAAAATTTAATTAATAAAATAACCAAACATATAAGAATTTACCCTCTGTGAATTGTAGTAGCAGTATCAGTGTGAACCTTATATGTCTTTTGGTAGTTTCCCCAATTTTCGGGCTGTCACGGCTTCACCGAACCCTGACCGTGGATTTATGTAAGTATATTCTAAATTGGTGAACATAGAAATTGACCGGGGGGTAACTCAGGGGAAACTACATAACTATGGAACAGCGGCTATCATCGAAGGGGGTGATAGTGCCGTTTTAAGGGTGTGTGAATCATATTTAGTAGGATTACTGGTGTCCTCGGACATCAATAATGCCAAATTTTATATAACGCTGAACCAAGAACGGTAGAGACAGCGTCTATACCATATATATGTAAACTTCAGTTCTTGGGGATACAAATGGGCGCCAAAGTCCAACCCTCAGGAAACAATAGTGTGTGGAAAAGGAGCTGGCCGTTACAAGCCAGGGGCACAGATAACGCATCTGTGCATACGGCAAATGCTCGATCCGGTTTATCCGGCGGGTGGTTACCTAATTGTAACTGGGTAAAAGGGGAGAATTTAAGAAAATTGATGTAGTAGGAGGGTAACTGAAAAATCAGTGAGAGGGTGACGACATCTGTAAACAGCGGGCGATCGATTTCACTTCCTCTATAGAGAGAGTTCATGGTTGATGACCCAGTTCCTGTTCAGTAACAGTTGCTATAACTATGACTCGATGGTTAGTGATGTATTTCACGCATGAGAGCAAACAATTTTAAGTGTTAGGGTCAATTATGATGATGTTAATTTTAGAGAATATTTACAATTGTAATTATATAGCTTTGTGTATTTGTGTTAGTTATATGAAGTATGTTGAGGTAAAGGTCATTCACATGACGGTGAGACATCAGCTGACTGCTGCGGTTATAAATGTAGTATGTCACTTATAAGTGATCTGCAGATTTTGTCAATATAATTAAATGTGTGAATAATAAATTTTAAATGTGTTCAAAGGTTAAATTAAAATAATTAAATTAATTGAAGGTAGTTATGAATTTTATAGTGGGGTTTTTCAATAAACATATAGATGTGAAATGTTGTAAAAGTTAGAGTTTGGGTGATAAAGATTTGTATAAGGCATTTGAATTAATCAGAGTCAATTTTAAAGGGGTGTTCAATAGAATAAGATGTTGTGAATAAAAGTGGTATAGAAATTGAGTATTAATAGTGACACAGTAGTGATAGTGGGTATATATAGAATATGAAAGTGATGGAATGGGAGAGTAATTAGATGATGGGGAAATTTTGTAAAAAGGGTTGGTGTGATAAGGAGTCCTCAACGAAAAGCGTTGTGGCGGGAGGTGAATACTTTTAAATGAGGTTTGGCGGGGTTACCTAGGGAGAGTCCAGGGACCAATAAGGGAATGAGCATTGGGAAGGGAACACATGTCCTAAGTACAGAGAGGGTAGAGAGTATTTTGTTATAAGGGTAGAATGATATGAATGGAGTTAGAGAATTATTGGTAAATATTTTGAGAGAGTGGTGTCAGACTAATTAAATCTGTTAGTGAGTGCTAGAGTCAGAAGGGAGATAAGGTTATATTTAAACACCCATATATAAATCGAATTATGATGAATAAATAAGAGTCACCCAAAATAATTGATAATGAAAATGGTAAAGAGAAAATCATAGTTAAAATGTAATAAGAAATGAAACAAGTGAACGATTTAATAGAATTTGAAAATAAAATAAAGCTGTAAGGTGTAAATTTTGATCAAAATTGAATTTGAATTGTTTATTGTAAAGTAATAACAACAATATTAATGATGAGTGTTTTATATTTTATTATGTTGTATTGTGTTTGAACGCAAAAACTATAAACATGTGATGTATTTTACCTTGTATAAATTTTGAGCTATATCTAGAGCAAGGTCATTCACCTGACCCAGAGAGATCAGCTGATGGCTGATGTTAGAGACAGGACAGGTTTTTAGTCATTGATTCATGAAATTTTGTTACTTAATTAAATTAAATAATTTTATTTTTTCTTAATATTGATAAAAGACATATATTTTGGGAAATTAAAATTTTTTGAAAAAAAAAAATCTGTAATTTTCATTTTGCCTGCCGTATAGATGGTGTTCTGATGTTTAGGGGATATTGTTGATTGTATGTTAATGTGTTAACTGATTTATATTATTCATATTGTATGTGTTGTAAACAAATGTAATGATAAGTGAATTTATGATTTAATAAGATGTTCCGTTTATGTGTTTTTTATGATTGTTAGTAGTAGTGAAGAAGAATGGTAGATTCATGTAAAAGATTTTTGGTATTTTAATGAAATTAATGGTAATATAACATTTTGTTATTGGACTTAGATTAATTTCTTTGAGTTAACAGAATTTAAATGATTTAAGTGGAGTTGTTTAATTTATTTTGAGTTGAAACTATAACGTCCAATCTTAAAATATTAAGAGAAGTAATTGAAGTTCAAGTATGACATTTCTATAAATTTTAAATCAACCAAGTAGCGTATAAATATTATATTAAATAATAATGAGTATGTGTACGCACCCAGTACTTGCTAAAGGCGACCCAGTATGCATGTAAGGGGAAACATATCGGTTGAGGATCTGGTATGGTATAAGGCCAGTGTTTTAATTTTTGGGCGGAATGATAGAAGGTTAGGTGTACTATGGTGAGTATCTGTCCGATTTTATGGTGTTGGGATCTCGAACAGAGAAGTCCAGTAATCTCGTTCAGGTGCAGCCATAGTCGCCGAGCTAGGGGGGTAGTTTACCCATGATGTGTTAAGAATTAACGGGGGGTTGTTGGCGCCATATCCTCACCGATCCTCTTAGGGTTAGCAATGAGAGTTCTTCTGTTGCGACAGAAGACCTCTCATTGGAGGGTCTTGTAATGGGACAATTTGGAAGGGTCTATATTTTATTTCATTTAATAATTATTTGAGACCAATCTTTTTGGGCTCCCTTTATGGCCATTAAAACCTGAGTTTGTAACATCCTATATTCACTTCATACCAGGCCGAGGCTGGTACGCAAAAACGATAACATTGGAATGTGGCTGTGAGTGTGCGCTCGTGTGCCGTTGTCGATAATCTTGATCCCAAAGTTGTTGGCGGAAGTTACCACCACGTGGCTAATTAACCTGCCACGTGATGAAATCGACGAATCAGAGAGTGAGCTGACGGAAGTTAACTTTACCGACGCTTAGCGTGGCGTCAGCCAGTCGACTACCAATACAGACCACGCGCGGTCATCTAAATCTTCTGCTCGAGCTTATTACGGTCGGCCGACCATCCAAGTGTATCAAAGATGTGTGAAGCAGTATAAACTAACAACATATACAGTGAAAATTTAATACAAGTGAAACAGCGACCTTTTTGGACATAAAATCAGAGAACGCTGGGTGACGCGCCATGCGGTCGGCAGGAACGGCGTTACACATGTAACAGTATCAAATTCAATATATTAATATTTTATATAAAATAAGGGGGAGATAAAATTGTATGAATGAGAGAGTGTGGCAAGCTGGGTCGCCTTAATTAATTAATAAGTATTAGCATAAGGATACCATGTAAAATAAATGTTTACATAGATATCATTACGGAATATTTTCCAGTAATAAAAAGAAGCAATGATATTTTAATCTTGAATAATCAATGAATAATGAATAATCAGTAAAGTTAAAAGAGTATAGAGAATGAAATAAAATTTTAGTTGTTTTTCACAAATGCGAGTCGAGTATGTTACTGATATAACCTTGAAACCTTGCTTGTATTACGCCGTTCGTGTGACGAACTCTGGAACTGTAAGGTGAGTTATCTTGGGTAAGCAATAATTTAAATGTTATAAGTCTATTAAGTAAAATTAGTTAACACATTCCTTAGTGCGGATCGAGTTGTTGTTGAAGCTGAGTGGAAAGTGTTATGTGTTGTAATTAGTGTGGAACTCTGTTACTTGACATTATTATTGTGTGTGTGGACAATTTTAACTTGAATTATTGTACAAGAGTATCTTATTGATTTTAAATTGAAATTTTTGTCATTCATTAAAGCTGGTTATTAGTGATTTCATTAGTATCAGTATTTTGTATCCACTGTACCATACAACGATCAGTAAGACAGTCATAACAGTGGGTGAGAAGTGCAATAGAAACTTTAAGCTCAGGTTGTATTCCTTGTTAAAAATATCATAGAAGTAAGAATAAGGTACTTTGAGCTCCTCTGCAGCACTTTCATTATATTTTTCATTAAGTTTTGCAATTGATAGATAGCTTGGCAAATACTGTTTTGTTGTACAGGCTGCACGGTAGTAGTGTTTCTCAAAGGGAACAAGGCTCTCTATGTATGTCTTTACAGCAGTTTTCTTGTCCAAAAAATGGTGAGATTTGTGGTCCCCTCCTCTGTTTTCTGTGTGCAAAAGGCCAGTTTTAAAATGTCTTGCAAACTCGCTGAGCACGTTTGTCATTAATTCCCAAAATAGCACAGAAGCTTTCCTTGCAGACCTTTACAAGTTCTGTTTTCCCATTTACTGCTTTTGGGATAAGGAAATTATTAATACTTTCTTTAACTAGCTTTCTTTCTCCTCGAGGTCTCATACGTTTTGGAGATTCGCTCTGAGTGTACATGAGGATAAAACTGTCTTGTATTTTTCTTGTTTTTCTTAGAATAGAAAGCTTGGTGGAACTTTCGTATGTCTTGCATAGACAGTTCACAACATTTTAGTGATTTACCAACATGTTTACACTGCGGAAGTTTGGGCAACGATTTTGATGAATATCGTTTCCCTTTGTCCACGGCTATCTTCCAGTTTTCTAGATTTCTAAGTTTTTTTCGCCCTTTACCCCTTTCACAGTTTATAATTTGAGTATTAACACTTTGTAGGCTACGGTACACACGATGTCACACATTCCATTGCATTAGCTACAGACTGCATATCTTATATTACAATAATAATTTAACGTGAATGTGATTACTGTACAAAAATAATGAAATAATAAAGTAATCTAAATATAATAAAAAGAATTAATAAATATATTTTTTAGGACAATTACAACTCAAAACACCAAACTTCTATAAAACGCACAAACATAACCTACCGTCACAATTCAATTTAAAATATTTCCAGCTGACTATCAGCAAATAGGTTATAAAGATAATAGCGGAAACTCTCTCGAAAATGCATAGCTTTCCGACGAGACAGCGCCTCTAGCGCTATCTAGCGGCTCGCGGTTATAACAACTAACAGCTGTCGGCTGCTACGACATAATACCTGAACCAGAGATCTCGAAATTTCACTTGTATACGAAAATGTATTGCTTTTAAGTTTTAAAGGAATTATGGAACAGGTTTTCAAGTACAAAATGTTTGGTCTGGGGTTATAACATTTTATTAGTCACGAGATAAGGCATGAAAAGTAACATCAATTTTAGGTCTACAGCTAGACCAAAACCACTTACACTTACATGTGATACTGTCTGCAATTTTCAGATAAGGCATGAAAAGTGACAACTATATACATTCAAAAATAACTTAGCCTACTGTACACATATTATTTTCCGCAAATTAAAGTTTAGACATGACAAATTCCTGTAACAATTTATATACAACTATAGGCCAACTACTGGACATTTTAGAACACAACATGTGAGCACATTCATTGGGGAAAATCATGTTACTTGATTCATATTTCTTCACTAATATGTGGAAGTTTTCAGGGTCATGGGAATTATGTTCAAGGGACATCAAAACACTTTTACACTCATTGTGTGGCAATCTTGAGATTGCCCATCCAATAACATAACTGTCTGCATTTGCCTGTGTAGTTTGCACAATATTGTCAATTATCCCATTTTCTTCATTACAAATAGGTCTGTTATTACTACTATTTAATCTTACATTCATAGTGTAACTCATTTTCAAATAATTGTATTTGGTTAGGAATACTGCAGCACAGTGGCGGCCCGTGCTTAGGTTGCACGGTTGCACAACCCCCATTAAATCCCTAACTGTATTTTAAATTATAGAATTATGAATAAGACAATAAGTAATAACAGTGTTTTCAAGCTAAATCATCGTAATTAATCATTTGCCGATTGAAAGCGCAGAGCAATTACTAAAAATCGTACACGCTCTTACCGCGGTGTACGTGGCAAGTGTGCACCAACTGTGACGCGCTTTGTATATGGGGAAATACTATGGAGTAGTGCTCTGCCTGGCTACTGGGTAGACTAGGTTGTTCCTATTGCAGCAGTATAGGCACGCTTGGTGTGATTAGGGACTGCAAACCCCGCTTCTACCTCACGGCGCCACCAGTCTGTTTACTGAGAACGAAGGTACCCGAAGTTGTCCGAGCGGTTTCACAATCGTCAGTCTCCAGACTCAAGTGTAAATAACACGTGGTGCGCTGGGTTAGAAGTTCGTTATTAGTGTCGGTTAAGTGTCAGTCCAGTTCATCGTTGAATGTAAATAATAGTACATATAAAGAATTAAGGCGTCATAGTGTAAGATATTTATTATATTTAACTGGTAGGACGCAATTAATTCAGTTGTAAACTTAACAAAAACGCTGTTCAGTTTACGTCCTATTAAAGAAAAATTGCAGTTAAAGAGACTAGGTAGGCCTACACCAGACCTTTCAAATTTTAATCAAAGTGTAAAATCAGGTAACAGAATATTTAATCGTAAATTTAAAAAAGATTCATACAATAAATAATATTCGTGTTTATGTGGGTGTGACACTAAAATTGCATTATTTTGTACTGTTATGGAGGACTGTTATACATATCTTGTGTACTGTTTGGAGGCGAGGAGACTTGGAGATTTTCTATTCAGAGAATAAAACAATTTAATACCATCTAACCCAACTGCAACCCCCAAATTTTTCAACCACCAGCCGCCACTGCTGCAGCATCAGCCTCACAATTGCTATCTTGTGATGGGGATAGTAAGTTATTTATCATAACAGTTCTTAATGCACTGCGAAATTTAGATGCATCTGGAGTGACATTATTGCCCCCTTTACCCCTCACAATGGCAAATGCACCACTTCGAATTCACCACCCACTGTTGTTTCTGACTCCAGTTCCTCTTCTCTCTTCCTTTTCTTTGGGCTTCTCCTAGGATTGATTTCCTTCGCAGAAGGCAAAACTGAGGGGATAGATCCAGGCCAAAGTCTGAAAAGATAAATTAAAATGTAATAAGGCAATATTTTATAAAGTCTACATACTCTCAAATTCTGATGTGTTCGAAATACTTACCCCTGACTTAATAAATCCTTGTTTCTAAAGTCTTTCTGTACAAAATGATCTGAACATACAACGTAACTTTTGTTCAAATGTTCTGGTCCATCTCTTTTGAATATATCATCCAGGTCTGCTCGTCTGCTCCGAATAACCCACTGCTTGCATCTAATAAAATCAGTACTATCAATTAGTACATCATTTTCTACTCCCGTAAAATCAAGTATTCTATATAAACTGAAGTTGTGTAAACATATAGAAATGTAACCTAACATTTGAACTCATACTTACATTTCTTTATTTTTCGGAAATCTGTAGAAAGACCTTGACGCACTTTGCTGTCTGTAATTATTGCAACCATATATATAGTGCAAATACTGCCTCTTCCAGCCATATTTTCTTTAAATAATTAAATATTATTAACATTTGACATTTAATACTTCACAGCTGTTGATGCCCGGTTTTTAGTGTACACTGCGAGCCACCAGAGTGAGTCACAGTCGCTGTCGCAAGTTTTCACGCCTACTTTCCGCTATTATCTTTATAACCTATTTGCTATCAGAGTGACCACTCTTGAAACTATTCATGAAACATAGAGAAATGGTCTGAATATATACATTTTTTTATTTTTTCTCAGTAGCAGCTAGAGTGTTTGCTTAATGGACATAAGACAGTTTTGAATTAAAATGGCCACCAGCCAGTTTAAACTGCAATGGATCAAAGGACATTTTGAAACCAAAGTCAAGGTTTTTCTATCATTAAAAAAGGCCGCCATTTTTGGTTGGACAAGAGCCATTTTGATTCCAAACCACATTTTTAAACCCAATTTTTATTTGTTTACAAGAGTTTTGGTGACAAAAGATGCCTGTTTTATATAGAGAAATGCATGAAGAAATTATACAGATCAAATTCTCAATTTCGACCTTGCACGGACAAAGGACGTTGTGAAACTAGGTTCCTCATTTATAGTTTCTGCGCGTCCCATACTGCTAGAACTATGTAACAAACATAAAATCAATGGGATATGGGCATTTAATGGAAATAAAAATGGACGATATGCAAAATCAATGTGGTAGACACATACCGGAAAAGATCCATGTATGTAAAATCTGGTTTATATAATTCCTTATAAGTGTAGCTATATGCTTTAAAATTGTACTACAAAAGTACTACTGTCTTATAAGAGTTAATAACGACTTCAAATCTATGAAGACTTATTTTAAATAGTTCAAAAATTTAAGTAGTTAGTGTTAGGTTGGTGATACTGTAGGCTACATTTAAATCTGAGCGACGCGCCATTTTTGTCAAAAGTGAACATTGTTGCAAGCTGGGTTGAGCGTCGAGCGTTGAGTACTAATAAATTTGTGTTTTAAAATTTTATTGGAGTTCTCAAGCGATAAACGTCATGAATCTTTACTATTATTTAGGGCCAGATGCCCCTGCACACAAACTGGCAAAATATCTAGACAAAATTATTAGACAACACACACAAATAGACAACAACATTGCAGTAAAAAACAACACTGACCTAGTAACAAAAATAAAAGACATACACATCCCCCATAACGCCACATTAGCCTCCTTTGACATTAAAAACCTGTACACAAACATCCCCATCTCTGAAACAATCACCATACTACTAAACAAACTCAAACAGAACAACACACCAGACGAACTTATCAATGAAATAACAGAAACTCTGAACATTATCACAAAACAAAACTACTTTACTTATAACAATAAATACTACACACAGAACGAAGGGCTACCCATGGGCTCCCCCATATCCAGCATTCTAGCAGAAGTCTTCCTCCAACACTTAGAAAAAACAAAAATACTCACAAACAATGACAGACACTCACATAAAATACTATATTGGCACAGATACGTTGATGACATTCTAATACTATACAGGGGAAACAAAAGACAATGTGAACAGTTACTAACGCACATAAACAAAATACATAAAAACATAACCTTCACTGCCGAATACGAACACAACAATCCCATAAACTTCTTAGACCTCTCCATCACAAAACTAGAACACAGGCACAAATTCAGTATATACAGAAAACCAACTACAACTGACACACTAATACACAACACCTCCAATCACCCAATACAACACAAACTAGCTGCTTTTAGAACCATGATACATAGACTTAACAACATCCCCTTAGATGAAATAGACTACAAAGACGAACTAAACACGATAAAATATCTAGCAGGATCTAACGGTTATGACAGAACAATAGTCAGTAAACTCCTACACAAAACACAAAACAAACAACAGACAAAGACAGAAAACAACAAATTCATAACACTAACATACATCAACAAACAAACAGAAAAAATCGCCCACAAATTCAAAAAAGCAGGATACAGAATCGCTTACAAAACTACTAACAAAACAGAACACACACTATCAAAACGCATGCCCAAAGCACAAAACAAATTCGATCTACCCGGTGTATATAAGCTAAATTGTTCAAATTGCAATAAATTCTACATAGGCCAGACAGGACGTAGCTTCAAACAGAGATACATTGAACACACAAAAGCACTCCACACCACTACAGAATCTACCTTCGCAAACCACCTCATTGAAGCAAACCACACATATAAAAACATCGACGATAACATGAACATACTACACGTACACACAAAAGGCCGAAAACTAGACACTCTAGAACAATTAGAAATATACAAACACACAAAAACAAATAAAAACGACATCCTAAACGAACAGACACAATTCAAATCGCACGCATTATTCGAACACATCTCACCACACACACACAGCTTCGAACTTTCGAAAAACTATCTCGTCACCAACAACAAGACGAACAGCGCTACTAACGACAGCCTCTGATGAAGCCTTCTATAGGTGAAAGCCGGTTTAGGCTGTAAGGTAAAACTTTACGTTTTTACTTATAAAAAACTTAGTGTTCCGAGTCGTCAATATTATAGTGATATTTATGTTTTTTTTTTTCAGAAACAAGCACCTGATGGGACTCCAACAAGACACGCCCATCCAGGTATGTAGCATTTGCAGTGATATAGTAAATTCAGAGAGATAGAGAGGAAAACATTTTTCTTTCAGATAATGAAATATTAGTAACTATTCTCATGGTGACCATATAGTGTGAACAGTTCACAGGTGCACTGAATCAAGTTTAAAGCGAATGCCAGAACACTTTAAATTTTTCTCTTTGTTTAATTTCTGGTTGTATTTAATTTAATTTAAGAATGATTTATTTTTAAATATCTCAATCTGCTTTTTCCACAAAAGTTTATTTTAACAGTTAAAAATGTGTTTCTCACATAGTTTTGAAAAAAAATTATGTATTTGTCTAAGGCTCGATGCACACAGCTGGTTTGTTACTGTGCGGTGACGCTGCTTACCCGCAAGAGCGGCGCGGAGTACTGGAAGACATATGAGTCATTGCATACATACCTCCGGCGATGTTGCGGTGACACTGTGGCACCGCACGTACACTGTGAGTGCATTCTTCGCCACAGTTCCCCCTCCTTATCGCAGCGGCACTGCACACACTTTTCTGGTTCTCAGTACATTGTTGTCTATTGAACAGTGCGCACATCTGGTGATCTGATGTAATCGTAGTTATGACTGGATCAAATTCTGAAGATCTTTTGGACATAGAGCTGTTTATTTGTGAAATAAACAAAACTTCCCAAAATTTGGAATCTCACTGCAGAAGAGTATCACAGTTGAACGAAAAAGAGAGAAGATGGGCTAGTGTTTGTCTTGTTTTTTTTTTGAAAGATTTTGACCAGAAGAATGACACTGAACAAAATGAATTATATAAGTATGATTCTTAATTTTGCAAGACGTACTTCATTAATTTACTTAATTGTTGATGTTTAGATAACAGACACACTTGTTCGTTTGTAAACTATTCATGACACATGCCAGGAGTTTGGGGGATTAAAATTTAGCACAGTATTTTAAAATCTAAAATGTACTTTGATTGTATGATCTTTCATTAACCATTTTATAAGTTTCGTGTATTAATGTCTTTGTATGTAGTGTAGTGTATTCATGTATAATGTATTTGATTATATGATCTTTCATTAAAAGACATCTTCTCACTTTTCAACTTTTCATTCAATTATCCTTTTAATCAATAATTATTAATGTTTAAAATTATTAAGAACAAAATTCATTAGAATTCTTTAAAGTAAGATAAATTAAAATATCCAACATAAAATATATTTTGTAGCGTAGAGTATCAACAGTAAAGCTGTCTTAATAAAAAAATTCTGTGTTGTTATTAATTCTTGTAAATTAATAGACAGCTGACATAGGCAGCTTTGTTGTTGAAATAACTTAACCAAAAAAATATTTTTATTAGATAAATTGTTCAGTGTTTACTCCGGAGAATTCTACATTACTTTAAGAAGACAAAACTCAGGAAATAAAGATGTGTTAGTTTTGCAAAAGCTGTTTACATTATAAATATTTCATTCATTTATTTTATGATTTTTTTTTAACAACTGTTAATTTTCACTAATGTAATTTTTTAAAAATAACTATTTATTTTGCATGTAAACAATTGTTTTATTTGTAGCAAGTAAATGACTTGTTTTCTTTATTGGTTACAAGTAATACAACTCTTATATTCTTGTCTATTTTGTTGTGTTGCAACCTATAATAATATATAATTTAGCAAAATGGACTAAGTGTAATGGGTTAACTTGTTTTTAATTTGCTATTTATCCATTACATGAATAACAGAAAAGTTATTATTTCTTTTTATTGTTATAAGCCTACCTTAAAAGAGCCATACAAAGTGCTACAACTAATATTTATTATTAATCTTTTAACAACACACTTGATTTATCGCTAACATTTCCAGTGGAGGTACAGTCTCATCCACGTATCCCGGGATTTCATCTTGTTGCTTATTTTCCCTTCAAATTCATCATATGAATGAACACTCATTCAAAAGTACAATTGAAAAATTTATCAGAATTTTCTCTTAAATCACCAAAACCCGTACAAAATCTACCTCTAATAAGTCTTGAATCAGTAAATGGGTGCACCCAGAACCGTCTCCGATTCCAAGTGAAACATCTGTACACTAAATAAGAGAAGATTACACGTTTTCTATGATATAAATCCATGGCTGTATGTTGCAAAACCTGGCTGCCAACTGCGGCTAGGTGACGTGTGTGTGCAACATTCACGCTGCGTCACCGCATGTTAAAAAACCTGATGTGTGTATCAAGCATAATTCTTCTAGCCATAAGCATTGTAAATCTTGCTATTTGTTTCATTCACAGTCAAAATATGTGTAATTGGAATTAATTTTTTGTGAATTTATGTGTTTCTTTATTTTAATTTTTTGAAATAAATAATATCTCCAAAATATTAGTAATTATTAGTAATATAAACTTACTTGATAATCATGAACAATGTTTTTAACTTTAATACATAAAATTGTGCTAATATTAATGTTCAGAAAAAATAAATAAACATGACTTCTCTTGCACTTGCTCACATATTTCTTCAGTAATTTAGTGTAATTTGTTGGCATAGTTAGGATAGAAACTGATAACTTTTTTTTTTTAAATCAGGATATACAGATTCATGGCTTGTTCACTGAAGAAGCCAAATCATCTATGCATTTATGAACAGAAATCTGTGACATGACACAAACGCTGTATGAACTTTCATAGTAATATCAATTCTCAAATTTTTGAAACTCTTTTAGAATTGAATTATGTAATCTTTAAACTTCTGATTGATTACTGTATCAAAAGAAGAATTGACAGCATTGTGAAAATGTTTTCAACACCTGTCATATTTTTGAACAACCAACGTTGCAGTTTGCCCACAGCATGCCAACTATATCGAAGAAGATTTTCTGGACATTATCTGCAAAAGCAGAAATTCCGTGAGTTACATTCAATGCAGTGTAACATGTGATGGTCCAACGCATATTGTCTTCATTGAATTCTTCAGATTCCAGATTCAGGTGTATTTAAATGAAGTACTAACTAATCAAACATTAAGTGTAGGTCTGGTGATGCCATTATATCAATTACTTCAGTGTTTTTGTGGCATGAAATAATCAGAGGATATATACAGTTATTGTAGTTTTTGGCGTTTGCTTTATTACTTACTGCTTTTCCCGGGCATAATATTTTTTAACAGTCTCGCATTGTTCAGTATGTACCAGATGCATTTAATTTGTCTTTCGATGGAGAACACCATGTGCAAGAAACACTGCTTGCATGTGACATAATACCTATTAGCATGTTTGCAAGTTTTATGTCTGTGGCAACAGTTTATTTTTATTATTGATTCATAAAGATGGTGATAAAATTAAAATATAATCATAATGTTATCATAAAATAATTCTTGCAATCATGGTAGGCTACCAATCCCAATAAAAATTACTTTTTGACTTGCGAACATTTTACCTGTAACACCTTGTAAATTATTTTGCTTTGCAACACCCTGCTTATAATACTGGTGAAGGGGGGTTACACTTCACAAATCAATTTGTAGTTGAGTCTGGTTTGTGTTTTTGGTATGTCTTCTGCACTAATTTTCTGTACCCTTAAATTGTTTCAATGTTGTGTGGATTAACAGTAATCGTCAGCGACTTAGGCTGGGTGGCCACCAGATGCATAGTGAAGTGGAGCAAAGCAGAGATGAGTGCAGTGGAGTTGAGGTGAGTCATTTAGGAGGTGACAATAGAATGTGAAGGACTGTTAGACTCGTCGACATTAAACATGCTAAATTTCAAACAGATCGGATAATCGATGCCTAGTTCGGAATCTGATTGTTTAAACACTGAATTCAGTTATCATGTTAGGAGTGTGTTAGCTACTAAGCGCAAGAAAGAGTGGAAAAGTCTTCAGTAACGACAAAATGACTGCGGTGAATTTTACTCTTTTTGATGATTTGACTGCTGATCGGGTAAAAAATTATTTCAGAATGTCACATGACCAGTTTAATGAACTTCTGGACATTATTCGTAATGATACTAATTATCGGAAGGCAATAGGGCCGAAAGAAAAGTTACCAATTTGTTAAATTAATTTTTGTATTTATGTATTAATTACATCACAACACTGGAAATGTACAAAAGAAATGTAGTTGCTTTAAAAACAAATCATTGTCCCAGCATTTCTTCAATTTCCGTTGCCATTGCTAGTTGCTAACTGACTGAGTATGGTTGTCAGTGGGAAGGTGGTGTGGTGGGGGAAGCGGACTCAACTTCCAAACTGACCTTGGCCGAGGCAAAGCTGAGTGGAGTAGACCCGTGTGACATCACTTCACTCAGCTCTGCTTTGTGTGGCCACCCTTTCATTGGAACAACATTGTTTACATTTGACAAGGTCAGTCCACTGAGCTCAACTTCACTCTGCTCCGCTTCTGGTGGCTGCCGGCCTTACTATATCCTTGGGATAAAGTTATTTTGTCAACAGTTCTGTATGTAATATTACATTTCTTATGAACTTTGATCAAATCACATACTAAGTGTCCCATAGGTGTTAATGAGTTTGTTATGTGTTCTTTTATGATGCTATAGTGGTTTGAAGATTTATGTATCTTGTTTTCCTTTTGAAAGTTCTTCAAATGCACTTGGAGCATTTTTTTCATTTTTTTATGTGTTTTACTTAACTTTTTTAAATTAAGATATTCTCACTAACTTACATAAACTACATTTATAAAGAATTGAATATATCAGTTTTGTATTTTAGTGTATAGGTCAGAAATGTGAATAGTCTGGTAACTGTATACGGTACTTGTTTTATTATTGTTAATGTTAGTAATACATCTATAAACATTTATTCTGCAGGCACAGCATACGACTGTGAAATTTAAGAGTGTTATCTTCATGATCATATTGGTCAACACTTTCAGTATTTTTTTCAAAGAGCCCTGTCTAGTTTTGTCTTTTTACTTTTTCCTTTTTACATATCTTCATACAAAAATTAAACACCTGGAGAAATCAAGCAAAAGGAAAACTATGAGGTGCTCTGACCTTTGATTTCAACTTGGTTTGCCCTCTAAGATCCTTTCTTACAGTTGTAAACTAGTAGACCAAACTACAATGTTTCCATTTACATAATAATTTGAATATCAAAACTAAAAACAGTCAAAAATATGTAATATGGAAATTCAGTTAACAAATGGTAGTAATGTGGTCACAAAATAATGCATTTATTTTGTTTTTTTATTTTAATAATATGTACATCAGTAAATGATTAATATGAGCATTATTCCACTTAAATTTACTCAGTATTAAATTTACCCACTTAATTTTTTTTAATTTTATGCTGTCAAGTGTTCTATAGTATTAAAAGAGTTACAAAATCATGGTTAAATTCTTTTAATCTCAATCAATTCTTACTGGCAATTTTTCAACAATGCTATAATGGCTTTTGGGCGGGGGGGGATGCATTCATAAAAAGTCATTTAGCTTTCTTATTTTTAAAGCTACCTTGATAATTAAAAAATAAATACCTGTGTATAATTACAAAATAAATACCTCTGTATAGAATGCCATAAATTTTAGGTTTTAAATAATGTTTTCCTAAATGTTAGAGAAATAGCAAGAAAGAAGTTTAATATTAGGTCAGGAAAATTAGACTTTTGGTTCGAAATAATTAGGGGAAAGCTGGAAATTGTTTTAAATGCTTTGTTTTACTCCTAAATTGAATAGTTTAAGTTTGCCCCAATTTCCTAGGTCTTCGTTACCCGCAATCTCCAAAAAACTGCCAAATGTTCGGACTATTTTCAGTGTTTTGCAAATAACTCGCAAAGCACGCTTCCTACAGAAAACGTTACATGTTTATAAATTGTAGAGCATTAAATTCGGCATTGATTGAGTACCCCAAGTTTAAAAATTGGTGGAAATAAAGTGCTCAACAGCTGTTTGAAAACCCGCCTTTTTTCAAGTTGGTGTGAAATACTCGAACGTTTTTTAGTTTTTCTCAAATAACTCACAAAGTAAGCTTCCTACAGTAAATGTTACTCCTTTATTAATTGTAGAGCACTAAATTCTGTTTCAATTGAGTACCTCAACTTCGAAAATAGGTTGACAAAATGGTTCAAAAGCTGCTTCGTAAAAGTTAAAGAAACCACATTTTTTCCAAGTTGGTTTGAAATACGTGAACTTTCTTTAGTTTTTCGTTAATAAGTTTCAAAATACACTTCCCATAGAAAAGTCATGCTCACATAATATTTTTTACAGATTGGCCTCCCCAAGCGCAGAACAATAGTGACCCTCTCAGTTATTAGGAACGTAGCAGGTTGCCCAAGATGCCGGTGACCTTGAGTTTCCCTTGTTCTCGTCCCCTCCATCCCTCCACTCTCATTGCCTCCACTCCACCCACCCAAACCGGTTTCCTGTTTAGTGTCGTGTTGGCTTTCAGTTTGAGATGTGGATTGTTCTGCGTCTCCGTATGTGGTCGAGTTATATTTTTATTTATAGCCGCGGCAGTGTTACATGCTTAAGTTAGCTTTCTTTATGGTTAGTTGTATTTTGTTTCTCGTTGCGTCAAGAATATGTGGTTGCACAATAATTAAATACTTTTGAAAGAGGAGTGAGATGTTGTTGACATGAAATAAATCATTTAAAATTGTTTCAAATAATCATTCTAAGATTTATTGATTAACAGAAAAAAAATATTTCAATATTAAAATTTCAAACATTAGACACATAAATATTTACCTTTATAAGTTTTACATATATACTGTAACCTGCAATGCTATTCATAACATACCACAAAAAAATTAACACCTATATAATCTTACTAACTAAACAACGTGTTAAACAAGTTATTTAAATTCTTTTTATTTCTGTGTGTCTGAAATTAACTCAACTTTTAAGTACTGATAGCAACTCAGTTACAAACAAAATAAGATTAAGTTCTAGAATGACTTTATTGTTGCTATACACAAAATAAAATAATCTACCATTTACTTCCAATCTATTATGGACTTATACTGACACACCCAAAAAATACTACGAAAGATTATTATTTCTTTACTAGATTTGCTTGTTATCTTAGTCTCTTATCTAAGTATTATTTAATCTTAAAACTCTAATTATTATATTCATATTTAAGTTCTTTTTCGAGAGCTCTCTTCACAATAAAATATAATTGTTTTTGTATCACCTGTGTATATCGCCGTTACCATTTTTGCATGTATGTGTGTATGTGTGTGTGTGAGTGTGTGTCCAGAATCTTGAGAGCATGATGATGATGATGACTATGCTGATGCGGTGTTTGTTGTCTCTAAATGTGGTTGTTGGTGATGCTTCAGAATTCCTTCTTACGTCTTGGTGTGAGTGTGGTAGTGTTCGTGTGTGTCCAAAAGTCGATCAGCAAACGGGCAGCATAACGTCCTGTAGATTTGTTGAGTCCGAGTGTGCAGTCGCCCACAATTGCCAGTGGTATTTATACTGGTGATGATTTGACAGGAACAGTCCTGCTTTCGACAGGTTAGAGATGGTCAGTTCGCTCCAGAGTGTCCTTTTTATTAAACTCACTTATTGGTTAATTATCGCGAATCTATGAACATACTCGTCACATGAGCGATCTCATTGTTTGCGTAATTTTTCTCTGGTCACTCACATACACCACATATATTACTTACTCTTTAATTACACTAGTAATTAATATTAATTAAATAGCATCATTAATATTGCACCTCTGGAAATAAATTTTACATTACCATACTCGTTAAAAATCCCTTAATGTAATGGTGTCTGTATAATTGGCGTAAGTCTTTGCGTACAGGTTTAACACAAGTAATTAGTTTATTATAATCCTGTTAAGACCTGAATAATTGGAACAAATAATTCGTAGCGCCACCCCATCTCATCGTTCAAAACAGGTCGCAGCTGGCTCACACACATGCTGTATCTTACGCGGCGGCAGGTGTACGTTTTTCAGCAGGTCAGATTTTGTCAATGCCTGCATTTTCTTGCACAAAACTGTCTAAAACTGTTCCTAATACTTGCTATGGTAATTACATATTAAACATACCGCCCTGGGCAAATATATGTATTGTTGCAGTATATATATTGCAACAATACATATATTTGCATATTTGCCCAGGGCAGTATGTGTGTATGGTAATTAGTGTAAATAGAATAAGGAACAGTTTTATACAATTTTGTGCAGGAGAATGCAGGCTCTCCCCTGTCGAGAGTGCACCTGCTTTGATAGTTAAAAATAAGGCGTTTATGTGTGTAACGACAGCTGCGAAAAGAATATGGGGTGATGCGTACGCATTGTTTGTTGTCAATTAATCAATTTTTAACAGGATTAAAATAAACTAATTAAACGTTTTAAACCTGTCAGCAAAGATTTACGCCAATTATAAAGACACCATTACATAAAGGAATTTTTAATGAATATGGTGATATAAAATTTATTGCCAAATGTGCTATATTAAAGATGCTAACTAGTTAATATTAATTACTAGTGTAATTGAATAGTAATTAATATGTGTGGTATATGTGAGTGAACAGAAAAAATTACGCAAACAATGATATCGCTCATGTGATGAGTATGTTCATGAGTTCGCAATAATTAACCAAAAAGTGAGTGTAATAAAAAGGACGCTTTGGTGCGAACTGACAATCTCTAGCTTGTCGAAAACAGGCCTGTACCTGTCAAATCGCCACCAGCATAAATACCACTGGCAATTTTGGGCAATCATACACTCAGACTCAAGAAATCTACACACGACGTCACGCTGCCCGATTGCAGATCGACCTGGACACACACATTGTACCACGCAAACTAAGACATATGGAGGAAATATGGAGCATCACCAACAGCAAAAACACCTAGAGACAACGAACACCGAATCAGCATAGTCATCATCATCATTCTGTCAGGATTCTGGACACACACACACATACACACAACGGTAACGGCAAATATATGCAGGTGATAAAAAACAATTATATTGCTTTATTGTGAAGAGAGCTCTCGAAAAGAACTTAAGTATGAACAGTTAATAATTAGAGTTTTAAAGTTAAATAGTAGTTAGATAAGATAGTTTAATTTAACCAAGAAATCTAGAAAAGAAATACTAATCTTTTGTTTTATTTTTGGGTGTGTCAGTAGAAGTAAATAATAGATTGGAAGTAAATGGTAGATTATTTTATTTTATTTATAGTAACAATTAAAGTTTATTTTTGAATTTGAGATTATTTTGTTGGTAAATGAGTTGCTAGTAGTATTTAAAATTTGAGTTAATTTCAGACACACAAAAATAAAAAGAATTTAAATAACTTGTTTAACATGTTTGTTTAGTTAGTAAGATTATATGAGTGTTTATTTTTGTTTTATGTTATGAATAGCATAGCAGGTTATAGTATTTGTAAAGCTTATAAAAGTGAATATTAATTGTCTAATGTTTGAAATTTTTATATTTAAATATTTTTCTAGTAATTAATAAATCATAGAATTATTATTTTGAAACATTTTTAATTAATTATTTCATGTCAACAACATCTCACTCCTCTTAAAAAAATTATTTAAATATTGTGCAACTACATACACTTGACGCAACAAGAAAAAATCCTGCGACCTGGCCGGTGTAATACATATTATAGTTGCGTTGAGAATATGATAATATATTTGTATAATTGTTGTAACGTTGCAATATATATATATAATTGATGTTTTGTGCTGCTCATGTAAGTTGCAGTTTAGTTTGATTGTAAAACTTTTGTATGTTGCAGCAGGGTTTACACCATCCGACACTAATTCAAAGCACAGGATAACCATAAAGAAGAGATTTAACTTACTTCCAACACAACAGCAGGGAAAGGAGTATTAATCATGTATTGCTACAATATGTACAGTTTTTTTACAAACGTTACAAATAAATTCATTTAATTAATAATATATGTTGTGTATGTATTATTACCTCATTAAATACAATTAGTTTGAAGTGTATAGCTGGAAGTCCAAGTTAGAGAATTTTTTGAGAAAGTTATATGACTTAAAACTATTAAGATTAAACATCAGTGTAAAATAAAATTAAAATTATGCCTCTCTCAAAAGAAAGTGTAGGGATTTTATTTAGAAAATTATGTTCATATTAAAATTTAATTTTTCAAATATTACATTTACATGAACAAACCATATGTAATCATTTAACACGTTCGCTGCGTTAAATGAATGTATAGGTTACACCATATGGGAAAGTTTTTTTAACTTGGAATATTACTTCTGAGGCTACTTTTCAATAATATCCACGTATTTTATGTTTCTTACATTGATATATAAAATTTTCATTATGGACGCACATGTGCGCTCACCTCACCTAGCATCAGTGTGTTACACTACATGCGGTGGGCGCATATGTGCGCCAGCAACAAACCTACTACATTATTCAATTATAATTATGAAACTTGCATCTGATTCTTCACAGAGTATATTGTACTGTAATAATGTATATTTTATCATATAAGTAATAATATTCACTATATCAATCATTAGTAACATGGTAACGAGTGATAGCTACATAAATGAATAATATATGTGCGCAACTACATTGTGTATACATTCGAATACATGAATGTTTTTTTATCAAAAGGCTTAGCGTGAATAACATAAAGTTTCATATCACATAAAAATTTTATTACATATTCTGATTTACATATTTTCACAAAAAGGAACAAGTAAGTAGGATGTTTATATATCTCCTCCGAATCGCTGGTTATAACCTTGGAAGCAAGGCTCCAAACACAATCCAGGAGTTCACAACAAGTGAAGCATTCATAAATAGTGTCTCTTCTGATTCACATTGACGTACACATCCTGAATTTTTTCTTGTAGATTTTCAATTTGGACCGGTTTTACACTTAGTCGGCAAATGTTCATTATTTTTGCTGAAATCACAGGAAGTCTTTCCGGTTTTGAGTTGTGTAGTAAAAGCTTTCTGATGATAGCCAAATGGAAATCATACAACGGTGTACTTATTATATAGTATGAACGAATTTATAACTATCACTTGAAGATAATGAAAAAATAATTTGTTTTACCAACGTACAGTTTTCCATTCGCACGGACAGTATGCTAACATCGGGTCTTTTCTATCTATGCCAGACATGTAGACATTGTATTTCACAACAGGCAAAAGTTTTGTGTGAGTGATACCTCTGATGATTATAAAGTCAATCATTTCAATAACATGCAGTGTGGATATATAAAAAACATCACGTGTATCTTGCCGTTTACCAATTAGTAGACATCTACTAGTTAGTAGAAAATTAGTAGACTACTACTAGATGTCTACAGTGTCTTTCTGGACTAATAGTCTGCATTTGATACAGTACCTAAACATCAACTTTACAGCCGTGCAGAAGATAGGAACATCTCAAACACTGAAAGAAGAATAAAGAGAACATATAGCAGAGTAAAATGAATAGTTCATTTGGAAGGAGGAAACTGGTAGAGTTTGTGATGATGAAAGAGGTGAAGCAAGGAGACAGTTTCAGTCCACTACTGTGTAATATTAATTTACTATATCCTTGAGCAATATAAAATAACAGTAAGATGCAAAGGAGGAAAGAATGAGTACATTGTATATTAAAGTACTCATCTATGGCAAAGGTATTACCCAAATTACAAAAGTACAGAAAAATTGTTAAATAGTGTAACTGGTTGGGATCAGGGGTGAAGATTTTTCTGACAAAAGCAAAGTGATTACCGTAACAAAACAAACTAATATAAAGCCCTTAGACTGGAGGTAAGACCAGTTATCACCTCAGATGCAAAGGCTGAGGAAAAAGTAAATTTCATGTACAGAATGCTAACCAAACATATTATCAGATTTTCCAATGTTATTGTGGGTAAGAACAAAGTCACAGAGGGAGCCAAGGCACAGAGATATACATAAACGTTTTCGTACCAACTTTACTAAAGGCAAAAGCTGATTTCAGGCCAGTGAAATGGCATTTTTAAAGTAGGCAGCTGGAAAAATTACAAGAGACTTAATAAGGAATCAGTTTCAGTAGAAATCATTGTGGAAATAGTGGAGAGGAAGTCATTTCAATAGTCTGGCCATGTAATGAGGATGAATGAAAGAAACCAAATCTCATCATGCAGTATGCCTAGGAAAAAACAAGAAAGAGGGAGAGCAAGATTGGAAGAAGTAGAATATATGAATCACTCAGTATTATAATGTTAACAGGGAATAATTGACTTTTCCTAATTTAAGTTTTGAGAGAAATGAATAATACATAGAATAGCTGAATTCTTCTGAGATTACATAACAAAAAAGGAAGTCAATGTGTAAGACTGAATGATGATTCAAAATTGTTTATTCACATTAAATGGGCATCTGTGTGTTGCTCTCTCTCTCTCTCTTTTTACGCTGACCATGCACAGGTTATCCTCAAGATCATCCAACCATTGTTTTCTGAGCCAACCCCTCCTTCTTCTTACACCATGTCTCCCCCTAAAAATGTTCTTTAATGTTGAGTCTCTGACATTCTCTGGACATCCCCTGACCACAGGATTAGTTCTACTTTGCTTTATGTCAGTAACAATATCTGGTTCTCCATAGATTTGTTGGATTTCCACATTCGTTCTTATTCTCCATATTCCTTGGACATTCACTGCACCAGATATCCTCCTGAGGACTTTTCTTTCCCACCTGTGCAGCCACTCTTCCTCTGTCACAGTCATTGTCCATGTTTTGGACATGTACATGACCAGTGGCTTAAGAACTATTTTGTAGAGATGTATCTTGGTTGATCTGCGTATGTTTTTACATTTATATATTCCTTATAAGGAGGAGTAGCATCTGTTACCAGCAGATATCCTTTATTTTATTTCTTTGGCCATAGTGTTATCCTCGGTAACTAGTGAGCACTGGTATTGAAATTTTTCGATCTTTTGAAATTTGTGTCCTCCAATTACCAGGGGTGCTCTTCTCTCTTGCATTTTACTGCCTGTTAACATGTATTTTGTTTTCTGGGTTTACTTTTAAGCCTAAGTTTGTTGCTGCCTCATCTAGGCTCAAGAAACCTTCTTTTAGGGATTGTTGGCTTCTTGAGATAAGTACTATGTCATCAGCATAAGCTAGACACTGCAGCATTCTGTTAAATATGGCCCCTGGGTTTATAGGTATTTGCCTTACCGCTTTTTTGAGAGCCAAGTTAAACAGAACTGGGGGTTTAATATCTGTATTTATATGTTACAAAATCTATTATATATCTTACTAGTTTCTTACACACCTTTTGGAGTTCTTTAGCTTTCCAAAATTTTAATATTTTTTGAAATTATGTAATGGCTACTAATCACATATAAGGAATTTAACAACTTTTAGACCTGTACATATAACTTAATAAACTAGAAGTAACGACTAACAAAATGAATAGTATAACACAGAACACAGACTACAAAAAAAGTAAATTGCAGTTGTAAGTATGATGTAACTAAATTTGTAAACAACGTTGTTTTAGAACAAAATAAAATATCTAACAGATATGTTTGTTATAGTCAGTAATGAATAATATTTTCAGTATTCAGCAGAAACCAATAAGCAGAGAGGTTTTTATACAGGCCAAAACTGGGATTGTTTGAAAATATCTTGAAAAATATGTATTTAATTAAAATTGCATCAATACTTTATTTTAAGTTTACAAAACTTCCAACAATTTGTTTTTTTCTTTACTGTACAATATAAATTGGGCAAGACGTAGTTGTATAAAGATGAAGACTTTTCACACCCATTTTATAAATGCACAATTCCTGATTAAGTTTTTTGCAATTACCTTAAATCTGTGCAAGACTAGCACTCATTTTTTTAAAGCTTATGAGATTTCCTACAATTTGTATTTTTTGTCATTCCTACATGATAATTGACTGAAATATGTGGTCAATTAAACATTTCCATGTTCCCTAATTATGTGTTTTTTAAGTGTACGTTTAATAATAATTTATAAATTTATAACCTCAAGCAAAAATAATTTCTGGTATTTTAAAGTTTATAACTGATCTTTAATTTGGCCCTTTCTTATTCCTTCAAGTTAAAAATTAACGAAGTTATGGCAATTAGAATATTTGGAATCTGTTATCCCACAGTTAGTTGATGAGTAGCCCTTTAAGTACAAATGCTCTCAAACAATAACAGTCCATTTTCCTTCATCAATTGTCTGTGACTCATATCCATTTTAAGTCCTGTTCTATATCATCGCTCCATCTTTTCCTGAGTCTACCTTTCTGGTTGTTTAGTCTCATACAAGATCTTCCTCGTATATCTTATAGGTACATTTTCTCTATATCCTAGCCACTTGCTTACTTCTTTTACAACATCAAGGTTTAAAAGATTAAAACTCTTTCTGTGTTCTTATAATCCAGTACACATCCATTCACAGTACCAAAAATTTTTGCACAAAATTTTAGTCTCAAAATTCCTGACTCAATTTGAATGCAGTAAAAACTAGTCACTCAGACCTACAATGGTGCAGCAACAATGGCAGGAAATTGTAAATGTAATACAGACCATAATTAAAAGAACTAAACAGCAAGCTCTCTTTGTCCATTTCTATGTTCATGTTTTAAAACCTTGATATGTCTCAAAATGTCAGGCATATACCCGAGTCCAAAATATTTTTTAGCATACTTAGTGGACAAGATCTCCAAAATGCACTATATTTTTAAAAATGAGTTTGTGCAGCAACGACTTCTCAATGTGTGCTGAATGTCGTGGAATTGTTCTAGACTTGTAATTACCGTGCACAGGAACAGTAGTCAATTGTGTGACTATTCAGTGCTATATATTCAGTGATCACCTTGAAGAGATCGAGTCTGATATTATAGCTCCCATTAGTGGGTTTTTGTCAGTGTTAGAGTACTTAAAGTTTGTATTTTTCTTCATTATGATAAAATATTTTCATATGAACAAGCGCTATGTAATATTTTTCAGTCAAGCCAGTGACATTTTTTACTGCCTAGAGAAAATTGCAGGAACTCAACAGAGTATAGCATCTCTGCTTTATGACTTTGAAGACGTTTTTCAGCAGATTCTTTCTATAGTAGGGGAGCAATGTGAACTATAGTATATTTATTGTGAAGTGCTTCATAACATTGACAATAACTTGTATATTTCAAATACTAATGCGATATTGAAAACTGGTAAAAATGTGATTATTTAAGTAAAATGTGTTCGCATACAGGAGAGTTATTAGTATGCTTTAACAATATATAGTGTAACAATTTATAGTGTATTCATTCATAAACAAGTTGATATTTTACCACTGCATAGATGATATTATAGTATTTATATTAATTTATAGACCCATATGTTTAAAAACATCTCACCTCAGCTTATAGCTTGTATTGTGCCAGTGTTTTTTAAAGCATTAATAACTTGGTGTTAGAGATGTCAAGCTGTGGGGTACAGGTGTTCTATGTATTCTGCGTTGAACATAATATTTTATCATGCTATAAAACTTTAAGATATTAGACTTTATAGTGGATCTTATACCTAAAATTAAATCATAATCATGTATGCCACCTACTAACATGAAATCAGATTAGTACATAAGCCACTATATGCTACTTTTAATTATAAATTGGGGTTCTGCTAAATATTTGAAACTCAAGTACGATATCGGATATAATTCACTTTCACCAAAATTTTTACCCACCGCACATCACCGAATTTAACAATTATTTTACACTAAACCTAAAAATAACTGTTTTCTGATTAAAATTTTTCAATTTTTATCATTTTTCTTCCTACTAGTGATATCAGTGGCGGATACTCAAGAGGATATATGTGATCTCAAATGGACCACAAATATTGTCTCTAAAAATAATGTTAGTCATATTTAATTTAATCTTTCATAGTATCAGTATTTCTAATTCAAATTAGTCGTTTTGGTTTGTACTTTTCTATCTTGGTTGAATAATTCTGTAAGCGAAAATGGCTAGGTTACCAGTCTCCATCTCATTTGTGATGTGAATTGTACAGTAATGTAAAATATCAGCAGGGTGCATACACTAATGATTGTGAAAATTTCACTATCCTTTCAATGTGTAGAGTGGGAAATGGTCTAATGTCCTCTCTGTTCAAGACACACCATCATAATAATAGTGTGTATCCTATCCATTGACAGGTTGTTTATACAATTACATTAGTAATATTGATCAAGAGTGTTTGAGTGTTTAGAGATTTTCACTGCTTGGATCCACACTCTGGCACTGATTTTACACTCAAGGTCACGGTCATGTGAGTGATGAGTGACCTGATTTTAATGTTTGCTATTTATTTTTATTTACTTCTGCTGTGGCATTAGAAATACATTGTTGGCCATATATTTTGTTGAAGGTTAGCAACAAATCACTTCACTGGTAGAGTCTATGGAGTGTTTGTCAGTGGCATTCAAAATGGTGTGCTTGGTCTTAGGTTTATGTATTACATTTATAAAGGACATGTTTTAAGACTGTCTTTATGATTTTAAGATGGTTAGCTGTTGTTTTAAGAAATAAAATGGTAATACAGCACTAAATTAAAATATATGAAAAAATTATTAACTATGAATAAAAAAACTGAGTACAACATCTGTTTAAGATTCAAATAGTCACACAAAACTTTTTATTAGAAATATTTTTATTTCCTATGAAATAAATTTCTACATTATAAATAAAATATTGTAAACTGAACTGGATGCACTGCAGGTCAAATAAACATTTGAAGAATACATTAATACAATTATTATTAATGTTAAGTGACATACTGTGCCCTCTATTATATAACAAATGTTTTTAAAGTAAATATAGTCAATATCAGTAATTGGTGTGATATTGATAGTATGCTTGTAAGTTATTAGTAACAGGTTTCTTGATAAGGTAATATTTGTGAGTCTGTTCATACGAATACCAACACATTTAGATCATGTGATATACCATCTACTTGTGTCAGTAGTCTTATGTCTTCACAAAGAGTGTGTCATTTTCGCAAGCCCAGACATATATTTATTGTGGAATATTACCTAATGACTCAGTCACATTCTGAGTACCAGAATGAGTTTATGCTAATTTTCTTTACCTGTGGAGCCCCAAATAAATTGACTATTTCTCAATTAATATACAAATTTAGTGAAACTTGTGCTATATCTGATCATATGCTAAGTGGTTTTTCTGCAGTTTTGCACAATGACACTTTCCATAAAGTTTTGCTTTCATGGTATATTCACCAAAACAGTTGCTGAGAAATTAACCTCAACGGATAGATTTTCCTTCGATATCAAATCCTTTGCAGCTAAATATGAACAAAGGCTTCATAAACATAAACAAATGAAATTGGACAACTTCGTGATAATTATAGACTAGTTCTGCGATTGCAGAGACAGAAACTGTTTGAACTGTTGTAGTTCTCTAAATGAGCACAGTTTCATCTAAACATGAATAATGTGGAGACTGTAGTGAGTAAGGAGTGCGCCAATGGGAGAACATTCTACCTGCTAATATATTTGTTAGATTAAAATTGCTTTATAGTTTGTAACTAGTTCCAATGTAAGTAAATGAAAAGAAATGTCTATTATTAACTTAGACCACCAGCATGTAATGTTTTTTGTAGGTATGTGTATGTGTGTGGAATCTTGTATTCTGAGGAATGACACAATTGTAACTATGCTTTACAGAGAAGTAACTAAAGTTGACATAATCTAACTTACTGTATGCTTTCCAAATGTCTGTTACTACTGTAATGTCAGTCAGGCCCGCCCAGAGGGGGAACAGGGCGGCATTGCCCAGAGGGCTGGTCTCTGCGGGGGCCCAGAACAGGAGGTTCGGATATTTTTAAAACGATTTACATATGATTTTCTATAGATTTTTAAAACTACTTTTACATTATATATTTTTATATATAAACAAAATAGATAAGTAGAGTATTGACACCTTTTTATAGTTAAGATATTTTCTTTTGATCATCTGATCAATGTTTTCTTTATTAAATTACATCACTAATTGCTTTGAAAACAGATACTCTGAACCGAAGCACTAAACCGGCGTGATGCCACTGTTGCTGTCTGTCACCGCTTCTTCTTCTTCTATATTGTCTATGTCTGAGACTCAGCTCTGACAATGAGACCTGATGTTTGAAAATCTTAAGCTACCCCCATCCCGTCTCCTTATTAGGGGTTGATGGTCTAAAACTGAGCCGCACATAAAAATATTGAATATTATATATATATTGCAAAAATACATATATTTTCATATTTGCCCAGGGCGGTATGTTTTATATTGTAATTAGTATAAATAGAATTAGGAACAGTTTTATACAATTTTGTGCAGGAATTGACAATATCTAACCTGTAGAGAGGGACACCTGCTGTGGTAGCGTAAGTACCAGCGTGTGTGTGTTTGTGTGCGTGAGCACGCTACGACATGAAAGCAGTTGTTTTGATAGTTCATCTTCTTCATTCACAGCACTTAATTAATATTGATTGTTAAACTTTCACTTGTGAACTTATTTGTTTTTTCCCGTACGCGTTTCGGCGTGATGTGCGCCTTCATCAGCAGTGTGAGCTGACGAAGGCACACATCATGCCGAAATGCATACGGGAAAAACAAAGTAAGTTCACAAGTGAAAGTTTAACAATCAATATTAACGACATGAAAATATGGGGTGATGCGAACGACTTATTGCTTTGTCTGTAATCATGTCTTAACAGGATTATAGTATACTAATTACTTGTGTTAAACCTGTAAGCAAAGACTTATGCCAATTATAAAAACATCATTGCATTAAGGAATTCTTAACAAATGCAGTGATATATAAAATATTGCAGAAATTTGCAATATTAAAGACGCTAAGTAATTAATGTTAATTACGAGTGTAATTAAAGAGTAATTAACATGTGTGTTATATGTGCGTGAACAGAAAAAATTACGCAAACAATGATTACGCGCATGCTACAAGTGTGTTTACGAAATCGCTAAAATGAACAAAAAGGTGATTCGTATTTAAAAGGATGCTTTGCATGAAAGTTACAATTTCTAACATGTCAAGAGCAATCCTGGACATGTCAGATTGAGTCCAGTATACAGTAAATACGACCGACAATTTTGAGGCATTCTCAGACTCAAGGAATCTCTACACGAGGACACTATGTCCGTTTCATAAGCTATTTCTAAAGGACGTCACGCTGCTGGTCTGCCGATCGACTGAACACACTTTTACCACACACACAAGACGTATGGAGGAACTCAGGAGCAACAACAACAACAACCCATAGAGACATAGAACACAGCATCATCATCATCAAATTCTCAGGATTCAGGATGCACACACACACACACACACAAAACAGTAATGGCAGCAGTATGCAGGTGATGACTAAATATTTATAATTTTGTTGTGAAAAGAACTTTCAGAAAGACAATTTTACATGAACAGTAAGACTCAAAAATGTTAAATGTAAATAATAGTTAAAGTCAATCATTTAATTTTATAAGAAAATTTGAAAGTTACTAATTCTTTTGTTATATGTTAAAAATTTGGGTGTGTCAACAGAGTTAAATAATAGTTTGAAAGTAAATGTAATTAGTTTATTTTGTCTATAGCAACAAGTAATTTTATGCTTAAGTTTAATATTATTTTTGTTTCTTTTTAAATGAGTTACTATTAGCATTTGAAGATTGAATCAAAGTCAGACACACAAGAAAATGAAAGAATTTATATGACTTATTTAACATGTCTGTTTAGTGAATAAGAGTATATGATTGTTTAGTTTTTAGATGTTTTGAACAGCCTAATATGTGTGAAACTTATTGGACAGTAATGTGGTAATTTTCGCATTCATAGGTTGGCTAATCTGTACTTTCTGAAATTGTGCTTATCATGTTTTTACAACGATACAGTTCTCTGAGTTGCGGCTGGCGGCAGACGTTATTACGTTTGCTGCCTGTTCTGTCTTTTTCACTTTTCTTGTTGTCGCAACAATCCATGTAGGCCTTAGGCCCTACAACCGTATATTGCATACTTGCAATACACTAGCAATACATTGCTTATTCTCGGTTTCATGTAGCTTGAGTGCCGCGTACACGCGCCTCAAGTCATACGACAATTATTTAGGCCTTAGGCCTCAACGTTTTTTCGATGTAATCTGAGTGTCGCACATTTGCGCCTCATCTAACATGTAGCTTTCTTAACGACTCGGTTTATTCAAAATTAAAATCTTTTCAGACTTAGCCAATCTCAACACTATGATTTAAGTGTACAACAGAAACTTAATAAATGTATTAAATACAGTCCACTATCGTCATCATTATGCATCCTGGCAATAGCACCACAAACATCATTCTTCCTAATAGAACATTTTTTGGTACACACGTGCCGACATCAACATTTTTTTTGGTCCACTCGGACCGGATCTCAACATTTTTTTGGTCGCTCCGTGCCTGGATTCGTCATTCACCCTTTGCAATTTATTATAGCGGTTTTCATCATTTTTCTGCCCCAATTTCTGGCCATCACGGGCGATTCAGCATATTCGCTGATCCGACCGTGTCGGGACTTAGTCAGCATTTCTTTCATCGCCATTGAGCCTCGTGACGACATCACTGCAAGAACATCCATGTGCTAGCGTCTACACTCCAGTTTAAGCAGTCATCTCTCCGGTATGTGTTTACCATCTTCTCCACGGCCTCGACGCTCCAGGACATCGCATACCAGGTACCACATCATTAACAGGTGCGTACAATGGCTGAAGAAGGCCTCAAAGTGTTGGTCAGAAAGAGAGGCGGCTTAAAGTCTGCCATAGTGCGAATTAATTCGGCTATCATTAACTTTGATAAAAACACTAATACAAAACCTTTTTTAACGGTTAGACTCGAAAGTCTAAAAAGTTTGGCAACAAAATACGATGAGGTACAGTCCGAAATTGAACTCATTTCTAAAGACGTAAACGCTGCTCAAGAAGACCGAGTTGAGGTTGAAGAGCTGTTATATTCAACAGAAGCCAATATCTTGCAATTGATAGAAACCTTCAACGTTCGGACTGTATCTCCAGTATTAACAAACAACATGCAATTAAAACCGATAAGTTTGCCCTGCTTCACAGGCAATATCTTAGAATGGCAGCACTTTTATTCAATATTTCTGGACTTGGTGCACGCCAGATCTGATTTAACGTCAGTGCAGAAATTACATTATTTGTATTCATCTCTGAAAAATGAGCCGCTAGATTTAATTAAGGCATTACCTATTTGTAACGAAAACTATTCGATAGCGTTGAGTTTGCTGTCCGCTAGATATGACAACAAATTCATACTAGCTAAGTATTATATTCAAAATTTGCTTGAAGTAAAGTCAACAATTAAGGACTCTGTCCAAAGTTTGGCAGAATTCATAAATACAATAACGTCTTCCGTTAATTCACTGGCGGCCATGCAACTGTCAGTGGATTCCTTCGAGCTTATCACTGTACAATTATTGTCAGCAAAACTGGATCATACCACGTTTAAATTATGGAAGGAGTCTATAGACACCGATAATCTTCCTAACTTTCAAAGCTTCACTCAGTTTTTAAACGCACGTAGACAGTTGCTAGAAAATACACTGCCTATCGATGCCGGACAGCAGCTCAACAAGCTAACTTTAAGATTCAATAATAAATCTGACAAACATAAATCACGAAACTCTGCTGGCAGCACTGCATTTAAAAGTTATCACTCCCTTTAAACAAACAAGGTAATGTACGTACCTTGGGCATTCTCTGGAATAACACTACAGATTCATTTTTGTTTGACATCAAATCATTCCCAGTTGAATCAAGCATCTCTAAGAGGAAAATCTTATCGATTATCGCAGGTATATACGACCCACTCGGACTCGTCGGTCCCATTGTTTTCCTGTACAAACAGTTTATGCAGCAACTCTGGCTGTGCAATCTTGGTTGGGATGAGCCAATCTCCGGGCAATTACACTTGCATTGGCATTCATTATGCGATAAATTATGTCTGATCGGTAAAATTATTGTCCCACGTTCTATTCGCTGCAAGTCTAAAGCAAAGATAGTTGAATTACATGAGTTTTCGGATGCTTCTGAAAGGGGATATGGGTGTTGTGTTCACATTAGAGTCATTTATCAAGATTCATCGGCCTCTTGTCACCTTCTGTGTTCTAAATCTCGCGTAGCCCCCCTACGACAGGTGTCATTTCCTCGCATTGAACTCTGCGCTTGCTTGTTGTTATCGCGACTCTTATTCAAGGTCGCCCCTGCTCTTCATTCCTTTATCAATAGTGTTCACCTGTATTCTGACTCCATGGTGTCCCTTTACTGGATTCATGCCCAGTCTTCTAGGTGGAAGACCTACGTCGCTAATCGTGTTGCCGAAATTCAGCGTCTTACTGAAGCCTACACATGGCATCACATCAATTCACAACATAATCCTGCTGACATTATTTCTAGGGGATGTCACCCCGACGTTTTGCGCGATTGTTCGCTTTGGTGGCATGGTCCCGCTTGTTTGTCTCAATCTTTCGAGTCCAATCTTTTTCCACACTTTTTACCTTCTAATTTGTCGTCTCCTGAATTCACTGCGGAGGAGAAACAAACCCCCAAACTTTCTCTAATGTCTACCTTAGCCATTGATCTTTCAAAGGACTTTTCTTCGTTGCACCGTCTGACTCGCGTATACGCTTACTGCTTTCGATTCATCAAAAATATTAGACTCTCCAGGGCTGAGAAAATTTCGGGCGCTCTTACCCCCGTTGAAATTCATTCCACTCTTAATTTTTTCATAAAACAATCTCAGTCGATCCACTTCGCTGCCGAGATTAATTGTCTTCGTAATGGGTCTTCTGTTTCCATCAGGAGCAAGTTGTCTTCTCTGGACCCGTTCCTTGATGAGTCTGGCGTAATACGCGTCGGCGGACGCTTACAGCAGTCGCAACTACCTTATACAATAAGCATCCTATTGTCTTGCATCCATCGGCTCATATTACTCGCCTTATTATTGAACGCGAACACATTCGTCTACTCCACGCTGGTGCTCAACTCGTGCATCACTCACTTCTTCAACGTTGGTGGATCATTAACGCCAAGATAGTCATTCGCTCCATCATTCGTAGATGCGTCAAGTGTCTCAGGTTTAGTGCCAAACATCAGGTTCAGAGGCTTGGTATTTTACCATCTCCTAGAGTCACTCCTTCGCGGCCGTTTCTATTCTGCGCAGTTGATTATGGTGGTCCCTTCATGATTCGTCATGGCGGGCAGAAATCTAGGACTCTGTCAAAATCGTACGTGTCTTTGTTCATCTGCTTGGCAACCAGGGCCATTCATTTGGAATTGGTTTCCGACCTTACAGCCAACGCGTTTATAGCTGCCTTACGTCGTTTCATGGCCCGTAGGGGCATACCCAGCCAGTTATATTCTGATAATGGCACGAACTTTAGGAAGGCCCGCAATGTTTTGCATGACCTTTACAATCTTTGGCATAATAAGGATGCCACCTCATCAATCCAATCCTTTACGACCTCTCAGGGTATTACATGGTCATTTATTCCGCCCTCATCACCTCATTTTGGTGGTCTTTGGGAGAGCGGTATAAAGAGTTTAAAGTATCATTTGCGCCGCGTGGTCGGCAAGTCTATACTCACCTTCGAGGAGTTTACAACAGTTTTGTCTCAGATAGAGGCATGTCTAAACTCACGTCCATTATTTGCCGTTTCATCGGATGTAAATGATCCGGTGCCACTTACACCTGGCCATTTTTTGATTTGCGCACCATTAACGGCGATACCTGATCCAGACTTATCTCACGTTCCCATCTCTCGTCTTGGACGTTGGCAACTTCTCCAGACGTTTGTCCAAGTTATTTGGAAAGCTTGGTCTCGCGACTACTTACATCAATTACAACAACGTCACAAATGGAAATTCGCCAAAGATAACGTTTCCATTGGTGACCTGGTTTTACTGATTGAGGATAACTTACCTCCATTAGCGTGGAAATTTGGTGTAATTACCGCCACATTTCCCGGCCCAGACAACTTAATTAGAGTAGTAGACATTCGCACGCCTACTGGTATTTTTCGGAGACCAGTTCATAAGCTATGTTTGTTGCCAGCGCGGGACGAGGCTTAGACACAAGGTTACTATAATTATTTAGCACAATGCTATTTCACTTGGCCACTGTCTTTCATTACCTTATTGTCTGACAATTTGGTCAACTTAATTGTGATATGTATCATCACAACATTTTTATGTTAATTTGCATCATTGCGTGTTTTTATACTAAATTCGCATGTGACTTGTAATTTTACAACCATGCACTGTGTTATTATATCTATGCTTATCATATTGTCATGGTGGTATTTTGCTATTTTTGTATTTATATTAATAATTTGTGAGACATACTATGTCCTACATGTTTACATTTTGATATTGATAATGGGTTATGTGTCATGTCATTGGTGATATTGTTCTTATGTAAAAATTTTGTTATAATATTCGCATGGTCTGCAGCTATACAAACCATGTATGCATTTTCTTGCACATTTGTCAATATGTGTGATATTTTGTTACTCTATGAATTTATTTCTCGCAATTGTCAACACATGTATTACATTTTGTATAACCACATTTGTTGTACTTGTCACTTATGCCATTGTGCCTTGTATTCATGTATTTGTAATTATCTAAACCGATTTCTATTGTATTTATTATGTATAACTTGTATCTATGTAAAACACATTGTTTTATCCGCATCTACTGACTATAACCATACGCCATGCCTATATTTTTATATTGTATTTTGTATTTGTATTTTGTGATCACGTATTGCACAATTATTATTCATGCTTTAATTATGACATACATGTCATTACACTTTGTGCTTGCAATCATTCAACTATGTATAGCTTGTTTTCACATAACAATTTATTGTACATTCCTGAAATTTCAGGTATAGCATGCATCGTGCAAATATAAGGCGTCATGCTAAATCTATGTCTTTACATGTATAATTTTATAATAATTTTGTTTGTTCATTGTATTCAATACTATTGTATAGGTCTACTGGCCTTAACTGGTTCAAGCTAACCATTATGACTTGCATAACTTGTTACAATTATCGGGCCCATCGTGTGATGAGTCACCGATTATCCATCATTAAACATTGTCAAACTATGTATTTTTCATGTCTTATATTGTTTAATATTGTATACATACAATATATATTGGCAATACATTGCTAATTTTGCATTTATACTCATGTATAATTCAGGTTACAAGCCGACTTTGGCCTGCTCAACTCTTATCCTCACTCAAGCTTATCTCTAAACAGTTAATGTCATAACTGTTATCTAAGATTTCAAACTCAAGGTTCAATACAACTTATTGAGATTGACTTCTATTATTAAGAACTCTGTATTTTTCTACAATAAGTTATTAAAATGTATTAAAAAATCCTTTGATTTTTTGCGGGCAGTTATGGACAGTAATGTGGTAATTTTCGCATTCATAGGTTGGCTAATCTGTCCGTTCTGAAATTGTGCTTATCATGTTTTTACAACGATACAGTTCTCCGAGGTGCGGCTGGCGGCAGACGTCATTACGTTTGCTGCCTGTTCTGTCTTTTTCACTTTTCTTGTTGTCGCGACAATCCATGTAGGCCTTAGGCCCTACAACCGTATATTGCATACTTGCAATACATTAGCAATACATTGCTTATTCTCGGTTTCATGTAGCTTGAGTGCCGCGTACTCGCGCCTCAAGTCATACGACAATTCTTACGACAATTATTTAGGCCTTAGGCCTCAACGTTTTTTCGATGTAATCTGAGTGTCGCACATTTGCGCCTCATCTAACATGTAGCTTTCTTAACGACTCGGTTTATTCAAAATTAAAATCTTTTCAGACTTAGCCAATCTCAACACTATGATTTAAGTGTACAACAGAAACTTAATAAATGTATTAAATACAGTCCACTATCGTCATCATTATGCATCCTGGCAATAGCACCACAAACATCATTCTTCCTAATAGAACATTTTTTGGTACACACGTGCCGACATCAACATTTTTTTTGGTCCACTCGGACCGGATCTCAACATTTTTTTGGTCGCTCCGTGCCTGGATTCGTCATTCACCCTTTGCAATTTATTATAGCGGTTTTCATCATTTTTCTGCCCCAATTTCTGGCCATCACGGGCGATTCAGCATATTCGCTGATCCGACCGTGTCGGGACTTAGTCAGCATTTCTTTCATCGCCATTGAGCCTCGTGACGACATCACTGCAAGAACATCCATGTGCTAGCGTCTACACTCCAGTTTAAGCAGTCATCTCTCCGGTATGTGTTTACCATCTTCTCCACGGCCTCGACGCTCCAGGACATCGCATACCAGGTACCACATCATTAACAGGTGCGTACAATGGCTGAAGAAGGCCTCAAAGTGTTGGTCAGAAAGAGAGGCGGCTTAAAGTCTGCCATAGTGCGAATTAATTCGGCTATCATTAACTTTGATAAAAACACTAATACAAAACCTTTTTTAACGGTTAGACTCGAAAGTCTAAAAAGTTTGGCAACAAAATACGATGAGGTACAGTCCGAAATTGAACTCATTTCTAAAGACGTAAACGCTGCTCAAGAAGACCGAGTTGAGGTTGAAGAGCTGTTATATTCAACAGAAGCCAATATCTTGCAATTGATAGAAACCTTCAACGTTCGGACTGTATCTCCAGTATTAACAAACAACATGCAATTAAAACCGATAAGTTTGCCCTGCTTCACAGGCAATATCTTAGAATGGCAGCACTTTTATTCAATATTTCTGGACTTGGTGCACGCCAGATCTGATTTAACGTCAGTGCAGAAATTACATTATTTGTATTCATCTCTGAAAAATGAGCCGCTAGATTTAATTAAGGCATTACCTATTTGTAACGAAAACTATTCGATAGCGTTGAGTTTGCTGTCCGCTAGATATGACAACAAATTCATACTAGCTAAGTATTATATTCAAAATTTGCTTGAAGTAAAGTCAACAATTAAGGACTCTGTCCAAAGTTTGGCAGAATTCATAAATACAATAACGTCTTCCGTTAATTCACTGGCGGCCATGCAACTGTCAGTGGATTCCTTCGAGCTTATCACTGTACAATTATTGTCAGCAAAACTGGATCATACCACGTTTAAATTATGGAAGGAGTCTATAGACACCGATAATCTTCCTAACTTTCAAAGCTTCACTCAGTTTTTAAACGCACGTAGACAGTTGCTAGAAAATACACTGCCTATCGATGCCGGACAGCAGCTCAACAAGCTAACTTTAAGATTCAATAATAAATCTGACAAACATAAATCACGAAACTCTGCTGGCAGCACTGCATTTAAAAGTTATCACTCCCTTTAAACAAACAAGGTAATGTACGTACCTTGGGCATTCTCTGGAATAACACTACAGATTCATTTTTGTTTGACATCAAATCATTCCCAGTTGAATCAAGCATCTCTAAGAGGAAAATCTTATCGATTATCGCAGGTATATACGACCCACTCGGACTCGTCGGTCCCATTGTTTTCCTGTACAAACAGTTTATGCAGCAACTCTGGCTGTGCAATCTTGGTTGGGATGAGCCAATCTCCGGGCAATTACACTTGTATTGGCATTCATTATGCGATAAATTATGTCTGATCGGTAAAATTATTGTCCCACGTTCTATTCGCTGCAAGTCTAAAGCAAAGATAGTTGAATTACATGAGTTTTCGGATGCTTCTGAAAGGGGATATGGGTGTTGTGTTCACATTAGAGTCATTTATCAAGATTCATCGGCCTCTTGTCACCTTCTGTGTTCTAAATCTCGCGTAGCCCCCCTACGACAGGTGTCATTTCCTCGCATTGAACTCTGCGCTTGCTTGTTGTTATCGCGACTCTTATTCAAGGTCGCCCCTGCTCTTCATTCCTTTATCAATAGTGTTCACCTGTATTCTGACTCCATGGTGTCCCTTTACTGGATTCATGCCCAGTCTTCTAGGTGGAAGACCTACGTCGCTAATCGTGTTGCTGAAATTCAGCGTCTTACTGAAGCCTACACATGGCATCACATCAATTCACAACATAATCCTGCTGACATTATTTCTAGGGGATGTCACCCCGACGTTTTGCGCGATTGTTCGCTTTGGTGGCATGGTCCCGCTTGTTTGTCTCAATCTTTCGAGTCCAATCTTTTTCCACACTTTTTACCTTCTAATTTGTCGTCTCCTGAATTCACTGCGGAGGAGAAACAAACCCCCAAACTTTCTCTAATGTCTACCTTAGCCATTGATCTTTCAAAGGACTTTTCTTCGTTGCACCGTCTGACTCGCGTATACGCTTACTGCTTTCGATTCATCAAAAATATTAGACTCTCCAGGGCTGAGAAAATTTCGGGCGCTCTTACCCCCGTTGAAATTCATTCCACTCTTAATTTTTTCATAAAACAATCTCAGTCGATCCACTTCGCTGCCGAGATTAATTGTCTTCGTAATGGGTCTTCTGTTTCCATCAGGAGCAAGTTGTCTTCTCTGGACCCGTTCCTTGATGAGTCTGGCGTAATACGCGTCGGCGGACGCTTACAGCAGTCGCAACTACCTTATACAATAAGCATCCTATTGTCTTGCATCCATCGGCTCATATTACTCGCCTTATTATTGAACGCGAACACATTCGTCTACTCCACGCTGGTGCTCAACTCGTGCATCACTCACTTCTTCAACGTTGGTGGATCATTAACGCCAAGATAGTCATTCGCTCCATCATTCGTAGATGCGTCAAGTGTCTCAGGTTTAGTGCCAAACATCAGGTTCAGAGGCTTGGTATTTTACCATCTCCTAGAGTCACTCCTTCGCGGCCGTTTCTATTCTGCGCAGTTGATTATGGTGGTCCCTTCATGATTCGTCATGGCGGGCAGAAATCTAGGACTCTGTCAAAATCGTACGTGTCTTTGTTCATCTGCTTGGCAACCAGGGCCATTCATTTGGAATTGGTTTCCGACCTTACAGCCAACGCGTTTATAGCTGCCTTACGTCGTTTCATGGCCCGTAGGGGCATACCCAGCCAGTTATATTCTGATAATGGCACGAACTTTAGGAAGGCCCGCAATGTTTTGCATGACCTTTACAATCTTTGGCATAATAAGGATGCCACCTCATCAATCCAATCCTTTACGACCTCTCAGGGTATTACATGGTCATTTATTCCGCCCTCATCACCTCATTTTGGTGGTCTTTGGGAGAGCGGTATAAAGAGTTTAAAGTATCATTTGCGCCGCGTGGTCGGCAAGTCTATACTCACCTTCGAGGAGTTTACAACAGTTTTGTCTCAGATAGAGGCATGTCTAAACTCACGTCCATTATTTGCCGTTTCATCGGATGTAAATGATCCGGTGCCACTTACACCTGGCCATTTTTTGATTTGCGCACCATTAACGGCGATACCTGATCCAGACTTATCTCACGTTCCCATCTCTCGTCTTGGACGTTGGCAACTTCTCCAGACGTTTGTCCAAGTTATTTGGAAAGCTTGGTCTCGCGACTACTTACATCAATTACAACAACGTCACAAATGGAAATTCGCCAAAGATAACGTTTCCATTGGTGACCTGGTTTTACTGATTGAGGATAACTTACCTCCATTAGCGTGGAAATTTGGTGTAATTACCGCCACATTTCCCGGCCCAGACAACTTAATTAGAGTAGTAGACATTCGCACGCCTACTGGTATTTTTCGGAGACCAGTTCATAAGCTATGTTTGTTGCCAGCGCGGGACGAGGCTTAGACACAAGGTTACTATAATTATTTAGCACAATGCTATTTCACTTGGCCACTGTCTTTCATTACCTTATTGTCTGACAATTTGGTCAACTTAATTGTGATATGTATCATCACAACATTTTTATGTTAATTTGCATCATTGCGTGTTTTTATACTAAATTCGCATGTGACTTGTAATTTTACAACCATGCACTGTGTTATTATATCTATGCTTATCATATTGTCATGGTGGTATTTTGCTATTTTTGTATTTATATTAATAATTTGTGAGACATACTATGTCCTACATGTTTACATTTTGATATTGATAATGGGTTATGTGTCATGTCATTGGTGATATTGTTCTTATGTAAAAATTTTGTTATAATATTCGCATGGTCTGCAGCTATACAAACCATGTATGCATTTTCTTGCACATTTGTCAATATGTGTGATATTTTGTTACTCTATGAATTTATTTCTCGCAATTGTCAACACATGTATTACATTTTGTATAACCACATTTGTTGTACTTGTCACTTATGCTATTGTGCCTTGTATTCATGTATTTGTAATTATCTAAACCGATTTCTATTGTATTTATTATGTATAACTTGTATCTATGTAAAACACATTGTTTTATCCGCATCTACTGACTATAACCATACGCCATGCCTATATTTTTATATTGTATTTTGTATTTGTATTTTGTGATCACGTATTGCACAATTATTATTCATGCTTTAATTATGACATACATGTCATTACACTTTGTGCTTGCAATCATTCAACTATGTATAGCTTGTTTTCACATAACAATTTATTGTACATTCCTGAAATTTCAGGTATAGCATGCATCGTGCAAATATAAGGCGTCATGCTAAATCTATGTCTTTACATGTATAATTTTATAATAATTTTGTTTGTTCATTGTATTAAATACTATTGTATAGGTCTACTGGCCTTAACTGGTTCAAGCTAACCATTATGACTTGCATAACTTGTTACAATTATCGGGCCCATCGTGTGATGAGTCACCGATTATCCATCATTAAACATTGTCAAACTATGTATTTTTCATGTCTTATATTGTTTAATATTGTATACATACAATATATATTGGCAATACATTGCTAATTTTGCATTTATACTCATGTATAATTCAGGTTACAAGCCGACTTTGGCCTGCTCAACTCTTATCATCACTCAAGCTTATCTCTAAACAGTTATTGTCATAACTGTTATCTAAGATTTCAAACTCAAGGTTCAATACAACTTATTGAGATTGACTTCTATTATTAAGAACTCTGTATTTTTCTACAATAAGTTATTAAAATGTATTAAAAAATCCTTTGATTTTTTGCGGGCAGTTATGGACAGTAATGTGGTAATTTTCGCATTCATAGGTTGGCTAATCTGTCCGTTCTGAAATTGTGCTTATCATGTTTTTACAACGATACAGTTCTCCGAGGTGCGGCTGGCGGCAGACGTCATTACGTTTGCTGCCTGTTCTGTCTTTTTCACTTTTCTTGTTGTCGCGACAATCCATGTAGGCCTTAGGCCCTACAACCGTATATTGCATACTTGCAATACATTAGCAATACATTGCTTATTCTCGGTTTCATGTAGCTTGAGTGCCGCGTACTCGCGCCTCAAGTCATACGACAATTCTTACGACAATTATTTAGGCCTTAGGCCTCAACGTTTTTTCGATGTAATCTGAGTGTCGCACATTTGCGCCTCATCTAACATGTAGCTTTCTTAACGACTCGGTTTATTCAAAATTAAAATCTTTTCAGACTTAGCCAATCTCAACACTATGATTTAAGTGTACAACAGAAACTTAATAAATGTATTAAATACAGTCCACTATCGTCATCATTATGCATCCTGGCAATAGCACCACAAACATCATTCTTCCTAATAGAACATTTTTTGGTACACACGTGCCGACATCAACATTTTTTTTGGTCCACTCGGACCGGATCTCAACATTTTTTTGGTCGCTCCGTGCCTGGATTCGTCATTCACCCTTTGCAATTTATTATAGCGGTTTTCATCATTTTTCTGCCCCAATTTCTGGCCATCACGGGCGATTCAGCATATTCGCTGATCCGACCGTGTCGGGACTTAGTCAGCATTTCTTTCATCGCCATTGAGCCTCGTGACGACATCACTGCAAGAACATCCATGTGCTAGCGTCTACACTCCAGTTTAAGCAGTCATCTCTCCGGTATGTGTTTACCATCTTCTCCACGGCCTCGACGCTCCAGGACATCGCATACCAGGTACCACATCATTAACAGGTGCGTACAATGGCTGAAGAAGGCCTCAAAGTGTTGGTCAGAAAGAGAGGCGGCTTAAAGTCTGCCATAGTGCGAATTAATTCGGCTATCATTAACTTTGATAAAAACACTAATACAAAACCTTTTTTAACGGTTAGACTCGAAAGTCTAAAAAGTTTGGCAACAAAATACGATGAGGTACAGTCCGAAATTGAACTCATTTCTAAAGACGTAAACGCTGCTCAAGAAGACCGAGTTGAGGTTGAAGAGCTGTTATATTCAACAGAAGCCAATATCTTGCAATTGATAGAAACCTTCAACGTTCGGACTGTATCTCCAGTATTAACAAACAACATGCAATTAAAACCGATAAGTTTGCCCTGCTTCACAGGCAATATCTTAGAATGGCAGCACTTTTATTCAATATTTCTGGACTTGGTGCACGCCAGATCTGATTTAACGTCAGTGCAGAAATTACATTATTTGTATTCATCTCTGAAAAATGAGCCGCTAGATTTAATTAAGGCATTACCTATTTGTAACGAAAACTATTCGATAGCGTTGAGTTTGCTGTCCGCTAGATATGACAACAAATTCATACTAGCTAAGTATTATATTCAAAATTTGCTTGAAGTAAAGTCAACAATTAAGGACTCTGTCCAAAGTTTGGCAGAATTCATAAATACAATAACGTCTTCCGTTAATTCACTGGCGGCCATGCAACTGTCAGTGGATTCCTTCGAGCTTATCACTGTACAATTATTGTCAGCAAAACTGGATCATACCACGTTTAAATTATGGAAGGAGTCTATAGACACCGATAATCTTCCTAACTTTCAAAGCTTCACTCAGTTTTTAAACGCACGTAGACAGTTGCTAGAAAATACACTGCCTATCGATGCCGGACAGCAGCTCAACAAGCTAACTTTAAGATTCAATAATAAATCTGACAAACATAAATCACGAAACTCTGCTGGCAGCACTGCATTTAAAAGTTATCACTCCCTTTAAACAAACAAGGTAATGTACGTACCTTGGGCATTCTCTGGAATAACACTACAGATTCATTTTTGTTTGACATCAAATCATTCCCAGTTGAATCAAGCATCTCTAAGAGGAAAATCTTATCGATTATCGCAGGTATATACGACCCACTCGGACTCGTCGGTCCCATTGTTTTCCTGTACAAACAGTTTATGCAGCAACTCTGGCTGTGCAATCTTGGTTGGGATGAGCCAATCTCCGGGCAATTACACTTGCATTGGCATTCATTATGCGATAAATTATGTCTGATCGGTAAAATTATTGTCCCACGTTCTATTCGCTGCAAGTCTAAAGCAAAGATAGTTGAATTACATGAGTTTTCGGATGCTTCTGAAAGGGGATATGGGTGTTGTGTTCACATTAGAGTCATTTATCAAGATTCATCGGCCTCTTGTCACCTTCTGTGTTCTAAATCTCGCGTAGCCCCCCTACGACAGGTGTCATTTCCTCGCATTGAACTCTGCGCTTGCTTGTTGTTATCGCGACTCTTATTCAAGGTCGCCCCTGCTCTTCATTCCTTTATCAATAGTGTTCACCTGTATTCTGACTCCATGGTGTCCCTTTACTGGATTCATGCCCAGTCTTCTAGGTGGAAGACCTACGTCGCTAATCGTGTTGCCGAAATTCAGCGTCTTACTGAAGCCTACACATGGCATCACATCAATTCACAACATAATCCTGCTGACATTATTTCTAGGGGATGTCACCCCGACGTTTTGCGCGATTGTTCGCTTTGGTGGCATGGTCCCGCTTGTTTGTCTCAATCTTTCGAGTCCAATCTTTTTCCACACTTTTTACCTTCTAATTTGTCGTCTCCTGAATTCACTGCGGAGGAGAAACAAACCCCCAAACTTTCTCTAATGTCTACCTTAGCCATTGATCTTTCAAAGGACTTTTCTTCGTTGCACCGTCTGACTCGCGTATACGCTTACTGCTTTCGATTCATCAAAAATATTAGACTCTCCAGGGCTGAGAAAATTTCGGGCGCTCTTACCCCCGTTGAAATTCATTCCACTCTTAATTTTTTCATAAAACAATCTCAGTCGATCCACTTCGCTGCCGAGATTAATTGTCTTCGTAATGGGTCTTCTGTTTCCATCAGGAGCAAGTTGTCTTCTCTGGACCCGTTCCTTGATGAGTCTGGCGTAATACGCGTCGGCGGACGCTTACAGCAGTCGCAACTACCTTATACAATAAGCATCCTATTGTCTTGCATCCATCGGCTCATATTACTCGCCTTATTATTGAACGCGAACACATTCGTCTACTCCACGCTGGTGCTCAACTCGTGCATCACTCACTTCTTCAACGTTGGTGGATCATTAACGCCAAGATAGTCATTCGCTCCATCATTCGTAGATGCGTCAAGTGTCTCAGGTTTAGTGCCAAACATCAGGTTCAGAGGCTTGGTATTTTACCATCTCCTAGAGTCACTCCTTCGCGGCCGTTTCTATTCTGCGCAGTTGATTATGGTGGTCCCTTCATGATTCGTCATGGCGGGCAGAAATCTAGGACTCTGTCAAAATCGTACGTGTCTTTGTTCATCTGCTTGGCAACCAGGGCCATTCATTTGGAATTGGTTTCCGACCTTACAGCCAACGCGTTTATAGCTGCCTTACGTCGTTTCATGGCCCGTAGGGGCATACCCAGCCAGTTATATTCTGATAATGGCACGAACTTTAGGAAGGCCCGCAATGTTTTGCATGACCTTTACAATCTTTGGCATAATAAGGATGCCACCTCATCAATCCAATCCTTTACGACCTCTCAGGGTATTACATGGTCATTTATTCCGCCCTCATCACCTCATTTTGGTGGTCTTTGGGAGAGCGGTATAAAGAGTTTAAAGTATCATTTGCGCCGCGTGGTCGGCAAGTCTATACTCACCTTCGAGGAGTTTACAACAGTTTTGTCTCAGATAGAGGCATGTCTAAACTCACGTCCATTATTTGCCGTTTCATCGGATGTAAATGATCCGGTGCCACTTACACCTGGCCATTTTTTGATTTGCGCACCATTAACGGCGATACCTGATCCAGACTTATCTCACGTTCCCATCTCTCGTCTTGGACGTTGGCAACTTCTCCAGACGTTTGTCCAAGTTATTTGGAAAGCTTGGTCTCGCGACTACTTACATCAATTACAACAACGTCACAAATGGAAATTCGCCAAAGATAACGTTTCCATTGGTGACCTGGTTTTACTGATTGAGGATAACTTACCTCCATTAGCGTGGAAATTTGGTGTAATTACCGCCACATTTCCCGGCCCAGACAACTTAATTAGAGTAGTAGACATTCGCACGCCTACTGGTATTTTTCGGAGACCAGTTCATAAGCTATGTTTGTTGCCAGCGCGGGACGAGGCTTAGACACAAGGTTACTATAATTATTTAGCACAATGCTATTTCACTTGGCCACTGTCTTTCATTACCTTATTGTCTGACAATTTGGTCAACTTAATTGTGATATGTATCATCACAACATTTTTATGTTAATTTGCATCATTGCGTGTTTTTATACTAAATTCGCATGTGACTTGTAATTTTACAACCATGCACTGTGTTATTATATCTATGCTTATCATATTGTCATGGTGGTATTTTGCTATTTTTGTATTTATATTAATAATTTGTGAGACATACTATGTCCTACATGTTTACATTTTGATATTGATAATGGGTTATGTGTCATGTCATTGGTGATATTGTTCTTATGTAAAAATTTTGTTATAATATTCGCATGGTCTGCAGCTATACAAACCATGTATGCATTTTCTTGCACATTTGTCAATATGTGTGATATTTTGTTACTCTATGAATTTATTTCTCGCAATTGTCAACACATGTATTACATTTTGTATAACCACATTTGTTGTACTTGTCACTTATGCCATTGTGCCTTGTATTCATGTATTTGTAATTATCTAAACCGATTTCTATTGTATTTATTATGTATAACTTGTATCTATGTAAAACACATTGTTTTATCCGCATCTACTGACTATAACCATACGCCATGCCTATATTTTTATATTGTATTTTGTATTTGTATTTTGTGATCACGTATTGCACAATTATTATTCATGCTTTAATTATGACATACATGTCATTACACTTTGTGCTTGCAATCATTCAACTATGTATAGCTTGTTTTCACATAACAATTTATTGTACATTCCTGAAATTTCAGGTATAGCATGCATCGTGCAAATATAAGGCGTCATGCTAAATCTATGTCTTTACATGTATAATTTTATAATAATTTTGTTTGTTCATTGTATTCAATACTATTGTATAGGTCTACTGGCCTTAACTGGTTCAAGCTAACCATTATGACTTGCATAACTTGTTACAATTATCGGGCCCATCGTGTGATGAGTCACCGATTATCCATCATTAAACATTGTCAAACTATGTATTTTTCATGTCTTATATTGTTTAATATTGTATACATACAATATATATTGGCAATACATTGCTAATTTTGCATTTATACTCATGTATAATTCAGGTTACAAGCCGACTTTGGCCTGCTCAACTCTTATCATCACTCAAGCTTATCTCTAAACAGTTAATGTCATAACTGTTATCTAAGATTTCAAACTCAAGGTTCAATACAACTTATTGAGATTGACTTCTATTATTAAGAACTCTGTATTTTTCTACAATAAGTTATTAAAATGTATTAAAAAATCCTTTGATTTTTTGCGGGCAGTTATGGACAGTAATGTGGTAATTTTCGCATTCATAGGTTGGCTAATCTGTCCGTTCTGAAATTGTGCTTATCATGTTTTTACAACGATACAGTTCTCCGAGGTGCGGCTGGCGGCAGACGTCATTACGTTTGCTGCCTGTTCTGTCTTTTTCACTTTCTTGTTGTCGCGACAATCCATGTAGGCCTTAGGCCCTACAACCGTATATTGCATACTTGCAATACATTAGCAATACATTGCTTATTCTCGGTTTCATGTAGCTTGAGTGCCGCGTACTCGCGCCTCAAGTCATACGACAATTCTTACGACAATTATTTAGGCCTTAGGCCTCAACGTTTTTTCGATGTAATCTGAGTGTCGCACATTTGCGCCTCATCTAACATGTAGCTTTCTTAACGACTCGGTTTATTCAAAATTAAAATCTTTCAGACTTAGCCAATCTCAACACTATGATTTAAGTGTACAACAGAAACTTAATAAATGTATTAAATACAGTCCACTATCGTCATCATTCTGCATCCTGGCAATAGCACCACAAACATCATTCTTCCTAATAGAACATTTTTTGGTACACACGTGCCGACATCAACATTTTTTTTGGTCCACTCGGACCGGATCTCAACATTTTTTTGGTCGCTCCGTGCCTGGATTCGTCATTCACCCTTTGCAATTTATTATAGCGGTTTTCATCATTTTTCTGCCCCAATTTCTGGCCATCACGGGCGATTCAGCATATTCGCTGATCCGACCGTGTCGGGACTTAGTCAGCATTTCTTTCATCGCCATTGAGCCTCGTGACGACATCACTGCAAGAACATCCATGTGCTAGCGTCTACACTCCAGTTTAAGCAGTCATCTCTCCGGTATGTGTTTACCATCTTCTCCACGGCCTCGACGCTCCAGGACATCGCATACCAGGTACCACATCATTAACAGGTGCGTACAATGGCTGAAGAAGGCCTCAAAGTGTTGGTCAGAAAGAGAGGCGGCTTAAAGTCTGCCATAGTGCGAATTAATTCGGCTATCATTAACTTTGATAAAAACACTAATACAAAACCTTTTTTAACGGTTAGACTCGAAAGTCTAAAAAGTTTGGCAACAAAATACGATGAGGTACAGTCCGAAATTGAACTCATTTCTAAAGACGTAAACGCTGCTCAAGAAGACCGAGTTGAGGTTGAAGAGCTGTTATATTCAACAGAAGCCAATATCTTGCAATTGATAGAAACCTTCAACGTTCGGACTGTATCTCCAGTATTAACAAACAACATGCAATTAAAACCGATAAGTTTGCCCTGCTTCACAGGCAATATCTTAGAATGGCAGCACTTTTATTCAATATTTCTGGACTTGGTGCACGCCAGATCTGATTTAACGTCAGTGCAGAAATTACATTATTTGTATTCATCTCTGAAAAATGAGCCGCTAGATTTAATTAAGGCATTACCTATTTGTAACGAAAACTATTCGATAGCGTTGAGTTTGCTGTCCGCTAGATATGACAACAAATTCATACTAGCTAAGTATTATATTCAAAATTTGCTTGAAGTAAAGTCAACAATTAAGGACTCTGTCCAAAGTTTGGCAGAATTCATAAATACAATAACGTCTTCCGTTAATTCACTGGCGGCCATGCAACTGTCAGTGGATTCCTTCGAGCTTATCACTGTACAATTATTGTCAGCAAAACTGGATCATACCACGTTTAAATTATGGAAGGAGTCTATAGACACCGATAATCTTCCTAACTTTCAAAGCTTCACTCAGTTTTTAAACGCACGTAGACAGTTGCTAGAAAATACACTGCCTATCGATGCCGGACAGCAGCTCAACAAGCTAACTTTAAGATTCAATAATAAATCTGACAAACATAAATCACGAAACTCTGCTGGCAGCACTGCATTTAAAAGTTATCACTCCCTTTAAACAAACAAGGTAATGTACGTACCTTGGGCATTCTCTGGAATAACACTACAGATTCATTTTTGTTTGACATCAAATCATTCCCAGTTGAATCAAGCATCTCTAAGAGGAAAATCTTATCGATTATCGCAGGTATATACGACCCACTCGGACTCGTCGGTCCCATTGTTTTCCTGTACAAACAGTTTATGCAGCAACTCTGGCTGTGCAATCTTGGTTGGGATGAGCCAATCTCCGGGCAATTACACTTGCATTGGCATTCATTATGCGATAAATTATGTCTGATCGGTAAAATTATTGTCCCACGTTCTATTCGCTGCAAGTCTAAAGCAAAGATAGTTGAATTACATGAGTTTTCGGATGCTTCTGAAAGGGGATATGGGTGTTGTGTTCACATTAGAGTCATTTATCAAGATTCATCGGCCTCTTGTCACCTTCTGTGTTCTAAATCTCGCGTAGCCCCCCTACGACAGGTGTCATTTCCTCGCATTGAACTCTGCGCTTGCTTGTTGTTATCGCGACTCTTATTCAAGGTCGCCCCTGCTCTTCATTCCTTTATCAATAGTGTTCACCTGTATTCTGACTCCATGGTGTCCCTTTACTGGATTCATGCCCAGTCTTCTAGGTGGAAGACCTACGTCGCTAATCGTGTTGCTGAAATTCAGCGTCTTACTGAAGCCTACACATGGCATCACATCAATTCACAACATAATCCTGCTGACATTATTTCTAGGGGATGTCACCCCGACGTTTTGCGCGATTGTTCGCTTTGGTGGCATGGTCCCGCTTGTTTGTCTCAATCTTTCGAGTCCAATCTTTTTCCACACTTTTTACCTTCTAATTTGTCGTCTCCTGAATTCACTGCGGAGGAGAAACAAACCCCCAAACTTTCTCTAATGTCTACCTTAGCCATTGATCTTTCAAAGGACTTTTCTTCGTTGCACCGTCTGACTCGCGTATACGCTTACTGCTTTCGATTCATCAAAAATATTAGACTCTCCAGGGCTGAGAAAATTTCGGGCGCTCTTACCCCCGTTGAAATTCATTCCACTCTTAATTTTTTCATAAAACAATCTCAGTCGATCCACTTCGCTGCCGAGATTAATTGTCTTCGTAATGGGTCTTCTGTTTCCATCAGGAGCAAGTTGTCTTCTCTGGACCCGTTCCTTGATGAGTCTGGCGTAATACGCGTCGGCGGACGCTTACAGCAGTCGCAACTACCTTATACAATAAGCATCCTATTGTCTTGCATCCATCGGCTCATATTACTCGCCTTATTATTGAACGCGAACACATTCGTCTACTCCACGCTGGTGCTCAACTCGTGCATCACTCACTTCTTCAACGTTGGTGGATCATTAACGCCAAGATAGTCATTCGCTCCATCATTCGTAGATGCGTCAAGTGTCTCAGGTTTAGTGCCAAACATCAGGTTCAGAGGCTTGGTATTTTACCATCTCCTAGAGTCACTCCTTCGCGGCCGTTTCTATTCTGCGCAGTTGATTATGGTGGTCCCTTCATGATTCGTCATGGCGGGCAGAAATCTAGGACTCTGTCAAAATCGTACGTGTCTTTGTTCATCTGCTTGGCAACCAGGGCCATTCATTTGGAATTGGTTTCCGACCTTACAGCCAACGCGTTTATAGCTGCCTTACGTCGTTTCATGGCCCGTAGGGGCATACCCAGCCAGTTATATTCTGATAATGGCACGAACTTTAGGAAGGCCCGCAATGTTTTGCATGACCTTTACAATCTTTGGCATAATAAGGATGCCACCTCATCAATCCAATCCTTTACGACCTCTCAGGGTATTACATGGTCATTTATTCCGCCCTCATCACCTCATTTTGGTGGTCTTTGGGAGAGCGGTATAAAGAGTTTAAAGTATCATTTGCGCCGCGTGGTCGGCAAGTCTATACTCACCTTCGAGGAGTTTACAACAGTTTTGTCTCAGATAGAGGCATGTCTAAACTCACGTCCATTATTTGCCGTTTCATCGGATGTAAATGATCCGGTGCCACTTACACCTGGCCATTTTTTGATTTGCGCACCATTAACGGCGATACCTGATCCAGACTTATCTCACGTTCCCATCTCTCGTCTTGGACGTTGGCAACTTCTCCAGACGTTTGTCCAAGTTATTTGGAAAGCTTGGTCTCGCGACTACTTACATCAATTACAACAACGTCACAAATGGAAATTCGCCAAAGATAACGTTTCCATTGGTGACCTGGTTTTACTGATTGAGGATAACTTACCTCCATTAGCGTGGAAATTTGGTGTAATTACCGCCACATTTCCCGGCCCAGACAACTTAATTAGAGTAGTAGACATTCGCACGCCTACTGGTATTTTTCGGAGACCAGTTCATAAGCTATGTTTGTTGCCAGCGCGGGACGAGGCTTAGACACAAGGTTACTATAATTATTTAGCACAATGCTATTTCACTTGGCCACTGTCTTTCATTACCTTATTGTCTGACAATTTGGTCAACTTAATTGTGATATGTATCATCACAACATTTTTATGTTAATTTGCATCATTGCGTGTTTTTATACTAAATTCGCATGTGACTTGTAATTTTACAACCATGCACTGTGTTATTATATCTATGCTTATCATATTGTCATGGTGGTATTTTGCTATTTTTGTATTTATATTAATAATTTGTGAGACATACTATGTCCTACATGTTTACATTTTGATATTGATAATGGGTTATGTGTCATGTCATTGGTGATATTGTTCTTATGTAAAAATTTTGTTATAATATTCGCATGGTCTGCAGCTATACAAACCATGTATGCATTTTCTTGCACATTTGTCAATATGTGTGATATTTTGTTACTCTATGAATTTATTTCTCGCAATTGTCAACACATGTATTACATTTTGTATAACCACATTTGTTGTACTTGTCACTTATGCTATTGTGCCTTGTATTCATGTATTTGTAATTATCTAAACCGATTTCTATTGTATTTATTATGTATAACTTGTATCTATGTAAAACACATTGTTTTATCCGCATCTACTGACTATAACCATACGCCATGCCTATATTTTTATATTGTATTTTGTATTTGTATTTTGTGATCACGTATTGCACAATTATTATTCATGCTTTAATTATGACATACATGTCATTACACTTTGTGCTTGCAATCATTCAACTATGTATAGCTTGTTTTCACATAACAATTTATTGTACATTCCTGAAATTTCAGGTATAGCATGCATCGTGCAAATATAAGGCGTCATGCTAAATCTATGTCTTTACATGTATAATTTTATAATAATTTTGTTTGTTCATTGTATTCAATACTATTGTATAGGTCTACTGGCCTTAACTGGTTCAAGCTAACCATTATGACTTGCATAACTTGTTACAATTATCGGGCCCATCGTGTGATGAGTCACCGATTATCCATCATTAAACATTGTCAAACTATGTATTTTTCATGTCTTATATTGTTTAATATTGTATACATACAATATATATTGGCAATACATTGCTAATTTTGCATTTATACTCATGTATAATTCAGGTTACAAGCCGACTTTGGCCTGCTCAACTCTTATCATCACTCAAGCTTATCTCTAAACAGTTAATGTCATAACTGTTATCTAAGATTTCAAACTCAAGGTTCAATACAACTTACTGAGATTGACTTCTATTATTAAGAACTCTGTATTTTTCTACAATAATTTATTAAAATGTATTAAAAAATCCTTTGATTTTTTGCGGGCAGTTATGGACAGTAATGTGGTAATTTTCGCATTCATAGGTTGGCTAATCTGTCCGTTCTGAAATTGTGCTTATCATGTTTTTACAACGATACAGTTCTCCGAGGTGCGGCTGGCGGCAGACGTCATTACGTTTGCTGCCTGTTCTGTCTTTTTCACTTTTCTTGTTGTCGCGACAATCCATGTAGGCCTTAGGCCCTACAACCGTATATTGCATACTTGCAATACATTAGCAATACATTGCTTATTCTCGGTTTCATGTAGCTTGAGTGCCTCGTACTCGCGCCTCAAGTCATACGACAATTCTTACGACAATTATTTAGGCCTTAGGCCTCAACGTTTTTTCGATGTAATCTGAGTGTCGCACATTTGCGCCTCATCTAACATGTAGCTTTCTTAACGACTCGGTTTATTCAAAATTAAAATCTTTTCAGACTTAGCCAATCTCAACACTATGATTTAAGTGTACAACAGAAACTTAATAAATGTATTAAATACAGTCCACTATCGTCATCATTCTGCATCCTGGCAATAGCACCACAAACATCATTCTTCCTAATAGAACATTTTTTGGTACACACGTGCCGACATCAACATTTTTTTTGGTCCACTCGGACCGGATCTCAACACTTATAAAAGTGGATATTTGATCTATCTAATGTTTGAATTTTTTAATATTGGAATATTTTTCTATTCATGAATAAATCTTAGGATGATTATTTTTAAATGGTTTTAAATAATAATTTCATGTCAACAACATCTCACTCCTCTTTAAAATGTATTTAATTATTGTGCAACTACATATACTTGACGCAACGAGAAACAAAAATCCTGCGACGTGGCCGGTGTACTACACTTAATAGTTGTGTTGAGTACATGGTTCTGTATTTGTGTGAATTTATGAAATAATCGAAACGTTGCAGCTAACGTGGGGCTCGATATTAAAAGAACCATAATAAGTTGGTGCAGCCCACGTGGGGCCCGATATTAAAAGAAGCTATAATAAATTGGCGTGCTTCGATAATTAACAAACCATAATAAGTTGGTTCAGAATTAATAAGTGTATTGTTATTAATATTATTATATTGTAATTGTAATATTGTTGTGTATTTCACAACTGGCGCTCAACCAAACTAAAAGAGGAGAGAAATTGTTGGTATGAGATGTTTTATAATAATAACAAATATAAATAAATAATATTAAATAAAAAACCAATAGAGTCGCGGTTTACCAATAATAATTATTTTAGAATGTAAATAATAAAGAATAAATAAAATAATTCAACATGACACTAACGTTTAACTTCAGTATGGAGACAATGATAGAGGTGATGGGAAACCTTATGGACAAATATGGTATAAGAAAAAATGTATGTGCTAGACTAGATAGAAACATAGAAGAGTTAGAACCAGATAAAGAACAAGATAAAAATAAAAAGAATATAATGCAAAACTAAGAGAAGGAGTAAAAGAAAAATTAGAATAAAATATCGTAGATAATACTACACAACTATTAGAGACGAATAAGTGCATAGATGCATTGGAGTTTAAAGAACAGAAAGCAGAAGGGTCAAAAGAATTAAAAGATAGTGTGAACCAAGTAGCTGAACAATGGAATAAGAAGTTTATAGTAGCAAAACAGGAGCAGGGTATGGAAAGAAAAGCAGTCAGTGAACAAGTCCATGTAAACATCAATAAGACACAGGAGTTGGAAGCCAGAACAATAGGGTTGGAAATTGCCGTAGTCGTGTCTAATAAAACCACAAAGGAATATTCAAGGAAATAGATACACTAGGGAAAAATCAACGTGAAAAAGTAAAACGTCTAAAAACGGAATTGAAGAACGAAGCAACGAAGTTGATGGTGGATCCAACACTGAGTGATGAAAGGACAAAATTGTTACTGAACTGGGAACGAGATATGGATTTAACAGGTAATGTGTTAACTTATAAAGAGAAAAATAGCTTTATTAGTGAATAGTTTCAAAGTTCTGCTGTAAGATGGTACACAAGAGTTCGATATAATTTAACTGCTAACGAACAATTTAAAAATTCATTGTTTGAAGGTTGCTATGGGAATATGCACACGAAAAAATATATAAGAGACCAATTAGAAGATGGTAAGTATCAAGGTTACACTCACCTTACATACACTCACCATTGGGAAGTATGCAATCCAACGTGTCGAAAGAAGTAAATAATTAAGATCCAGATTGGCACAACACAATGTCGTACGTAAATTAGCACATCACTTTCACAGAGATAGTATATTTGCCAGTAACACACACAGAGTTAAAATTAGTGAAGAATAGTTAACTTCACTTGGACAGTCCAAACACATGTTTCGCACCGAGTACAGAAATAAAACTGATTTTATACTAAGAGAAGAGAAAAAGAACAGCTGTTATGGTATGTTTAAGAGGGGATTTAACTGCAAGCGACGAAAAATAAGGAAACAATGTAGCGCCATAACTATACACAAAGATTACAATAAAGCAGTGTTATGTATGCATAACAAATGTACTGCAGGAAGTATATCGTCTATTATGACGAGAACAGGGAAACAGAGACAGAAACAGGTAGAAATATAAACCGACAACAGCAAAAGTGTGTCTTAACAATAGAACACAGCTGCAATGTTTATATTAGGGGGAAGAATTTGTCACCCACGGCACAGGATTTGTTTCTCACATACTGATTAAAATATTTACTTTTATAAGGCGTTTTAAAAACCAGTTTTAATGTAGTTAATAAGATGTAATTGTAATTATAAGGTACACCTAGATAGATGTGTAAATAAAATTAGAACAATAGTCAAATTTTATTTAAACCCGCCTGGGGAATATATGCATCAATACATATATTTGCATATTTGCCCAGGGCGGTATGTTTTACATTGTAATTAGTATAAATAGCATAAGGAACTGTTTTATACAATTTTGTGCAGGAATTGACAATGTCTAACCTGTTGAGAGGGACACCTGCTGTGGTAGCATAAGTTACAGCGTGTGTGTGTTAGTGTTGTGAGCATGCTACGACATGAAAATATGGAATGATGCAAACGACTTATTGTTTTGTCTGTAATCATGTCTTAACAGTATTATAATAAACTAATTACTTGTGTTAAACCTGTAAGCAAAGACTTACATCAATTATAAAACACCAATGCATTAAGGAATTCTTAACGAATGCAGTGATACATAAAATATTGCAGAAATTTGCAATATTAAAGACGGTAAGTAATTAATGTTAATTGCGGGTATAATTAAAGAGTGATTAACATGTGTGTTATATGTGCGTGAACAGAAAAAATTACGCAAACTGATATCGCGCATGCTACAATTGTGTTTACGAAATCGCTAAAATGAACAAAAAGGTGATTCGTATTTAAAAGGACGCTTTGCATGAACATTACAATTTCTAACATGTCAAGAGCAATCCTGGAATGTCAGATTGAGTCCAGTATAAATACGACCGACAATTTTGGGGCATTCTCAGACTCAAGGAATCTCTACACGAGGAAACTATGTCCGTTTCATAAGCTATTTCCAAAGGACGCTGCTGGTCTGCCGATCGACTGAACACACTTTTACCACACACACAAGACGTATGGAGGAACTCAGGAGCAACAACAACAACAACCCATAGAGACATAGAACACAGCATCATCATCATCAAATTCTCAGGATTCAGGATGCACACACACACAAAACAGTAACGGCGGCAGTATGCAGGTGGTGACTAAATATTTATAATTTTGTTGTGAAAAGAACTTTCAGAAAGACAATTTCTACATGAACAGTAAGACTCAAAAATGTTAAATGTAAATAATAGTTAAAGTCAATCATTTAATTTTATAAGAAAATTTGAAAGTTACTAATTCTTTTGTTATATGTTAAAAATTTGGGTGTGTCAATAGAGTTAAAAAATAGTTTGAAAGTAAATGTAATTAGTTTATTTTGTCTATAACAACAAGTAATTTTATGCTTAAGTTTAATATTATTTTTGTTTCTTTTTAAATGAGTTGCTATTAGCATTTGAAGATTGAATCAAAGTCTGACACACACAAAAAAATGAAAGAATTTAGATGACTTATTTAACATGTCTGTTTAGTGAATAAGAGTATACGACTGTTTAGTTTTTAGATGTTATGAACAGCCTAATATGTGTGAAACTTATAAAAGTGGATATTTGATCTATCTAATGTTTGAATTTTTTAATATTGGAATATTTTTCTATTAATGCATGAATGTTAGGATGATTATTTTTAAATGGTTTTAAATAATTATTTCATGTCAACAACATCTCACTCCACTTTAAAATTTATTTAATTATTGTGCAACTACATATACTTGACGAAACAAGAAACAAAAATTCTGCGACGTGGCCGGTGTACTACACTTAATAATTGCGTTGAGTACATGGTTCTGTATTTGAGTGTATTTATGAAATAATCGTAACGTTGCAATATATATTACAATGGTATACGTTGCTGTATTGAATGTATTTTGAATTAGTGATGTGTTTGTACTCATATAACATTTATATATAATATTACTAACAACGTGTATGTATAATTGGGGTTCAGGTGTAATTATAATAAGAGTAACTCTTTCTAGGAATCGTAATATGTTTCATTTATTACTTTAAACAAACATAAAATAAATAATAATATAAAAATAATGATTAATTCGCCATATGATATCCATTATCTATGGTTTCAAAGTTTCTTTACTTGCCGTGTTATCATCACAAACATATACCTTAAATTCTAGATATTATATTATAAATTGTATATATAAACTTTTCTTCATTATATTAAGATTTCTTGCCTACCCAGTCTAAATGTGCTTTTGTTAACAATTATTAATACATTCTTATTCTATATTTTCTTTATACCTTTCTACGGTTTTATAATCATTTTAGCACACTTAATTGATTATTTTCAATGATTCTACGTTATGTGCTTTTACTAAGAAAAAGTTAAATAAATTAATTACTTGTTCATTTTCCCAGCAAGAATTTAACTTATCGTTTCATTGACTGTTCATTCATTAAAGAAAAATAATTAAATAATTTTCTGATTACACATGAATTACATTGACTTTATCTCTATCTACATACTTATTATTTACTCTTACAAAAAAGTGTTGTTTTTGTTTTTCTCTTTTTTTTTATTAAAGTCTTTTAATGTCTTTCTCTTTGATAATTATGTATTGGTTTTTCGTCACCTTAAACTCCGCAGAGTTATCTCATGTCCTCCAGTGATTCCTTCGGTTCGATCCTCCTGGATGTCCTCTTGTCCTCACTGCTCGTCCTCTCGTCTCTCGTCCTTCATGGTACATTGGCTGCTGTAGACTATGATGACATGTTGCTCTGGATCTGTAGCTGTCATGATAGAAACGTCTCTAGTCCTCTGCATCTCGTTCCTCTGCTAGTCGTGCTCTCATCCTCTGTCAGGAGTTGATGTTCTTAGCTGGCGACTGCTTGTAGACGTCCGACGATTTCTTCGTTACGGTACTTTTTTAATTATTGTTTTCATTAATACTTTAAATTAAAACATTGCCGTAATACTTTATAAGTTAAGCTACAAAAATCATACTGATGTTAGATTTAGCGTCTAACTTTGTCCAAAGTAGTTTAAAAAATTCGCGTCTCGGACGGCCATAGCGTACCGCCGCGACTGTGAATGTTAGAAGAGAGAGATTAGCTCTCCTGGGCTTCTATTTATATCCACTCAGAAAACTGCACCTGTCGATTCAGGAATCAGCCTGTCGACAGTTGAAACATGGCATGATAGCCCCCACTCTCGTCTCATTTCACATAATTGCACTTTTTCGCCAATCGCACTGTTTAACGCAGATTTCACGGCGATAAAATATTGTCTAATTTAATGACCTATGTGATGTGCAATTTTCATGATGCTCGCACTACTAGTGTAAGTATAATGCTTTAAAAATCGCACTGGATTCGCACTGCTTGTCCGAATTACCGTACGTGAAATTCGCACTGTACTCGTGTCCGATTTTTACACATCTTTAGAAGTTTTTACTTTCTCGCTAACCTTTATGGTTTGCTTAATATTAAATATACTCTAAATTTAGCATTGACTTGGGGTGAGATCGCAAACTTTCAGGATCAGACAGGCTTCACGCACACACATTATTTACCTGTATACACACATGCAGTGGTAATCGCGTGATGTTTACCTGTTGGTTCCTGCTTGAAAGCCAGCTTCCAATCTCACACCTGCTAGTCTATTATATATTATTGAAATTAACTTAAATATTTATAATATACTATGTATGTGCATTACAGCCTTTGCTTGTATTGTCGCATTATTCCTCTACTTGGAAAAAAAAATTTAATAAATTTATTTATTAAAATATTTTTTCTATCATTAGACATCTTATATTTTTATACTTCATATTACTTATATTTAAATTTTTTTTATTTGTATTTATACATTACTATCCATGATAATGAATATTAATTGTTCAAATTCCCTTAGTTGGAGGGTAACAAGTCGAGTTTCTATCTCCCCTCCCTACGAGTTACTAACAATGCATAAGCGTAGCTGCTTCTTCTCATTGTTCTCCTTCCATCTGGTTCCACTGACCTAGTTATTTTTATGTGTAAAACTTTCTGAGTGAACTGGCATGGTATTTGCCAATTTCTTTCTTCTTCACATCGTCATATACTATAAATGTATGTCTCGCGATTCGTTGTTTCAGTGTATATGGTCCGTTATACAGTTTAAAGAATTTTTTCGCTGTATTATCACTTCGTTTTCCCACTGGATTAGCTTTTATAAAACTTTTTCTCCCACGTCGAATTGTTGTAGTTTGTGTGTCCTGTTAAATCTTTCTACTCTCTTGTTACCTCTTTCTATTATCCGTTGCTTTGCGTATTCAATTTTCACACTTATTGGTACAGGTACATTCTGGTTATTAGGTTTGTTTACATACTTGGTCCAAAATCTGTTCGGCTTTTTATCTTCTTCCAATTCTATTGGAGTATATCCTGTTGCTTCACTATAATTTTCGTTGATGGCCTTCTCAAGAAATGGTAGATATTCTGCCCATTTATTGTGCTGATCCTGGCAGTATATTCGTAAATATTTACCTAATTCTTTGTTAACTCTTTCAGCAAGGTTTCCTTGAAGATGTCTTATGGATGTGAGTATAGGTTGTATTCCATTTTCCCTTAACGTCCTCTTCCATTTTTCACTCTGGAATTGTACACCTTGGTCCAGTGAGTACTTTCTTCATTTTTCCATATGTCGGAATATATTTCTGCAGTAGTATCTTTAGAACAACTTTGGTTGTGGGTCGCATAATTGGGTACAGTCGGACTGCCTTGGAAAACACATCGATACATACCAATATGTGCTTCACACCTCGACTTGATCGTGGTAGTGGTCCCAGAAAATCCACTGCAATTAGCTCTCCCTTGTTTTCTTTCTTGATGCTCTGCATTTCTACGTACGTGTGTAAATTCGGTCCTTTCGCCGTTTGACACTCATAACACTTCTCCACCTCCTTCTTTATTTTTCAATACATATTATTAATCGTAAAATCCTCTCGTATACTCAGGTAACATTTCAGAGCGGCAGCATGTGCTAAACTCTCATGTGCTGGTTGAATTAATTTCTGTAACATTTCGTTCGTTAGTACTATCTTCCAGTCTTGTCTTACTAACCTGAAAAGAATTCCATTAAGTACCTTATAATGATTTGGTAGCTGTTCTTGGTCTTTCATTTCTCTTATTGTCACGTCCAAATCTTGTTGTTGTGCTAAATTTTTTAGCATTTGTTTTACTTCATCGTTCTCTTTAAATTTAATTGATAGCAATTGTACTTTTTTTCGCTCTCATAGACTTCTTCACATTCTTCTGTGATGTATCGGCTTAGTGTATCAGCTATAATATTGTCTTTACCTTTACAGTATTTAATGGTGAATGAGTATTCGCCAATGGCTAAAATCCATCTTAATAATCGGGCATTTGTTACTTTGCATTTCAATAGAAATTATAATGCTTGGTGGTCAGTATGTATCTCAAAATGAGTATCATAAACAAAATATCTGAATTGCTTAAGAGCATATACTATAGCAAGTATTTCTTTTTCTGATGTGGAGTAGTGTCTTTCAGCTCCTTTGAAGACTCTACTGGCGTATGCGATAACTCGGTGCTCTCCCGTAGTATCTTGTTGATACAGTACACTCCCTACTGCGTAGTTACTGGCATCGGAGTAGATTACAAATTTTCCTTCTCGTTGAGGATGATGTAACATAATATTTTCGATGAACAACTCTTTCACTTGGTTAAAGGCATCTTGGTGTTTCTTCTCCCATTTCCACTTCTGTCCTTTCTTCGTCAACTCCAGTAGCGGTTGCGTATACTCTGCATATAATGGTGAGAATCTTCTGTAGTATCCTGTTAGTCCTAAGAATGCTCTTAACCCTTTGAGATTTCCGGGTATAGGGAAATTAGTTATGCTGGAAATTTTGATAGGATCGGGTTGAATACCAGAGGAGGAAATAACGTGGCCTAGGAATTGGATAGAGGATTTGATAAATTCACATTTGTCTAGGTTAAGGGATATGTTCGCTTGCCTAAACTTGTGGAATATCGTGCTTAGATGTTTTATATGTTCGTCTAACGTTTTAGATACCACTAAGATATCATCTACAAATACCATGGTGTAGGGTTCCACCTCAGGTCCTAGGGCTTTTTCTAGACACTTTACGATGGCTGCCAAACTCGTGCTTAATCCGAAGGGTACTACCCTGTGTTGGTAGCATTTACTTTTATACAGGAAAGCGGTGTACTTTCTATTTTCTTCACGAATTGGAATCTGCCAGAAACTTGAGCGTAAATCTACCTTCGTCAGATACCTCGCTCCTTCACACTTGGTAAATAATTCGTCCGCAGTTGGCGCACAGTCATACTCCTTTAACACAATGCTGTTCAGCTCCCTCATGTCAAGGCACAGAGGTATCTCACCTCTTTTCTTCTTCACTACCACTAGAGGATTCAGGAAGTTGCTGTCCGATCGCTCTATGACTCCATTTTCAATCATGCGCCGAATTTCCAGTTCAACCTCTTCCTCATATTGCATTGGGATAGGGTACGTCCTCCTAATGACTTTCGTAGGGTCTGACACAACTATAGAGTGCTCGTATACTGTCGTCTGCGTCGGTACTTCACTAAATACATCACTGTATTCTTCTATCAATTCGTGCAGTTTCTCTTCTTCCTGTGCCGTCATTCCTTCATCTGCTGCATTCACATGTCGAGTTGGACCATACTGTATTTGTGGCTTGTACAAAGTAATAGGCATTTCACTTACCTTGCACTCTTCTTCCTCGCTATACATATTTAATTCATATTGAACATTTTTATAATTACACACAAGGGTATTATCATTAACATTAATCTTAGCATTTATTGCATTTAGTATATCGATACCTAAAATTCCATCATAGATCAATTTATGCATAATTATCATGGGGCGTTCTAATTCTAGCTTTTTATATGTCAGAGTTACATATGCTTGTTGTTTAACCCTTTCTTTTTTATTGGTAGCTGTTGTGATATTTAAATTATTTACGGGCAAAATTGCAGTATTTTTAAAATATTTCTTATTGCGTTGAACCCATGCAGCGTTAAGAACTGACAGCTGGCTGCCGGTGTCAACTAACATCCGTATTTTACACCTGTTTATTCCCACAGTCACAATAGGACATTGTGTTTGTTGTTCGTTGCACTTTATATTTTGTTCGGTGCTTAATAAGTCCTCTCTAATATCGTAGGGGTATATGTTGTTTATTTTATAAGTTTGCTTCCTTTTATTCAGTCATTGTGATGCCTTTGACGTAGACGGCCGACTGTGGAATGTTGCTGTCTCAATCTCATTCATTTTCTCCCTATCTTTCTTTATTGTTGCTTCGTCGTCCTTCCGTACTGCGGCAACGCGTTTGTCAGCTAGTTTTGAAAAATGTTTACGATTAGACGACCACACAGCGTCTCCTTGTTGTTTGGCTGTATTTATTCGTTCAGTCTCTGTAGCTGTGCGCGCCGTAGTGTTGTATATTGGTAGCGTATCATTTATTTTGTAATTATCACGGTGCGATGTAGTGTTTTGTATGGCTTTCTTGTCATCTCTGTGATAATTATAGTGGTGCTTTGCATGTTTTTGTTCCCAGTATTGTGTGTTCTTACCTTTATTGAATTCTCCGACTGTGTCACAAGGATTTAAAATTCTTCTATGGTTTTAATTCCCTGCGTATAAACTGCTAACTGGATATCTCGCTGGAAATGGTAAGATAACTTTGAAACAATTTCGTATTCTGAGAATTTAGGTTTAAGATGCTTTACACGTTCTATTTGCGCAATTGTGTACTGTTCGATACTCTGCTGTCCCTGTGCGTTGAACTTTCCATACTTGAGTTGATCCCGTACTTGTCGTTGGATATGTAAATTCCAGTATCGGTTCTCGAATGCCTCACGAAACTGCTGATATGTACTGACGTTATCTCTAATAATAGAGTACCATTGACTGGCTGAATCTCTAAGATATCGCGTGACGAAGTCTATCTTCTCGTCGTCATTTATTGTACTGCCAATCTTCTCTATTTCCTTCTCTACTCTAGCTAGGAATTCCATACTGTTCTCCCCTTTACCACCTGAGAACTTAAGTCTGCTCCTTTCGTCCATTGGCGTAGGAAACATGGTCAGTTGGTTCTGTCGTCTTCTCAACTCACTTCATAGCTGGTTCAGTTCCTATTGGATTTCCTCTTTCATATGTGATACATCTCCCGAACGGTCCTTCGTAGTTTCTTCAATTCTATTCTCAATGACTACAGTACGTGTTTCTATTTCTCTAAGTTTACTGGTATTTGTTTGCGACATATTATTAACAGTTTGAATTTTATCATCCTGCTCTCGCGTTATAGTATTTAAAGTATCATTTAAATTATCCTTTATTTGTTTATGCGATTCTTTTAAATCTTTTCTCCATTCGAGACGTAATTTTTTAGTTTATTTTCAATCCGTACAACTTGCTCATGTAAGGCTTGGTTAAAATTATTCTCTAAAGTATCAATACGTATGTTGGTGTCACCAATTTTTTCGGTTAACTGTGCATTACTGTCAATTATACTTTGTTTATTTCAAGATTATCAATTTTTAACTCTTCTAGCTCTGCGTGATTTTTATGGTGTCTTGTTTAAAATTTTCAGTTTGTTCTTCTAATTGTTTCTTATTAGATTCTTTTAATTCTATTCTAGCATTTAACTTTTCTGTCTGTTTATTTAAATTTTCTGTCTGTTTTGTGCTTAATTCATCGACCCAGGCACGCATCATCGTCTGGCATGCCTCCATATCCAAGTTTCCCGGAGTCGTCATGTTGAATTATAAAAAAAATATTTATTTATAATATTTAAGAATATTATTTTTATGGAACCGACTTATTAATTTTTATTAATTTATTGTTTCGTTATTATTATTTCTTTATTCTTATCTACTTATATTACAATTACACCTGTTTGTTGGGGTGGGCGCCAGTTGCGTTATTGAAATACAATATACACAACAAAATTAAACACATATAAAATATTCATTAATACAAATCAATTATTATACATAAATCCTATGCACACATATAACAATAGAGCATACATTTATTTATTAAATGTAGGCGTGTCGGGTCCCACGTTCATGGGCGACATTTACTACAACGATATAAAACGTTGTTGCAAATTTAATATAATTTAAATTTGTGGAGCCCCACGATCTTGGAGCGCCATTTACTACTTCGATACAACGTTAATAGATGTATGCGTGTCGTGCCACACGTTGACGGGGGATAAAATTATAACAATACAAATAACGTGTATGTGTAATTGGGGTTCAGGTGTAATTATAATAAGAGTAACTCTTTCTAAGAATCGTAATATGTTTCATTTATTACTTTAAACAAACATAAAATAAATAATAATATAAAAATAATGATTAATTCGCCATATGATATCCATTATCTATGGTTTCAAAGTTTTTTTACTTGCCGTGTTATCATCACAAACATATATCTTAAATTCTAGATATTATATTGTAAATTGTATATATAAACTTTTCTTCATTATATTAAGATTTCTTGCCTACTCAGTCTAAATGTGCTTTTGTTAACAATTATTAATACATTCTTATTCTATATTTTCTTTATACCTTTCTACGGTTTTATAATCATTTTAGCACACTTAATTGATTATTTTCAATGATTCTACGTTATGTGCTTTTACTAAGAAAAAGTTAAATAAATTAATTACTTGTTCATTTTCCCAGCAAGAATTTAACTTATCGTTTCATTGACTGTTCATTCATTAAAGAAAAATAATTAAATAATTTTCTGATTACACATGAATTACATTGACTTTATCTCTATCTACATACTTATTATTTACTCTTACAAAAAAGTGTTGTTTTTGTTTTTCTCTTTTTTTTTATTAAAGTCTTTTAATGTCTTTCTCTTTGATAATTATGTATTGGTTTTTCGTCACCTTAAACTCCGCAGAGTTATCCCATGTCCTCCAGTGATTCCTTCGGTTCGATCCTCCTGGATGTCCTCTTGTCCTCACTGCTCGTCCTCTCGTCTCTCGTCCTTCATGGTACATTGGCTGCTGTAGACTATGATGACATGTTGCTCTGGATCTGTAGCTGTCATGATAGAAACGTCTCTAGTCCTCTGCATCTCGTTCCTCTGCTAGTCGTGCTCTCATCCTCTGTCAGGAGTTGATGTTCTTAGCTGGCGACTGCTTGTAGACGTCCGACGATTTCTTTGTTACGGTACTTTTTAATTATTATTTTCATTAATACTTTAAATTAAAACATTGCCGTAATACTTTATAAGTTAAGCTACAAAAATCATACTGATGTTAGATTTAGCGTCTAACTTTGTCCAAAGTAGTTTAAAAAATTCGCGTCTCGGACGGCCATAGCGTACCGCCGCGACTGTGAATGTTAGAAGAGAGAGATTAGCTCTCCTGGGCTTCTATTTATATCCACTCAGAAAACTGCACCTGTCGATTCAGGAATCAGCCTGTCGACAGTTGAAACATGGCATGATAGCCCCCACTCTCGTCTCATTTCACATAATTGCACTTTTTCGCCAATCGCACTGTTTAACGCAGATTTCACGGCGATAAAATATTGTCTAATTTAATGACCTATGTGATGTGCAATTTTCATGATGCTCGCACTACTAGTGTAAGTATAATGCTTTAAAAATCGCACTGGATTCGCACTGCTTGTCCGAATTACCGTACGTAAAATTCGCACTGTACTCGTGTCCGATTTTTACACATCTTTAGAAGTTTTTACCTTCTCGCTAACCTTTATGGTTTGCTTAATATTAAATATACTCTAAATTTAGCATTGACTTGGGGTGAGGTCGCAAACTTTCAGGATCAGACAGGCTTCACGCACACACATTATTTACTTGTATACACACATGCAGTGGTAATCGCGTGATGTTTACCTGTTGGTTCCTGCTTGAAAGCCAGCCTCCAATCTCACACCTGCTCGTCTATTATATATTATTGAAATTAACTTAAATATTTATAATATACTATGTATGTGCATTACAGCCTTTACTTGTATTGTCGCAATATATATATATATATATATATATAAAACCATATATATAATCATGTATATAAAACCACATATACACACATTTTTGGGGAACAAAAGGGTGCCTTGTTTAGGAGGGGGCCCACAATCTGGTTTGCCTAGGGGCTCAGAATTCCTCTGGGTGAGCCTGATGTCATTCAAGGAAGTTTCTCTGTCTGTCTGTCTGTCTCTCTCTCTCTCTGTCTCTCTCTCTCTCTCTCTCTCTCTCTCTCTCTCTCTCTCTCTCTCTCTCTTGAACACTACCTTCAGGAAACATTTCTTTCATTCTTCCTTTATTCACCCTCTCCACAATCCACTTTGTTTATGTTGTTCTTTCTCAGGTGCACTGACCAAAGACATTTCAATCCACTTGGGCAGTTTTGACTGTCACGCTTCCAGAGTTCACTTTTCTTGCAGCAACATCCACAATAATTCAAGCAAGATATAAATAAATTTAATTACTGTTTATGCAAGTTGCATTCTCAAATGGTTGTCAACTTTGAATATTGTAATATAAAATCAACACGCTTGTGAGACCTGCACGTATTGAGTCCAGATATAGAGTGAAGACTGATGGTTGTACAGTACGTTGGATTCCTTTAATGTAGTAGTTGGTCTATGATAGAGTGACCCGCTGGTTCCTCTCCTGTAGAATATTTCCTTGCAGGTAATCATGAATGCTGTGAAAGTGGACCAAGGTGTGATAGAAATATTAATATTCAAGGGGTATCTTTAATAAAATGACACAAATACTTGCTTATGGAGATGATGTTGTAATTATTGGTAGATCTTTGCTTAATGGTAAAAAAGACTTCCCAAAACTGGATGAAGAGGCATGCAAAATAGGACATAGAGTAACTGAAGGTAAGACCAAAATAATGCTGTCAAGAAGGAAGAGACACATACAACACCTGCAGCATTATGTGTTTGATGATTCCTCTTTTGAAGCAGTCTCTAGTTCCCAGTACTTTGATTCTATTGTCAGTGGACACCTTGATGAAATGGAGGAAATAAGGAGAAGAACTGCAGCCAGAAACAGAGCATATTTTGGCTATGGAGCTTTTGGACAGATTTGAAACTAAATTCTTTAGACCCAACATGTGAAAAATAGGATATGGCAAAAATAAAAAATAACTGTATGCAGCTCATGATGGTCTCAGCATTACCTCCTTCATTAAAATACAAAGACTGAAGTGGATAGGTCATAGCCTAGTAAAGGAAGACACCAGGGCTGTCAAAAAGGTCTGGAGTGTGATGTAGAGGACTGCCTAGGAGTTGGTGGTAAGATAGTGTCCTGTTTCAAAAAACTGATAGGAGTGATCTCAAAGAGCTGAGGACTCTTTTGACATGGATGAGTAGGTCAAGGGCCTCTACTTTCTTCTGTTATGCCATCGAAGAAGACCAACCAACTAGAACAAAACACTTTATGTACAGGAACTTGTACATGTCAAAAAATGACCCAATACATGCAGGCGAATTTTTCTGACAATGCAATATGGGTTTTCTAAATTTTTGAAAATGCAACGTAAAATTAATATTTTTTCATGGACATTTGTTTTATTAATTCCATTATTTGTAACAAATGTTAATTATTTGTTAACACAGAATCTTAAATCATATTAAACAATAATTTGCAAACATAATTAAACAGTCTAGTTTTAAGAAATTTTAACTCAACTGTAGGGTTAATATACTGGTTCCACTTTATTTACACACTTACTGCACTGTTTATTTAATTTTTCTGTAAGTAATGTATTATAAAAATAAAATACTTGTTTGTTGACATATGATGTAACACACAAATAATTTCGTTATCATGGCTTGTACACACTTGTGATTAAAGGCCACAAATTCATGTTTTTCTTTTACTGGTGTCACGAATAATGCGGACAACAGGAATGTTGCGAAGTGTGAGGACACTATGATTCTGGAAATGCACTGACATCACCTCCTACTATGGCAGAAATGAATATTCTGATAAAGAGAAGAAGCAGTAAAATTTTTCGTTTACACTATATCAAATCCATTGTATTGGTTGCAAGAGAACAATCCAAATACACAGAGGTGTAGCTCGACCAAAAAGGGCCGAAAATGCACCAATTAAGTTGTCCTTGATCACAAGGGTTTGAAAATGAATGACAGAATCAGCTTTCTTTTAAGAGACAACTTCTCAAAATAAAGGGTGTTTCTATTCAGTGGTGAAAAAGGCAGAGAAACCTGAAGCACTTAAAGGTATTTTTTATGGATGTTATGTCCAAGAGTTATAGTAAGCAGTTTTTGTACTCAAAATTACAAAAAACTGAGAAAATCAGAAGCCACTTCCTCGCGGTAACCTCTGGATACAGCAGAAGCCGGCTATGAGTCTGTTTAACAATAAATTACAGAAAATCTGGAAACAGATCAGCCTAATGACTTTAACAGAGAGAGTGTGAGAGAGTGAGAGACGAGTTGCAAGGCGGGAGAGTAGGCTTTACATATGTCATTCTTCACTTACGTTCTGCATTCTTCTTTCATTGCACTATTCTGTTACAAACACATTTCTTTGCACTCTTATTTACAATTAGACACTGTACGTGTGTCCCTACTATTCATGTGTATTCGTGTGTATTTTACTTCTTATGATAGTAGGCCCATGTGTGTGTGTGTGTGTGTGTGTGTGTGTGTGTGTGTGTGTGTGTGTGTGTGTGTGTGTGTGTGTGTGTGTGTGTGTGTGTGTGTGTGTGTGTGTGTGTGTCTGTGTGTGTTCAATCATTCACTGATGTACATATTTGTATGTGTGTGCATGAATTGCAAACTATTACATTTTGAACATCTCAGAACTAAAAATGCCCTTACAATATGACTCTGGGGATAGAGTGTCAGGTATAGATCTACAAAAGATTATAAAAACCTTATTGGGTTAAATTTTATTGCACTTTAAGGTACCTTAAAAATAATTTTATTTTATTGTACCAAAGGTTCTGCTCACTCTTCTCAGTGGGTGAAAGAGACATACAAAATGCCAACAACTGGAATGTTGTGAAGTGTCCGGACAGTGAGACACTCTGATACCTGAGGAGGGCAGACAACATCATCACAAACATTTGACCTAAGAAATGTGCAGACTCTTCCTCTGCAGACCATGTGACAGACTATAGGGGCATGGAGAAGAGTCAGTGAATATATTTTGCATTAGACCATATCATATTCATTGCATTAAGATCTGAAACATATTTGCAAAGTGAATCTCATCAAATTTATCCAGGCTTTGGATTTGCAAAATGATAGTTTTGGCAATCATTTTAATGTGTTTAAAATTGGCTTTGGGTGTCTTACTTGTTGTTACATTTCTGATCTTTTTTAATTTCTGAACTTTAAGGTATTTATTATTTATTTTTTACTCTTCTATGAATTCAAAATAAAGAATTCGAAACTAGAGTAGATCAATGTTAAACACACACACATCTATAGATTATATTATTATGTAAACAAATTTATCTAAACATCTATTATAAATAAATATAAATATAAATTCAACATTGATATACTCCAGTTTCTGAATGAAGAAAATAGCTTTCAAGCAGATTGATATCTCCAGTTTCTTCATACTTTTGAACTGTCCTTACTATCCTTTCATCCAGCTTGATGTACTTTCCTTCCTCACCTTTTCTTCCATTCTCGTATACGGTTGGTGTCCTATGGTGCTTTTTATGATATCTTTCATCTTGTGTTTGAGATGCAGAAGAATATTGTTGTTTTTTTATTTTAAGATGCCATCCCTCAACAGCGTTGGTTGTCTTGTGTTTCTTTGGTAGCATGTCCACAGGGATAAAGGGCTTTTTTCAATTTCTGGCCAATGATTGACAAAATAATCGAAAACCCCAATGAGCTTTCTCATTATCAGGAGCTTCAGAATGGGTCTTGACGAATCCACCTGCTACATGTTCTTGCTTAAGAAAGGCGAGGGCTATGCACATCCTTATGTAGAGTCTTAATTCTTGGTTTTCTCAGTAGTCCATGGTAAGACCAAGCTCCTGTACTCTCCTGAACTTCAACTAGAAAAGAATAAGTTTCACTGTCAGCAATTTTATTAGATATTATTAAATACAACTATTTCACTAACGACTCGGAACACAAAGTTTTTAATGAGTAAAACAAAGTTTTACCTTACAACCTGAACTGGTTTTCACTTTTAAAAAGCTTCTTCAGAGGATGGCACTAACCTCTGAAGAAGCTTTTTAAAAGTGAAAACCAGTTCAGGTTGTAAGGTAAAACTTTATGTTTTTACTCATAAAAAACTTTGTATTCCAAGTCGTTAGTGAAATAGTTGTATTTAGTTAAGTAACAGACATGTAATGGACAACGAAATCCTAGATTTTATTGCCATTGAAGATCTTTCAGTCCATTTTCAGGACGAAAGGGAGGTTTTCAAAAATCTATCAATATATCCAGTCTTCTGGTATTATTTTTTATTTTGAACTTCTTACAATTCTTTTGCCCAACACTGAATATTTCTTCTTTCTCTTCACATTTTTAAGTTTGAACCTATTCTAATTTTATTGAGGTTAGATTTTTGTTTTCTTTTTCCAGGTATGTCAGCAAGTCCTTTATTCCGGGGTAAGCTTTCCGGAGTATTCTGTTCATATGGTGATCACACAACCTTCCACTGGATTGTTCGTTCTGAGTCACCTATTGAATCAGTCCAGTGGCGAATACAAGGGGGGTCATTGGGGTCATAACCTCCACCAAAACTTTAGACGATTTTTTTTTTAGTCACGGAAAAACATTTGACTCACACTTGCAAGTAACTTGCACATTCGCACATCCGAATATTGTAAATATTTACCAGGATCTTATTGGACAGTCTGCTACTTTTATAACTGAAAAGCAAGAGTTCTCATTGTGGGTTCAAAAGTGGAAGCGGGTAGTGAAAAACAAAGAAAAACTTCCAGATTCCGTTTTGGAAACATTGGAAAACTGCGATATTGACATGTATTCCACCATCCATAAACTTCTGCGGATTCTGGCTACATTTCCAGTCAGTGCAGCAACCGCAGAGCATAGTTTTTCTACCCTGCATCGGCTGAATACTTGTATTCGGGCTAATATCGGTGAAGAAAAACTCACTGGGCTTGCTCTCATGTCGGTCCATCGAGAAATTGCACTGGACCCAGAAGCCATTATTCTTAGATTTACTAAGACAAAGAGGCGCCAAAATTTTTTATTGTAAATATTTATCCTTACCGAGTTTATACTGTTTTTTTTGTTCCTTGTTTCTGTTTGCTTTCTTAAATACAGAGAAGTACATTGACATGTTGTTTTAATTTAAGACCCTTTCATTATTGTTCATAGACCTCTTTTGAAACATATTATGTTATTGTTTAGGAATATTTTTAATTAAGGAAATTGGAGTATTTTTAACATCTATAACCTTTCCTGGAAAAATTGTGTAAAACGCTTTACTTTGTAGTTAATTTTTTCTCCAATTTTATTGTTTTCCACAATTAATTTATATAGATAATAAATTGAAATAAACCTAAGGCAGTTATTATTATTACTCTTGTATTTTCCACGAAATTAACACACACAAATGTGTAAATATCTGCTACAGTTTTGCTGATACATGTGTTCAGGGTTGGTTCTGAAATCTCTCTACCCCCTCCCTCTTCACACATGTGTCCGGGGTCGGCTCTGAAAATTTATGGTAAACCTAGTTATGACCCCCCCCTAAAATATTAGTCTGTATCCGCCCCTGAATCAGTCATATACTTCAAGTGGCATTTGTGGATTCTCTAGCCACTGTTCAACAAAGCAGTTTAAAAATTCAGACAATTTGCTGTTTTTAACAGTGTGGGCGTGGATGTAGAACCAGCCTTTTTCTATATCAATAGACTGCATAAAAGCTAGCAGTGTGTAAATAGTAAATGTGTAGTCTCATTTCTTAATTGATTTTGTATGTTCTTATGAGCCCAACCTTTCCACAACAGACTCTGTACTAAGTGAAAAGAACGAGCTTGCATTTTCACAATTGGAAATACCTCTTTTATTGCTGAAATAGTGACATACAACTTTCGCAGCAGCGTCACGAGCCCGCCAAGCTCCCCTACCAACGTTCCCGCCAGTCCCTTCTCCTACAGTGTTGGTGTGAAGGAGGAGTGATTAGCATACATTACACAAATTCAAATGATGCACACACGTGCGTGTGCCTTTAATTCCGCACACACACACGCTTCAATTTTATTCTTTTCATTTTGTTTCAATTTTTGTTTGTAATTTTTATTTTTATTTATTTTTTATTAAACGCACGCACGCCTTCAATTCTTTTTATTTTGTTTCTTTTTTTAATGTTTATTTTTAGAGCTTTTTAGTTTATTTTCACGATTATTTATATTAAATTAATTACATAATCTAGGATTGTGAATTAATTCTTTGTTTAAAAAAAAAAGCGAACGGCATTTTCCTCATTTCAGGCGACAGTTAGCGACTCTATTAGATTCATTTTGAATAATGCAATATAAAGAATAAAAGTTTATAGTAATAACATAAATAATAAACACAAAATGAATGTAAAGAATGAAAAAAAACACAAAAGAAACGTATGAAAATATAAGCGTATGTAAGAAGAAACGAATGAAATAACTAACTAAAGAGTAACTTTGAAAAATAAAACAATGTAATTAACTGCACAACATAAAGGTAGACTCCAAACAGAAACGATAAATATGTTAGTGGTAGTGGTATGGTAATCACCCATCCTTCACACCGCTACTGTACAGGTAGGGTCTGGCGGGCACGTTGTTGGGGGTGATTGGCGGGCTTGTGACGCTGCGAGAGTTGTTTGTAGACACTTACTGGAAAAGACTCCAAATATGATATAGTTTTATAGCTGAATAATAGATTGTTGGAGCTGTGAAAGTCAACATGCTGACTACAGAAAAAGTAGTACTTTAGCGGTGTGTAGACGGGGTGAGTGTAGGCAAAACAGAGAATGCCCAATTTTAACCTTACTGTGTTACAAGCATTATATTTCATTATTAAAGCATTCAGTTGTTAATTTGTTAAAACCGTTATTAAACACCAAAACGTTCTTCCATGACCGCATGCACGAAAACATACATACTTTCGCATGCAATTAAATCATGCAATCTTTTAGACTTTTACGATAATTTTTTTAATCATTTGTGTTGTTTTTTTGATAATGGAAATTTTTATGCCAAAATATTAAACATTTCTAATTATACCATTCAAAAGTCTACAGATCTGTGGAGAGCGTTAGACCCATGACTCCGTTATTTTTATTACTGTGGTCAGAGCTCAGAGGTAATCCATGAGTGGGTTTATAAATAAGTCCAGATAACTATAATTCGAATTACATAATTAATTTCAATAACATAATCAAATTTTATTTATAACATTAAATAACATGATTTTTTTTTTAACGAATGTCTTCTTTAACGAATACAAATTTCATGTTTATTGGAATCACAACATATCCATGTAGTCAAATGGTGATATTATCTTTCGTAATTGGCAGTACTGTATCTAAAAATTGTCTACGGAGTTACTAGCGTCTAGGCATGCAGTGCCAGTTGCCAGAGAAGAAGGATTAGCAGAGCGGGTCGGCGTGGTGGGTATGAGAGGGAGAGAACGTAGTTGGAAGGGAAGACACCCCAATAAATAATCTGACTTCTTATCTTGTTAATGCGTTCATGTGCAAAGTGGCATGGTAATAAATTAGCTCTTCAAATCCGAGACAAATATAATCTTGGCCATGAATAAGTCGTAAAAAATAACTCACAATTTAGTTAACACAAAAGAGTCAAATAAGTTATAAGAATGGTGCAATTGCTAATTTACCACACACGCAAATTAAATATCATTAAGACTAATTCACTAAAGTAATTATTAACCATGTATACCATCTTTTTCATGATTTAATTCAGTAGTAGGTCCAGAGCTAATGTCTTTCTTTTGTCATTCGATAATTTTTTACTATACTTTTGGACTTTGCTTTTTTTTAGTTTTAGTAAATCTCCTTCGATGAGTAATGTTTATAGCCTATTTCCCGAAGAAATAGCACTTGTGACCTGCAAAATAAAACAAATTACTATTTATCCTAAAATCAAAGATAAATTAAAGATAAATTTAACCTTTTGTCCATATGAAACATTTAAGATATTGTAGATAATGAATAATTAAATCTTACATAATTGACATGACAACCCTTCAGTTTAATAATGATTTAGATTAACTATATGAACAGAATCTAACTGACTGTACTTCTGTTTGGAAAAAATATTTTATTTGACTACTAAATGATAGTTTTATAAAAAAAAAATGTAAAAATAAATCCAATAGATATTATACACTGTATTATATATTCTTATCAATTTAATGGTAGGAGTTATACTCCTTACGTTTTCGGAAGGCACCTAAGAGATTAGGAGACCCTCGCCCACCAACGCGCACTCACACACACACACGCGCGACCAGTTTGATCTGCCTCTAATGGCGCTTCGATGAGTCACCTACTAGGCATTGAACGATAAAACTATGAAAATTTGTATTCTAGATTTTACATAAGTTATGATATATTTTTTGGATTCTATATTCAATTTCCTTCAAAATCGGTCCAAACACGAAATAATTACGACATTTATGAGCTTTAAAAAGACGCCAAACAGCTAACACGTAGAATAGTGTTGTGTTGAGTTTTGTATTTTTTGTTGTTTTTGTATAGGATTTGTCTATGTAATTTGTTTATTAAATCAAGGTAAACGTAAAAAACGGGTACAACCCTGATTTAATAAACAAATTACATAGACAAATCCTATATAAAAACACAAAAAATACAAACAACACACAACAAAACAAATACATCACACTCACATACTACAACTGTAACACACACAGAATTGCCAACACATTCAGAAAATACAATTACAAAATAGCATACAGAACCAACAATACCATCAAAAAACACATTAACGGCACAAACAAAGACATAGACACATACAACAAAACAGGCGTATATAAATTAAACTGTAACGATTGCAAAGATTTCTATATAGGCCAGACAGGAAGATCTTTTTCCTCCAGATTTTCTGAACACACAAAAGCATTATCCACAACAACAACATACAATCCACATTTGCGACACACACATCCAGACAGAAAACCACAGTTACACCAATATAAAAAATAATCTTGAAATTTTACACTACCTACCCAAAAGTCGCAAACTCAACACCGCAGAACAACAAGAAATATACAAACACAACAAAACACAACCAAACAACATACTCAATGAACATTTACAATTTAAATCAAACACACTATTCGACACAATAATACACAGCGCATACAACAATTCAGAATCCCGCGCCAACTCCCTTCCATCTCCACACTCCCACACACAACCAGTCACCTAAAAAACCGTTACAAATTACCGACTACTTGACACATTCCGTATTCAAACCTCACTGAAGAAGGAGAATACAACTCCAAAACGCCGTTTGAGGGAATATCAACAAGTACGTTTCACAAGTGAAAGTACCATTAAATAATAATTATTAAGTGCTGTGAAAAAGGTAGTGATGAACATTCAAAATAAAACTTTAATGTTAATCTGGCGGCAAATAACACATAAAAATATGGTATTTTCGAGAATTTATTGTTATTATTTAATGTACACATAGCTTGATTATCTTCCAAGTTACATGAGACTAACTAACATTCCAAAAAATAATAAACAAATTCATAAAATGAAAAAACAGTAACGTTTGTATTATTTAACTACAATTAATTATTCTTTTGATACTGTAGGCCAGCCGTTCTCAACCTGGTGCTCGTGAGCACTGTAGAGCTCGCGTAACTAAAAATGGTGCTCATCATGGATGTATAAAAAAGTGCTCGCGAGCAACAGTGACCCCTAATTTTCAATTATGAACTATATAGCACGGCCGTACAGCTGTTGTCCACCAACAACTGAATATAGCAGAATACTGTTTGGAAACCTTTGTTACTTCTAAGAGCACAACTTGCAATGGTTTCCGGAATTGCCCGTAGTTTACAAGCCGATACCGACTCTATTGTTTGCAGCTTTAAAAGGCAGAGACAGGCTACGAGGGGTTTATTACTGTAGGCGCCAGGTTGTCTCATCTTGTAAATGGGCTGTTAAACACGTACTAGTACGCTCAAAAGAAGCGGTTATTCAAAATATTTTAATTTTATTGCCTCTGAAATCCCTAAACTTGGCAGCTTTAAGTACGTTCTCACAGAAATAGTCACGTAGCATTTTACACTTAGCTCAACCAATCAATTTTCAGATTTTAAATAGAAATTTTGAAATTTGCCAATGAGACTTTATGAGTAGCCACTACCATAGAGGTGGTGAACTGGCTGAGAAACCGTCCGCTGGAATAGAGAGATGGAATCACGTAGGGGTATTTCTGTCCTTGTCTGCCTCTAACGCTGAACTGACGCTGAATCAGCTGATCCGCGCGTGTTCCACTCTCGCGCATGCGTCAGTAGACAAGGATACAAATGACCTCTATGAATGTTTCTGCGTGGACATTGCCACTTACACGAGCACCTATAATTTGCCCCCTCTATCTATATACCTCTATGCATGGCCACTACTCTCCTCCCATCATGTTTGAAGGCATGTAAAGCAGAAATTAGATGTGTTGTTGATTTATCAGTTTTATTTAGATTGTGACTGGAGTGACATAGTGTAGCGGTGTACACCAGTTTTGTGACGTACTTTGGTTGTAGTATTGCTGTTCTGTTATTTGTGAAATACGCGTAATTATTGTCAGTTTGCAATTTTCCTTTCGCCTCGAAGTGTGTTGTGAACGTTCTTAAAAAAGAGACATGGATAAATTTGTAATACGAAAACGTAGTGAAGAATCGATACCTAAGTTACCTTCTTCATCAACAAAGATTCCAACAAAAGTAGCGAAGCAAAAAGAAAGAAACTGTATTCTTTTCAAGGTAACTGGGAGACAGATTTTTTGGTGGTCACTAATGACGAGAATACCGGAGTTATTTGCGTTTTGTGTCATGCACCTTTATCGGGTTTCAGAAAAGCAAATTGTCAAAGACATTATGAAACTCATCATAGTGCGTTTTCTGATCAATATCACACGGGATCAGATGCAAGGATACATAAAATCAAAGAGATAAAATCACAACTCCAACGTCAACAGAAGTTTTTTTCATTTAATGTTAATAGTTCTGTTAACAAACTTTCAACCAAAGTGTCTGTATCTGTGTCTCATAAACTTGTTCAGCATGGGATGCCATTTACAAGTGGAGAAATTGTGAAGGAGTGCATAGTTTCCGCAGTGACAACTCTCGCTGAAAGTATACCTGAGAAATACAGAAGTGTTTTGATTAATGCGGCAAAAAATGTGTCACTTAGTAATGACACTGTTGCCAGGCGCGTTGACCTCATCGCGGCTCAAATTAAACAAAAAGCGGTCCAGAAACTTTCTGAATGTAGTTATTTTTCTCTTGCTGTTGACGAATCAACAGACATTACTTCTGTAGCACAATTGGTGTGCTTTGTACGTTGTATAGATAATGTGGGAATTGTAGAAGATTTCTTTTTAACAATTTTACCGCTCCCGGGTACAACTATGGGGCAAGACATTTACAACGCTGTCGCGAATTTCCTGAAACCTAATGGCATTGACTTATCAAAGCTCGTGTGTGTGGTTACTGATGGCGCACCTTCCATGGTAGGTAAAAATAAAGGATTTGTCGCTCTTCTGAAAACTGATGAACATTTTCCTCCCTTTGTTCACTATCATTGTTTAATTCACGTTGAAAACTTAGCCAGTCATCTTATACCTGTTCCTGAAATTTCAGAACAGTTAAAACTGATAGTTAAGTTGATCAACTTTTTGTTTTCTAAACCCCTGAATAAACGCTTACTAAAAGTCTTCTTGCATGATTTATCAGCGCCAAATTCAGAACTAATCCTACATGCGGATGTTCGTTGGCTAAGTCGCGGGGAAGCAATTACAAGGGTCTGGAAATTTTTTGAAGAAATCAAAGCATTTATTTCTGCTAACGATTATGTCACTAAGTTTCCAGAAATATTCGGGGATGATTTCAAGATCAATCTTGCTTTCATGGTAGACCTATTTCAATATCTCACCGTCCTGAACAAACGTCTCAGAAAAACACAATTTGTGAACTGAAAGGAATTATATTTTCCTTTCGATCAAAGTTACAAAGATTCCTCGGGACGGCAAGTAAAAATGACTTGGTTCATTTTCCTGAACTGGCACATACACTCTCGAGTCTTGGTCGTCCCCACTCGGAGTGTCCTAAACTTGTCGTTCTGGCAATTCAAGATCTGTTGAAAGAGTTTGCTACACGTTTTCATGTACTCGAAGAAGTGAGCCGTTGTTTAATATGGTGCTCAATCCATTTCAATTCAATGTGGACTCTCTCAGAAAAATTCAGATTATTCAACAGCACAATCTTGCTCGCGCGGAACTTGAATTATTAGAGCTCCAGTCCTCTCAAGCCTTAAAATATCTTTTCGAAAAGGAAAGGATCACAGATTTCTGGGGTGGAAATGATACAATGAAATTTCCGACATTGCGAAATGCTTCTCTCAAATGCTTGGCGATGTTTGGGACAACCTACTTGTGTGAAAAATGTTTTTCATTAATGAAATACATCAAGAACAAAGCACGTTCAAGATTACATGACTCACATTTGGAGGACTGTTTACGTGTGGCTGCAAGCGACTTCTCCTGAGATATTAGTGAAATTCTGAGTAACATTCAGGCCCAATGATCTCATTAGCCTGGTGAGTGTATTTATTATTATTATTAAATTTTCATGGTGCTCTCCCACTTGCTCCGGATTATGAAAGGTGCTCTCAATCACAAAAAGGTTGAGAATCCCTGCTGTAGGCCTACTGTCTTGTAACTATTAGTACTTTCTGTACCTTGGATTGTATTTTTTTTTTTTTGTCTTGAGGGGGGCTAATAAATTTAACACAGTAGACTTATATACCCATAATTTTATTGAATAATTGACTTTCTTTTGCCATCACATTGTCTTAGATTTTAGTCTACATCAAAATAAAATTCATTCGTATACCGTATATAATATTTACTATTTATTTACTATTTTTAGAGCCGTAAGTTTATGTAAGCTACTTAGCATTTTCTTAGACATTACGCGTTTTTTATCTAGAAGAATTTAAAGTAAAACGGTTTAGAATACTGAGAATTGTATGACACAAAACGTAGCCTAATATAAAACTACTAGAAACTAAACTGAGAACAACTAACGTAATATAAAAACGATAAACAAAAGCCTTCTAAAACTGTGAAAACCAGTAAACTTTTACACCACCACAAAGAATTGCACAGTAGTTATTCGGAACGACTCGGTTATTATCGGCTGCAATAGCCTCTTCCCTACCTACCGTCCCCCCACTTTGATGCTCTGCTCAGTCGTTATGATGTGGCACTGAAAATGTAGACGCCATTTTGGTCACCGCCTTGTAGTGTTTTGGATCTTTCGTTCTTTGAAAGTAAGTATAGTTAAATAGTTTCACCAGCACGTTCAAGTACTTCAAATATTGCTTACAGGTCAATACATAATACTTGTGCTATATCTTATTAAAAAACCAAAAACGTAGAACAGGTTATTAGAAGTTGAAGGAATATTAAGAGGCTGGGCATGCCAGTTATGTCGTGTAAGAAATCTTTTTTTAAATGACTTTTCAAGCAATCTAGCCCAACCGGCACGCTGGAGAATTCGTTTACTATTCACAGAATACAATTTTAGGTAGTTCACTAAAATTAGATGCAGAATATTATGCAGATTAGTCACAGTTTGCTCCCAGGGTAAGGTAAGTAGCCTACTGGGAGGGGCGAATATTTATAATTTGTAAAATGTGTACTGGAATGAGTTCCAGTATGCACGCAGGTTGAAGCTCGAGACCCAGTGATTGAGACATTATAGTTTTACTTAACTCGCTATTCCAAATATTCACTGTTTTTTGTACAGACTGTCGTAAACTGAACCTGTGTATCGACTTAAAAACATTAATTTACTGCTACCCTTGAAGTGTGTTTCAGTTTTAGTGTCTTAATGACGATTTTCAACAAAATTAAGTGTCGCAAATGTAAAATAGCTAAGTAATTTGAAAAAATAAAAGTTCTAAATGTTGACACGGTTGCATAATCTGCGTCCGCCATTACGTTGTGTGAGTGTATGTGTGCATCAGTTTGGTTGTCGTTCGTTCATACCTGCACGTAGCCCCGTCCATCCACGTTTTCGTGGAATTTCGCTGCTGAGTGTGATGTAAGGCGCAAACATTCTTTCGCGCTCTAACCAACAAACTTGGATTAAAAACATTTACAGAAAAAACTCAGTAAAAGAATAGTGAAAACACTTACAAAGTCAATATTTAGACTGTTATGGAAATATACACCTACGGATTGGCGTCCTGATAATTTACTTATAAGAAGTATAAAAACATTTTATAATTTTCACTAACTTTATACATTTAAAAGTGTAGTTAAATATAGTGCATTATAACGTTGTTATACGGTAAGCTGTATTATATGTTGTTATTTAATTTTGGGGTACCGGTAGCGCTCCACCTTAAGGTTTACCCACAAGGCGCCATTTCAATTATGGTACGCTAAAATGCGATGTATATTTTCATTGTAAACATACATGTGACCAGTTTTATTATTAAAACAATGTATACCCAAATTATAAACATACCGTACATGTTCCTTTTGTAATATGCTACTGATGTTGACAGTTTTGGGAAGGGTAATGCCTTCTGCAAATTATATGTGCAAACATAATTTTTTTCAGAAACATTTTTACTGTTATCTTGCAAGAAGGCTCTGGCCTTATCAGCCTGAGCCTGATGTAGGCCTAACTGTTTTTCATTTTTCTGTTGCTCTTTTTTCTCATTGTCATTTTCAGCTTCGATGTTAATTTGAAGATGGTCACAAACATGAAACGTATCTTTAGAAGGAACTTTGAAATGAAGGTTAAATTTAATAGAAAATACATGATAGTAATACTTCATTTTGACAGATTCCGTTCTTTCGCTTTCACATTTTTTAACATAAAGATCATACATCTTTCGAATATTCAAATCTGGATTTAAATATTTCTTGTTGACATCTTTTTTACTGTAATGGCTCTGGTAACACGGAAATGATTTTATATGCGACATTGTATTGTACACAATGCATATTGTACATTAGGTCTTACCCATTTAATTTTAAAAATCAGTGCTTGTTAAAATGTCACATTTTTAAGATTTTTAAAAATAGAAATAAAGCATTGTTATCATTAACATAAGTCTTATATCATATAACAACCATTGTATAAAAAAATAAAAGTAAGCAAAACTGACATAACCTAAAAGTGTAGTTGAAGCATACCTTCACTCGAGTTCCACCCTTCATTCGGAGACTGCTCTTTATCTGAAGCCATTCTAGACACAAGAAAAATTAAATCTGTTGTTTTCAAATTTAAAAACAATAGGCTAATCAACAGCTAAAGAATAGTCAAAACCTAAACACTATTGTCATGTGTTTAGAAGTAAACAAAACATAACAATCAGCTGATTCATCTACAGTTCCAAAGTGGACTTGGTTTACTGTAGTCAGTGGCGTAGCTAGGCTTTTTGGCGCCCGGGGTAAGGAGATCGTCGGCCGCCTCACCTTCACAATTAAAGGGGGACTAAAGGGCAAAAATGAAGGCTCATCCAGTGAACAAAGTACTTAATAAATGCAAATGTGTAGATTTTTGCACGAAAGCACGTCCAACAAACGTCTTAACAATATTTGTTAAGCCAAAATTAATAAATTACATATTATTATATTACCGGTATTCCGTTTCTATACATTTATTATTAACAAATGTAGATTATAAACACTGTAGTAGTATAAAAAATGTATAACGTAAAAATGTTCTAATAACCATGCAAATTCCATGTAGGTCTAAAGCGCATCGTCAAAACATCGTCAAAATGTATAACGTAAAAATGTTCTAATAACCATGCAAATTCCATGTAGGTCTAAAGCGCATCGTCAAAACAATATCCTAATGCAACATAAAGTTAAACAAAGAAGTACATTAAAAGTAATAAAATAAATCATGATTGCAGGTTAATGGTTCCGTCTTCTATTAATAAACACTTAATATTTATTGTTAATATTTAATAAATATTTAAAACGAGACATTTTGAAATGTAACTTTCCTGGTATTAATTGCTGCAAAGTGGGTTATTAAATCACTATAATCTAAAGACAAAGCAATGTCGTTTTCAATTGAAGGTATCGCTAGATTTGATACCCTGTCTTGAGATATTGTTGATCGTAGGTACGATTTACTCAATTTAAGCTTACTAAATGATCTTTCACAAGAAGACACAGACACTGGTAAAGTAAGAAAATTTTTTAAGCTGTTCCTAGTGTTTTGTAGCCTTCTAATCTCATTGAAGAAATATATTGTCGCAGCCCCTGAGACTTTTTGTTCTCTGTTAACTTTTTCCTTTTTAAATAAAAGTATGACGTCTTTCAAGTCACTGAGCAATTCTTCACTATTTAGTTCATGTGGATACAGTTTTGTAACTGCTGTGTACTTAATATTGATTTTGGAAAGCTATTCCTGAAAATGTATATCCCCATCATTTATGTACGCCTCAAATTTACAGAGGAACCCAAAGCATTTTTCTAACTCTTTTATGTTAGAGAAACAGCTTGACATTTCAACTGACAGTTTGTCCAAATTTCTATTAAAGAACGTCGCATTTCTTGCCGAATGGTTAATGCAGAATTATTTGCATACTCCCCTGTCATTCTTATCCTCTTTGTTATACTGACACCATTCATGACATAGCTGCTCTGCCTTAGTAACAACATTGTCACACAGCTCATTCCTCCAAACTTTTAATTTTTTTAATTTGTCCGTTAACGACTTCAGAAGTGTCAATGCTTTTTTTATCCATAGCATAACAAAATATTTTAACACGTTATGCACAAAGTATATTTTTATACATTAAACATTTATTCAAGTATTTTAACAAACCCAGAAAGTTTCCAGGATTTGGATTGTTAATAATTGACTCTCAATGTCCTATCAGTGCCAGGTTTTGTTGTGCAAGAGTTTCCTTGATCCATCAAGGATTTCTTTCCATGTCTTAACTGCTTTACTCAATTGTTCCTGAAGTAGATCATCAATAAGTCCCCCTTTATTTAAAGTACGTTCCAATTCCTTCCATTCAAAAAACGTAGAGCGATGAGCAGGACTATTTTCATGATCCTGAATACGGCGCTTTAACTTTCACCGTGATGAAAACCCATTTGTACAATTGAAATGGCTTTTTTAATAGGTTTTTTTTGTGGAAATAAAGTGCAACAAAAGCAAAATATTGATTTTTTAGTCGGAGAAAAACACATCCAAGTTCGATTTACCTTTCCACCATTTGCATGGTTTTATCAAACCAATATTTGTTTAAGGATCATCCAGCGTTATCTTCAGGAAAATGGCTTTCCTTGTTCTGCAACTGACTTGTTTCTCTATTCACCATTATATCTCGGAAGGATTGAGATTTCTCACTTGGCCAAGCTCCTATAGAGCAGCACTGGGAACACGGTCTACATTGTTTTTAGTAATGTTCTGTCCTTCATCGCCTGTAATTTCAAGATTGTACGGTGCAACATCATCCATGGTACTAGAACCAACTGAATCTTTTATTTTCTTGGATTTCGTTGTCCATGACGTGTCCGTTACTTAACTAAATATCACTATAATATTGACGACTCGGAACACTAAGTTTTTTGTAAGTAAAAACGTGAAGTTTTACCTTACAGCCTAAACCGGCTTTCACCTACAGAAGGCTTCATCACGTTTTTACTTATAAAAAACTTAGTGTTCCGAGTCGTCAATATTATAGTGAATCTTTTAAATGTACTTTGACACTTTCACAGTTTGAAGTATTCACGTCGTTAACTTTACTGTATTTATCAACAGCCTTGTCGCTAATAACATCCATATTATGATTGCAAGTCGAGTCCTCGTTAATTGTAATATTTTGACACTCAGTGTTCGATTTTCCTTGAATAAGAGGCTTCATAAACTCTTTGGAACTTGTAGTTCTTAATCTTATATTAAGAAAATCTTACATTCCTGTAGTTCTTAAGGAATAGTCATATCAAAGAAACTAGTTGTTTGTAGTTTTATAAACTGAAAACAATTTTTTCAAGTCTATGCTCACTTTGCCGCCCTCCTGGCTGTGCCGCCCGGGGCGGCTGCCCCCTTGGCCCCCCTTGCCTCTGACTGTAGCTCTGAATATTTTACACCAATTGCTCACAGCCAGTGGAGACTACTATCATCTAGTGGCTTCTTATAAAACTATGGACTTGGTTTGTTGTTGCAGAGAAAAATATAGAGTTTTTATCATACAATGCCATGCTTAACTGAAAAAAAAATTTGGACTTGGTCCATTGTGGCTCTAAGCCCTCGAATTAAATTTCCTTCTGTTAATGACCGCATATGTGGTCAAATTATTTGTTTAATGGTACTGAGAATGATGAAGGTATTCAACTAACTTTTTAATTATTAGCCAAGGTTTCAAATGTTTAAGAAACATAGTTTTATTTTTTATGTCAGTAGCCAAACAATTTACAGAATCTAGGATACAAAACATAAATAAACTGATTATATACTATACACTCTTTTTAGCTAAGGGTGTCAAAAAATTTTTATTTTCATACTTTAATTATTGTCAAACGTACTATTTTCCATAATTTCTACTTCTATTAAAATATATTTTAACACATTATATACATAAAAATGTGTTAAAGATAATTAATTTTTAGAAACAAAGGAAGTGAATTATGTGTTGTTTTTTCCTAGCATAATTTAAATATAATGTTTTTCTCAATTTAATAGAGGATTCAAGTATGAGGCATATGTCATGTCTCAACAAACAATCCACATGTTAATTTTGAATGAACTAAATAAAAATAAATAAGAACACTTTATGAAAGAACGCATTTTTTAAGAAATAATTTTTTTTTAACCTAACCTACTTCTAGCCTTATATCATTTATGTATTTGTCTAGTGGTGTTCTGTACTTATACTTGTTTCTTGAAAATTGTTTCTAATGTATAGGAAATGTTTGTCTTGTTGAAACAGAGAATCTGCAAAGATGACTCTGAAGAAAAAAAGAGTGTTTTATAGAGGCCATAGAATTTTTGTAAGGGCTGTAAAAGCACGGGTCAACTGCTATCAGGGCGTTAGTTTAAGTAAGTATGGTTTTATTTTAAGATACATTATTAGAAAGTATATGTAAGTACCAACAGAACTTGTGTTTTTGTTTCTGTCAGTTTCCCTTGCCATTTGTATTAGTTATGTAATCTTTAGCCCTCGAAGTGGTGAATATCACTTCTAAACTTTTATAGTTGGAACAACTCAAAGTTGAATGTATTCTCCTATGTTTTGCTTATAACTTATAAGCAACATGTAGATTGCACCATATTCTTATACAATATTTTGAGAAGGCTGTAGGGAAAGTTTGGCATATAATACAGTAATTTGTTTAGTCTATTAGTTTTGCTTGAAAATTATTTCAAAAATAGCATCACCTGACGAGTATTGTTGGTTATATTTTATATATTTACTGCTAAGTGTGTTTGGTTATGTTGCCTTTTTAAGTGTTTTTATTGTGATTTATTTCTTAATACTTTAAAGTAAATATGTTTTATGCAAAAAAGACACACAATTTTTTGCCATTTTTAAGCTAACTGTAAATGTTTTTCTTCCTAATGCACGTTTGATACATGGATAGGTATGAATTGTATTTTTGTGAAGTCACATGTTTGAGTTACAAAACACAATATATTGTTATAAACAAGGGTGAATCAAATACAAATTGGAATTTTTTTAAATGAATTTATTGATTAATTTACAAACTATATATACATCATTTTTCCACATAGTTTCCATTAACACCTGCACACTTTTTCCAGGGGAGTGGCAGTTCTTTATACCATTTTCATAAAACATTTTGGGACAAGTCAGAAACCAATCGCACACAAATTCTTCTGCCTTTTTATGCCAGAAAACTGTTGTCCCCTTAACACTTCTTTCAGAGCTCCAAACAAATTTAGACACTTAGTGACAAATCGGGACAGTAAGGAAGATGTTCAACAGTAGCCCAGTGAATTTGCTGCAATTTCTCTTGAGTTATGTCAGCGGTATGGGGCATAGAATTTTCATGTAAAAGCAACACACTGGGGATTAGGACATCATGTCTTTTTGACCGATGTGTTGCTTTCACTTTGTCCAGCAGTTTGTAGTAGTGTACTGCATTAACACTTTAGGTGCCGCACATTTCAGCACAAAACTCTATAGAGTCCCGGCTCCTGACGCAAAATACTTCAATAGAGTGCCGGCTGTTTTTAATGTTTTTCAAAAAATTCTTGTGAAACTATAACATAACCTAGAAAATTGGCACTTACCTTGTTTTAAACATTGAACCTTCCACTTCATAATTTAATGTAAAATTTTATTGTTTAATATAAATTCTTTCAATGAAACTTCACTTTTTTATACACAATTTTTATTTTACAAAAAGTTGTCAAAACTGTTACAGCACACAATAATATTATAAAATCACTTTAAATTACATAGAAGTAGTACACTTCATATACAGGAAACCCACCACATCAGACGTGGTCATACATAACTCATCCAACCACCCAACTCAACACAAACATGCAGCTTTCAACTACATGCTCCATAGGCTCACTTCAATACCCCTAAACACACATGACTATCAAGAAGAATTAAACACAATCAAATATATAGCAGTCAAAAATGGATACAACCCCGAATTAATAAATAAACTACACAAACGCATCCTAAACACAAAAAGTAAAACACATCAGACCAACAGCACACAACCCAGTAAATACATAACACTTACATACTACAATTCCAATACACACAAAATTGCTAACACATTTAGGAAACATAATTATAAAGTAACCTACAGAACCAACAACACCATTAGGAAACACATAAATAATACTAACAAAGACACAGACACATACAACAAAACAGGGGTATATAAATTAAATTGTAATGATTGTCACCAATTCTACATCGGCCAGACGGGAAGATCTTTTTCCTCCAGATTTTCAGAACATTTAAAAGCCCTCACCACAAACTACATACATTCCACATTTCCCACACATTTACAAAACGAAAACCACAGTTACACAAACATAGAACACAACTTGGAAATATTACACTATTTACCTAAAAGTAGAAAACTAAACACAGCTGAACAATTTGAAATATACAGATATCGCGCACTACAACCAAACAACATATTAAATGAACAATTACATTATAGACCACATACACTATTCGATACACTGATCCAAACACACAATTTGAACCTCAGCGCCAATTACCTCCCACCATTAACCCCCACCACACACACCTAAGCCCATAACCGTTATTCTGTTAAATGACATTCAGTATTTACTCCCACTGAGGAAGAGGCATATCACCTCGAAACGTTTGGGGAAGTGATAAAGAAAGTAAGTTCATATTGTGAAAGTTTATATATATAATAATATTTTATAAAGTGAATGAAGAGGATGGATCAAGAAGATAATTATAATACCGCCCACACAGCGTATTACATCCACAAATACAGGAATGTCAGAACACAGATAACTAAAACTTCCTTGAACATCGCATACAACAAAACTTGCCTCAAACACAATATTATACCCACACATGCACAAATCACAATAAATAACAACACACACGCCGCAATACAAACCAAATGTAAAGCCGAAATAATACACCTGGACAACATCATCAATGATTTATACCATAAAAATGATACACTAAACAAAACGGCATACAACCTACACGTAAAACTCACACAAATATTACACCACATTGAATTTGAACACATAATACTATATACACGAAGTTTCATAGAAAAAATCCAATTAAAAATACAGGAAAGACATAACAGAAAAATCAATAACCTTTTAACACACAGAAATGAAACCGTCCCTACACCGACACATAAATTTCATACACGTACAGTAAACACAACAATGACCAATTTCACTAATGATGAAATAAACCTATTAGATAAAGGTCTAAAACACAATTTAGGCATCAATCCAACCAATAACAACAATAATATAAGGCACACACGCGACATAGTCCTAGACGCTGAAACAGCCATACAACACACGCTTAACAGAGACCATGATACCATACGCCATGATATAAAACGCAAATTACAACACACACAACAATATGAATAAAAACAACACAATAATGACTTCCATACACTAAAAAACATACAACGTAAATTACAAGAACACAACCTAACCATACTCAAAGCAGACAAAGGTAATATAAATGTCATAATGGAAAAACAGGCTTTAAATAACAAAATCGAAACATTTTTTAATGAAAACAATATCACTAAATTAAATAAAGACCCCACCCCAAAATATCACAAACAAATAAACAAAACCCTAAATAACACAAAACACATAGTATCACCTGACAACATCAAATATCTAAAACAAATTAAACCAAACGCCCCTACACTAAATGCACTACCGAAATTACACAAACCAAATATTCCCATCAGGCCACTTATAAACAACACACAAGCACCTGCATACAAAATAGCTAGACACTTAGATGAATTAATCAGAAATAGCATAAATTTAACAAACAACACCTCTGTCAAAAATAATTTAGATCTAGTTAATAAAACTCAACATGTCCACATTCCACACAATTCCACACTAGCATCATTCGACCTAACAGATCTATACACCAATGTTCCCATAAAAGAAACCATAACTACACTAGAACAATTACTAAAAATAAATAACACACCTGAAACACACATAAAAGAGATCATCCATCTAACAAAAATTATCACTGATCAAAATTATTTCGCACACAATAACATGTTTTACACTCAAACAGATGGACTACCCATGGGCTCCCCTATATCAGGTATACTAGCCGAAATATTTATACACGCCATAGAACAGGAACACATACTGAACAATAACAAATACACTGATAAAATAATATATTGGCACAGGTATGTTGATGACATTTTACTCCTCTACAATGGCAACAAAAGACAAATAGAAAATTTCCACAAATACATTAACACTATACACCATAAATTAAAATTCACGCTTGAAATAGAACTAAATAATAGCATCAACTTCTTAGACCTTACAATCACCAAAACAAACAACACACACACATACAAAATATACAGGAAACCCACCACATCAGACATGGTCATTCATAACTCATCCAACCACCCAACTCAACACAAACATGCAGCTTTGAACTACATGCTCCATAGGCTCACTTCAATACCCCTAAACACACATGACTACCAAGAAGAATTAAACACAATCAAATATATAGCAGTCAAAAATGGATACAACCCCGAATTAATAAATAAACTACACAAACGCATCCTAAACACAAAAAGTAAAACACATCAGACCAACAGCACACAACCCAGTAAATACATAACACTTACATACTACAATTCGAATACGCACAAAATTGCTAACACATTTAGGAAACATAATTATAAAGTAGCCTACAGAACCAACAACACCATTAGGAAACACAAATAATACTAACAAAGACACAGGGGTATATACAACAAAACATATACAAAGATACAACAAAACAGGGGTATATAAATTAAATTGTAATGATTGTCACCAATTCTACATCGGCCAGACGGGAAGATCTTTTTCCTCCAGATTTTCAGAATATTTAAAAGCCCTCACCACAAACTACATACATTCCACATTTCCCACACATTTACAAAACGAAAACCACAGTTACACAAACATAGAACACAACATGGAAATATTACACTATTTACCTAAAAGTAGAAAACTAAACACAGCTGAACAATTTGAAATATACAGATATCACGCACTACAACCAAACAACATATTAAATGAACAATTACATTATAGATCACATACACTATTCGATACACTGATCCAAACACACAATTTGAACCTCAGCGCCAATTCCCTCCCACCATCAACCCCCACCACACACACCTAAGCCCATAACCGTTATTCTGTTAAATGACATTCAGTATTTACTCCCACTGAGGAAGAGGCACATCACCTCGAAACGTTTGGGGAAGTGATAAAGAAAGTAAGTTCATATTGTGAAAGTTTATATATATAATAATATTTTATAAAGTGAACGAAGAGGATGGATCAACAAGATAATTATTCTATAGAAGTTTTGTAACCATGTCAAATAACGTGATCGGCACTCTATGAAAGTTTCATCACCACGTGATGTGATCAGCACCCTAAGTGTTAACTGTTCTATTATTGAGAAGAAAATCTATATAAACAACTCCTCTCCAGTCCCAAAAAACACTGGCAAGAACCTTGCCTTCAGACACTTTCATTTTTGCCTTTACAGAGGTGGTTTCATTTTGCTAACATCATTCCATACCTGACCACTTCTTTTCAGCAGTGTAGTGCTGTACACATGTCTCATCACAAGTGAGAATGCACTTCAAAAATGTGTGTCCTTCATCTTCATATTGAGTCAAAAGTCTTGCTCAGTTTTTTGAACGGTATTCAAAATACAAAGGGCCCATTGTGCAGAAATTTTCTGATACTCAACTCATTTTTAATAATGAATTGCTAATTCAAATGTTTGCATTAATTTTACCTACTACATCGTGTCTGTCAACTTTAATGATGTGAACTTCATTCATTTTCTCAACAAGCGTTCTGCTGGTTTTGGCAGACACAGATGAGTCAAATTATGCACAAAATTTTATCCACTAGAAAATACCATGCAAGCATTTGCGTTTTTAATAACATCACATTGACAGACTTGCAAAATTTCACTTGGTTTAACATTTTAGTTTGTTAAATTTTAATTATAATATATTGCACAATGGCACTGGGGAGTCATTCATCTTTTAATGATTAACAGAATGATACCAGGGGGACATGAACTGCAACGATATGCTAGGGCATGCCAACTGCTTGTGCTTGTTAGTCTTGATACCACAGTCCCCTGTTGCTATGAATTTCTGGTTTATATTTGACTGACCCTCATATTAACCTTTTCAGTGGAAATGCTGCGCACGCACACACACACACACACACACACACACATACACACACACATGTATATATGTTTTTGCTACCATATGTGTTATTATCAACATGGAAAGATAACACTTATTTACGTTCTATACCTGTCACCCAAATAATGCATTTTTTGAATCATTTGAATGATTAGATGTTTTATGTCAGTAAAACTATAGACTGAAATCAAAATAATCTTCTATTTAAAAAAAATGTTAACTATGGCTTTGCACTATTATTGCATGACATAAAAATTACAAACTACAACGGATAATTTGTTCTTGGTTTGTTGTCCATGACGTGTCCAAGTGTAATTATGTACGTTTTCAAATTTACTGACTCAGGAGCAACACAGTAACAATACTTCTGGTTTAATTCTGATTTTTATGCAGGTTGCCATGTATCAGTGCCATTTTAAACAATGTAATCAATGTGGCATCATGTGTTGTAAACAGCTGATGTGGGCTTAATTCCAAATTTGTTTATGTGGAAGGGATTGCTGGTGTTGTGTTGCATGAATGTTGTATAATTTTTTTAATTTAAGAAACATGTAATGTGAATTAATACATAAACCTGTAATGGTAGAAATGAAAGACAAGCCCTGACCCCTTACTTACCATTAACCTGAAGAAGGAAGAAACCTACAAAAAACAAAATCCCAGAATCGCCATTCATATTTTTAAAGGAAGTATGTGAGAAACCACTTCATCATTCATACAAAAAAAAACTGATACATTAAACTAGCAAAACAATCCCCTTACAGAAGAACACCTAATTCCAGGAGTGTTGAGCAAACCCGTCGAGCACAGGTTAGACTAAGATAAGGTGACAAATAACAACTTAACACATGTTCATGTTAAACATGTTTTACTTTAATAACAAGCTTTCATTATTCATTTAATTTAATCATTAAACAAAGCTTAATCATTTACTATATAGTCTAATAATAACATCTTTTTTATATGATTTTTTTATTCTGTAAACTTGGTATTCTAACATAATTATAAGTGATAATGAATTACTTTACTTCAAGCAAATAAATCAGATTAAATGGAATTAAATCAAAATAATTCACATCAAATTAAATCAACTACCTCAAGTTACATCAATTTAAATATAAGTAAATGTTGTGAACGTTAGAGAAGCATATGCGTAGTGAAACACTATAGTGGAGGGAGTGGGGCGAAATATTGCAGTGGTATGGGTAACATGTCCTTAGTAATCTGTCAGCTATTGCTTTTCGCTCACAATTGTGTTATATTTTATAAATATGCAATGCCTCAACCGAGGGTCTGTGTTGTTACCACGCACTTTATAAGTTCAGTATCCCTATCAATATTTTCATGTACCACCACCTTTCTCCATACCGGCGGAAATTTCACTTCTCTAACTTTCTCAATCTTTAAATCAAATCCACCAGCACTTTTCCTTTTGTTTCATACTTATTTTTTACAATTAACCTCACACACACCCCCTCACACTACAGTTTACAATTTTTATTTATTACATTTTATTTATTAAGGCCTCCGTATCTTATCTTTTGCTTTGTACAAACCCTTCGTAGATTTGGCCATCTATGATTGCCCATATGGCACACATGCCCTTACCATCTTAACTTTTAGCTTCAATTGGGTCATCTGTACTGGTACATATATTCAGTATTTCCTTTTGTCTTCATTTTCTACACTTATCCTGCAAAGTCTACACCACTTCTCCAGTATTCCATTTCCACTTCTCTACTATTCCCATTGTAAAGTGTATTTTACATTTATGATGTTACACTACAACAGCTGTGCTCGCGTCCGTTTTGCCGGACGCCATTTTGAAACTGTTGGCAACATACTTACCAAGGTCCAAGGTTCTTTGGGTGAACAGGAGAACAGAATGGTGTTATTTGCAGTAAATAATTTATTCAAATAGTTAAAATTTCATGTTTATTGACCTTAGTAGTATTTTATCTCTTCTCCTTATTTCTTTCATAAATTGCCAAATACATATGAACAAATCTAAAAGTACATTAAATGAAGTTTAATTTTTTATGGTCAGATTGTACTATAAAAAAAATGATAACAAATATAGAAAATAGAATTACATTTTATAAATGCAAACCAGTACTTCTTTTGTTTTTATATATTCATACTCTCACACAATTTAATAACCCCACCCCTATGCTGAGATCTCAATTTCTTTGTTTTTATACTTTTTTTTTAATTTGATTTAACTTAGATGACAATTTCCATTATAATTTTGTAATTTGTTTACGATTTTTGAAATTTTTGTTTTAGCCTCCCCGATCCAGTACTTATCGATCCAGGAGCCACCAAGCCATACCACATATGCACTTTCGGTTATCCCTTATATTTTATTTCACTGTTCGTTCTCACTGACTCTACATGTTTTAAAAACTGGCAATTCTGTTTAATCACTGTTTAAATTTGGTTATTTTACATTTTCATGTGTTTTAGGCGGTTGGCCATGGACTATTTACGTGGTCGTACGGCACGAGATGGAATACAGACCTGCTGCAGTAAACTGCCCGCGTAATAGTTTTATTAAATCTCGGTCACGTGGTTCTCCTACTCAGCAAAAGTTCCCCAACTGGTGAGTTTCAAAGCTTGGCAATAGCCATTTTGAATTCCATAGTGATGTAACCCAGGGCACGGCTTGTGGCATGGTTGTGATGTCGTTTGATACACAATGCTTGAGGGCTTGGCGTTTCTAATAATAGATGCTGACTAACTGAGTTACACTGTAAAACCAAACTTTGAACCCATATTTTGTCGCCGTTTTATGTAAATCATCTTCAAAATTAACATTATTAAAACATTTCGCCATGTGATATTTTTTCCGGCTACGGCTTGTACCGTTACACCATTCCCAATCTTTAACTCATATGTTCTGTAGTCTTTGATACCTCAGCTCCATATGTTACAATACTTTCCACTATTGTCTTATATAATCTGATTTTTATTTCAAGCTTGTGACTTGTTTCTCTTGTTCTATGTGATTTTTTATTTCTGTTGTACTTGTGCCAACTTTTGAAATAATGACACCAAGGTATTTGTATGAATCTACTCCCTCCACCACTCCCCGTTCCAACAGTATGTCTCTGGATGTATTTCCAATAACAATATATTCAGTCTTATTTGTATTTATTGTTAAGCTCCATTTCTGGTATTCTTCATCTAACTTTCTAAGCTTATAATAGATGTCATCCTCATCCTCAGCTACAATTACATGATCATCTGCAAAATGAAGTTGTTTGATTTATAACAACTATAATTTACTCTTTGAGTAATTTCATAATATAATTGGCTAATGGAGCAGTCAACTATAGAGGATACTGGAAGATGTTGAGTCTTCATGTTATGTATTGTGTTCAAGGTTCAGTTGACATAAAGTATTTATAATAAATTAATAACACTGATCAGTAAACTGAATTTTCAAATAAATATGTCTAAAATTGGGTATAAAAATGAGTACATTATAAAGTATTTATTATAGAATAATCTGTGTATTTCAAGGAAATGAGTAACTTGTAAAAGTTTTTGGTGTTCTTTCCATTGATATTATGTGAGCACGACATTTTTTGGGGGAATGTATTTGGGTCATTCTCAAACAACTGGCAATTTTGTGTCAGTGGCTTTTTATAAATTCTTTACAGGTTCAACAAACTTTATTACTTTATAATATTTATATTTACTTGTTATAATAATAATTTACTACAAAAATAACTTAGAAAACCTAAATAGGTTACTTTTTTAATTTGTTAGTAAATTGACATTACAATGGTTTGGTTTATTTAAGTGGGCTGAATAATAAACTGTAAATTTCAACATAAACTTGATTATTTTGTTCATTAATTTCTATAATATTAAAAAACAATTTGTGTTGTAATTAACATAGTAAGAAGTGTTTCTTATTCCGAAATTTGTTATTAGTTATATTCCCGTAATTTGTCCTTTGATTTCAATGACATTACAAAAGAAACACGCCTTTATTTACTAGTACTAGCTAATATTCAGAGATGACAGCACTGAAGTAATGAAGAAGAATATATCCTTCATTGAATGTGGCCATTGGTCATAAGAATATGTGAGATAAATATTTGTAGTGTGTTAGTTTTATTGTGAAATTTCAGAAGAGTACATTTTTTATTCATGGCATAAAATATGTCAACAACTACATGTTTTATAAAAATTAAAATCTATTTACAATTTTAACAACTACATGTTTTATAAAAATTAAAATCTTGTTACAATAATATTCCTAACAGATATGTGACACTCAGTAACAAATAGGAGTCAATCGAAACTTGTAGGTTAGTACATTTCAACCAGAACCTCTTTTTGGTATTACCATGGACTTTTTGTTGACATCACCATGGATTTTAAATGACCATTGTAATGTCTTCTTGTCCATGGTAACATCATTTTCAGATTTGATACAGTAATCTTTGAAATGCTGCTTGTGTTTTAAAAAATAACTAATCAGCTTATCAATGCTTTGTTGTCAATGAAATTATAAACTTATAAGTAAGTACCCTACAAAATTTGTGGCGAGATAAATAGTACCTGTTAAACATTTTTTTCATGCTCAGTTTTTGAAATTGTTCTTAGCACTCCTGTCCCCAATTTTCTACTAATTCTTTTTATGTTAACAGCAGAATGAACATTTTGATACTTGAACCATTTGTAGATTTTAAGATGTAGTATACTTTTTTTCATATAACATGGTTGTTTTACCAGGTAGAATGCTTTCACATCTTATTTAATGCAAACAGTTTTAGGTATCATTTTAAAGATAGATTAATAAGAATTCACCGATAAGTCATACACTTACTTCAAAATAATTTTTAATTAAATAATTATTAGTTCTACCATCCCATACTCTGAGAGGGGGATATTGAAAATGTTGCAAATTTATGAGTTAATATACCATAATTAAATATATTTTTATATTCTGTAGGTTTCAATCCCAGTTATTACAAAAACATCTTTGCCATGTATTCAAATTCATTTTTTTTACCTAGGACTTCTTTTATTTCTTACAGTGTTTAAAGACTACTCAATTATGATGAGAACAAAGTCTAGTAACAAAAATAAAAAAGAAAAGAGGAATGGTAGTGTGAAAAGAGATGACGGGAGAGGGAACACACAATTATCCAGATTGTGTAAAGGAAAATTCAAAAGGAAAATATGCAACAAGAAAAAGAAAAGAAAGAAAAGCTATATAAAGAGAAAGTCTGAAAAAATAAAGATGCTTGGTGATTTAGCTCTATGGAAACAGAGAGCAAATGATAAAAGATCACAAGAAAGGAAAAAGAACAAAAAGAGGCTTCAGGGGCACTTGATCCATTAAACCCTACATGAAAGTGATGAAGAAAGAATTGAAGCAAATAATGAACATAAAGAACATAACATATTAGCATTAGTTGGAATTAGTAGCAAATCTTGTGGTCAGAAGCTTGTGTACATTAGGATAGAGTGAAGGCCTATAGAATATTGACAAAAAAAAACAAAATAAAAGTGAAATTTATAGAAAAAAGCTGAGAAATACAGGAAAAGTATGAACGACTTTCAGAAAAAAAAAAACTAGAAAAAGGAACATGAAATAACCCCCTGTAAAAAGGTGAAAAAGCTCATTAAAGGGGTCCAAGTAAATTAATAAATTTAAAAAAAAATTGATTTTTGGTGAGGTTTTGAAACATTTGACACACAATTTCAAAACATTAAGAAATTAAAAATCTAAACCAAGTTTTTATAAAGGCTATTGCTGGGAAAATACTAAAACAAATATTGACAAATTAAACAGGGTATGATATTTCTATCATATAAAATGTTTATTTCAGATACCTGTAAAAGGAATACCACTTAATTAGTTTATGAGAAGGGGAAACTGTATATTAAAAATTTGAAGAAAAAGGTAACTGAATTTCTGGAGCAAGAGAACAGTTGACTGTGTACTAGTAAAACAAAAAAAAATTTGTTAGAACTAAAATTAAAAAGCAAAAACATTACTTAAATGGGAGTCTGAAAGGACTACATAAGAAATTTGATAAAAGTGAAAGTAAAATCAGTTATGCCACACTTTGAAGGTTAAAGGCTTTTTGGCTGACATTGCTCAAAGCTACTTATTATGAAACTTGCCTCTACACACGTAAACATTTTCTCAATCTTACTGGACCATAAATGCATTTATTTTAAAATATTAATAAATTTGCTTGTTCTGTACTGAAATGTTGTTAATTCTTCCCCTTTTCACAAACGTGATGAGAAAAATGAATGAAAAGATCATTACCTACTGTCATAAGAATCAGTATGCAGATTTCAGAAAAGACGTTACCATGAACATGTTCACATTACCATAGATTCCAAAATTTTTTAAATTTAATTTTTTGGCCCTGACTAAAATTTTAACTTTTGCTCATAGTAAATTATTATTCTAGGGCAGGATAACAATATCATAAAATGTCTCCAAATAAATTATTTAAAATTAAAGTATTAAAAAAATACAGGTTGGAAATTACCAGTTGTTTGAGAATGACCCATCAAATTTTGTTACTGTTCTTGGAAAAGAATTTTTTACCAGGCATAACAAGTAATGATGTCTTTGACTCAATTTTTGTTGTAGTGTGTACTCATCTTTTATATGTTTACAACTGTGCTTTTGTTTCTTTTAAGGGCAGACTTATTTCTACTACTCTATTACTGTAATTAGTGGCTGGCTCACCATTGTCTCCTTATTTTTCAATAAATTCTCTTGTTATCTCTACCTTGTGCGCGCACACACACACACAAATTGGAAGGGTCAAAATTTTGAAAAATATCACAAAACTAATGGAAGTGGCAAGTTAAAGAAAATTTTAACTAAAATAAGAATTTAATGTTTATTTTTGAAAATTTCAAAGTTTTTGGACAACTTTTTGATGATGATGATGATGATGATGATGCAGGTTATAGTTTAAAATACTGCTGATGGATGGCAGCATGCATAAACACAGAATTAAACCAAACATAGTAAATTTCAAAACATACATATATGTTATTGCTCTAGGATTACACAGTGAGAAAAAACTTACATAAACAGGATTATCAGTAAACTGAACTGGTTATCAGTCACTGAACAGGTTAATCAGTAAATGAATTAGTAACTAGAAAGTTATTTACTAATATATTATTTCTTATTTTTCCTTTTTTTTTTTAGAGAATGAAGCCACTAAAGAAAAATTTCATTTCCAAGAATGCCGAGTAATGTACAGATGCAAGTTGTATTAAGATATAATTAGGTTAAGAAGAGCTCGAGTGCTGCTTGTGACTTCAGACATACACAGACAAGAATCCAATGTGATGTGGTAGTGCAAAACAAGTTAGGAGTCTTAAACAGTGAGCTAATTGAGTTCCTTGTGTCACTGGATGAAGGAATTAGACCATTCATTATGTTGTTGAAGTACTAGGCAAAAGAGTGTTCGATCACAACCAATACACAGCTTTCCAGTTATGCCTTAATAATGATGGCAATATTTTACTTACAGCAGTTGGAACCACCCTTACTGCTACCTATTTCAGTATTTGTCACATCGTCTGAAATTCAGGAAGGATGGCACTGTGGTTTAAATACAGATCTTTGTGCTGTTAAACTGCAAGAAAATAATATTTACCTTAAAGACATTGTTAAAGGTTTTTTGGGATTTTTTGCAACATTTGACTATGAATAATACGTTATTTGTCCTTTAATAGGTGAAACAGTTTAAAAAACAATTTTGAATTTCCATAAATGGTTCCAGATACCATGGAATCTTACAAAAAATTTATCAGACACAATCAAGATTCCCAGTTTAAAATTAAGTTACTGCTCAGAATACAAGATCCATTTGAACTCAACTATAATGTAGGAAGTGATTTTACCAATGAAGAAGTGAAATTGCTGGTTAGTGCATTATGGCATTCTCATCATGTATTCGAAGACATCAAAGGCGAGAGGTAGTTGTTGATGACACTGATAGAAAGCAGCAAAAAACTTTTATGTCCAAAGCAGTTTGAGAAAATTTACACAACACCATGGTCTATACAAGGCATTGATGAAATGCACACTAGAATACAGCCTCCAGCTGCTACTACAGAGGCAATAAACAAGTGGTTTGCAGTAGTGCAAAGGCAGTAATGTTGGTATTCATACGTGTTTTTAAAATTACATGTTCAAGAAACCACTGGCAGCACATCAAAGGAATCTAAGCGAAATAGTAAACAGACACATATCCGTTTAAAAAGAAAACATTCATCGTTTCTTGAGTTAACAGAGCTATTACCAGATGATAACTGTGATTGTGGAGGGTGTATTTGTAACACCGAAGCAACAGTATTCTATTCTACAACAGTATTGTATTTGTATTCTACAACAGTAGAATGTAATAACAAAATTGGTGGCAATATTGCTGGCATAAGTGGTGTAGAGTGAAATAACAAAACAGAAGAAAATTAAAAAGTCAATATGCATGGTCAATGTAATGGTGGAGTTATAAATTTGGAAAAGACGAATTACAACCTGAAACAAATCAAGACTAAGTCAAAGAAGGCAAGAGAACAAAAAACTGATGCAAATCAGTAGAAGTAAAGTCAATAGAAAACAGCTAGACTTGATTTACCCCAGCCTAAGGTAGTACTACCCTGATCCTTGAGGAGCCAAAGTGATGTTCTGGTCTACATAACCTGCAGAGGCACCCATCAACCCCACCAGAGGCAGTATGTGCTTCCATGAGCTAGTGTAACTGAAGAAATTTACACCATATGGGAGCTTCTGAATCGCCTGTAAATCTAAATACCAGTCATGTTCTAAATAAATTTGATTGTGCTGTAATCTCATTCAAGAGACATGAAGAAACAATAGATTTAGTTGAAGGACTCTACTGAAATGTGTTATCTAAGTAGTTTTTTGTGTAGGAACTTGGCATACATGGCTACGGGCACACATTTATTCTTAATAGGAACTTCTGTCATTTGTTAATATTTAATCCATTTGATATAGGAAAATTTTCTTTTATTTAATTTGTGTGTTAGAATTAAGAAGAGTCAATTAGGGTTATTGTCAGATGACTTTAAATAAATAACTAAAATATTAAACAACATATTGGTATTGTAGCTTATACGATAATTCAGTATTTATATCTTAGTGTACTTGTACTGATTCCCAGCAAAACGGGTACAAATAATTGTGTTGTTTAAAGTGCTCTTTAGTTTGGAGGATCATTTTCGTAGTGTCTGCTTTATAGTCACCAAAAATTATCTGCATTTTTGAACGATAATGCCGAATCGCTTAAAAACCAATCCAACATGATTTGCACAGTTACCAATGTACAAATATAAAGAATGTGTGTTTATTGTGTGGTAGAGTTCACATGTTTTCACTACAGTGTTTTCAACAGTTCAAGGTTTTACCTTCATTCTGCAGAGACTTCATTGCCAAACAAACACTGAAGCAAGGGAAATAAGACCAGTTCCCCAAAAGCTCTCTGCAGACTTAAAGTATGTGCGAGTGCATGTGTGTGTGTGTGTTTTGCACTCATAATTAAAAGTTGTTTTTCGTATCTGAGCTTTATAAATTTATTATCTTCGCAATCAGCCTCCTCCTTCAGATTTCTCTATGTGAAGTAATTTCTTCAGATGTAAGGTAAGTTCTTCAAAAACTATTAAATTACGTGTACGTATATAAACACACGCACACAATGATTAGTAAAGTGCTGTAAACAAACACTACAGTGTACATAAAGTGCACTGAGTATAAGTAAATACTGTATTATTTCTATTCCAAGCAGCATATCTCAGTTGGTCCCTAACATGGGAGACAATACAACATGCTTGTAAAATACAAACAATTAATTATACATTTTATACTATTTGTAGTACAATAACAACATAGTGTACTATTAATTGTATTGTCATGATTCTTTTCCTTTTTGATTAAGATTTTAAAATGAAGGGTATTTTAAAAATTTAAGGACTTATAAATATTTCCTTGTCTTAAAAATTTTAAATACTTTGTAACAATCCTGTTTATTATTAAAAACAACTATATATTAAGAATAAATTAGATACTAGTAATAAAAGTTACATATTATTATATCTTATGTTCATCAGTATTTTTAAAATATTTGTTAGTGTATAATGAATGAAAAATATATAAGGTAAAAAGTGATACATGTGGGTCCAGAAAGAATTTTTCAAGTGGACAATTAGGGTGCAATAAAATAAACCCAAGAAGGGTATTTTACAACCTTCACTGTACCTGAAACATCGCCCTATAGTTCAACACTGAAAGAAACAGTTCTAACATTGAACCATTACAAACTAATAGTTTACAATTAATGCTCAATATGCACATACATGTGTACAATATTATTTATTTTATTTTCTTCTGTTTTGTTATTTACTTATGCCAGCAATATTGCCACCAATTTTGTTATTACATTCTACTGTTGTAGAATACAAATACAATACTGTTGTAGAATAGAATACTGTTGCTTTGGTATTACAAATACACCCTTCACAATCCCAGTTATCATCTGGTAATAGATCTGTTAACTCAAAAAACGATGAATATTTTCTTTTTAAACGGATATGTGTGATAGCATGGTCTACAAAGTTTAATAATCTCCCTTGAAGAAACTCTGTAAATGGCCTAAACAAGTTGGCTTTATCATAATCCAGATTTGAATCCTGTATTGCAATCAACACATAAGGAACTTCATTTGCTGACACAATAGAAAGTGATAATGTTACTAAAACTGACAGTGATTTATTAACATGTCCTGTGAGCAATGTCTGCTTTGTGACACTTTCACATCTTTTTCAAATCTGTTTAATTGGCATTTGTTTAGATGTCTTCTTAACACTGTACTCATAAACGCCATTTTATTTCCTCTACATTCAAAGATGGCCTTCTTAGAAGCATGAACGTCTGTCTGTTTACTATTCTGCTATTTACTTATCCTTTGATGTGCTGCCAGAGGTTTCTTGTAAATGTAATTTTAAAATGTGTGAATACCAACATTACTGCTTTTTGCACTACTGCAAACCACTCGTCTATTGACTCTGTAGTAGCAGCTGGAGGCTGTCTTCTAATGCAAATTTCATCAATGCCTTGTATAGACCATGGTATTGTGTAAATTTTCTCAAACTGCTTTGGACATAAAAGTTTTTTGCTGCTTTCTATCAGCGTCATCAACAACTACCTCTCGCCTTTGATGTCTTCGAATACATGGTGAGAATGCCATAATGCACTAACCAGCAGTTTCAGCTTTTCATTGGTAAAATCACTTCCTACATTATAGTTGAGTTCAAATGGATCTTGTATTCTGAGCAGTAACTTAATTTTAAACTGGGAATCTTGATTGTGTCTGATAAATTTTTTGTAAGATTCCATGGTATCTGGAAGCATTTACGGAAATTCAAAATTGTTTTTTTAACTGTTTCACCTATTAAAGGACAAATAATGTATTATTCATAGTCAAATGTTGCAAAAAATCCCAAAAAACCTTTAACAATGTCTTTAAGGCAAATATTATTTTCTTGCAGTTTAACAGCACAAAGATCTGTATTTAAACCACAGTGCCATCCTTCCTGAATTTCAGAAGATGTGACAAATACTGAAATAGGTAGCAGTAAGGGTGGATCCAACTGCTGTAAGTAAAATATTGCCATCATTATTAAGGCATAACTGGAAAGCTGTGTATTGGTTGTGATCGAACACTCTTTTGCCTAGTACTTCAACAACATAACGAATGGTCTAATTCTTTCATCCAGTGACACAAGGAACTCAATCAGCTCACTGTTTAAGACTCTTAACTTGTTTTTCACTGGGGTCCAAAGGGGGTGTGACGCGAACATATGCATTTCATACAAGAGAAATGCACCAGCCTCTCCACCCCAACTCCACTCTCACCTACATGTCGGTGGACCCTGTTACGCTGAGCAATCCACTCCAAGGTCGTGGTAACCAATCCCTTCGGCGGAGTGGATCGGTAAGCAAACGAGAGATGGGGGTTCTGTCAGAAGTGTCTGGGGTTATCCTGGGCCTTGGCCTGGCAGGATGCGGAGGCAGAGGAAGCTATAGTAGCCCAACAGATGCACACATGGGTAAGACAACATGACAATAAACGTAAGTGTGAAAATGAAACACTATAGGGACGGCAAAAAGAAGAATTTAGTCGTCAAGCAGATTACCTTAACACGTTCGTACAAGAGGATACCACTTCAAAATTCATCCTGTTATGAGGTGAGCTGAACAACCAAGTTGACAGAATATCTGAAATAGAAAAATCTGTGTCAACTATGAAATCAACTGTGTCAGGTTTAGATTTTATTAGAAATTCAATAAAACAAATTAATCCTTTGATGGAAGCACTCACTGGAAAACTTAACTTTGCCAATTAGCAGCTGCCACTTGCTATATAAATGGACATAAGAAGAGAAAGGCCTTTCACTCGTTCTTGCTTTAAAAGGATTTGCCACAGAGATAACACAGAAAGTGCTATTTGACAGCCAGAACATCTATGACGACTTAACAAAAGCTCTGGAATTATGGTACAGTGACCAGCATTTGTGCGAAGTGTACCGTGTTCAATTTAAAGTGAGGTGAAAGCATTCAGGGGAGAGCCTTCAAGAGTTTGAAGCAAATTTCAACCATCTGATGAGATTGGCTTATCCTGAAGAATTGGAGGACTTCCGAACATGGATTGCTCACATTGTGTTTATTGATGGTATCAGAGATAGTCAGTTACAAGTGTTAGGAATGGCATGACATCATAATAGCTCAGATGCTCTTGTTCGTGCTCTCAGTTTTGAAGCTGCCAAGTCAGCGACCTATGTTAATCAAATTATGTTATCATGTTGTAGCCAAACGGGTCCAATATTACAGACATTGTCAATTTAACAAAAACTTGCTTCTTCAGATGCATCCACTCTCGATTTAACCTGCTAATGAACAGGCTAATCAACATAAACTCCTTTTATTCTTATAGGTCTGCGGGAAGGGTAAGAATTGTAATTGCCTTTGTTATGTCTAACAGCAGTTATTTGTTCAATGCATGTAAATTTCTCCACTGATACTCACCAATATGGAATACTGATATATGGAATCTCAAAACGCCAATCCTACCTGCTCTTCTCCACATATCTCTCATTAACTTAAACACAAGTATTTGATGTTTTGTGTGTGGATCACTCTACATTCTGTTTCCAAAATGTGGAGTGAAACCCAATACTTGCAGGTAGTAGAAGAGGTTGTAAAACTGTAAAGACTTCCCTAGGGTCACATTTATTGCAGGCCTATTCTTGACTCAAGGAACACTGTCTAGCCCCACATGTATCACTTCTTGCCATACATATTTTTAAGGATTTGAAGGAATCTGCAATTTACATTTATGTTTTATCAGAATTTCTCTTTATTATTTTGTGTGTGTACACAAGGTGTGACAGTAAAGTTTGTGAACTTAATGCATATCTTATTGCTGAATATCAAAGTAAGCTCCTTAGAACACTATACTAATTAGAATGCCTAGTTTGCTCTATGAAGCAGCTGTAAATGCAATTGAAATTGTGTAATTGCTTTCAATGTTTCATTTAACATTGAGAAAAGAAAAAAATTCAATGGAAGCCACTGATATTGGTTTTAGTATGGTTCGCTTCCAACACAGGGAACTCTCTTTTTTTGGTAAAACTCATCTACAGCCAATCCCGTATGAACCAGGTTTACTGTCCTATGAGTTTTGGGCATAATGTTCAAGGGGTTTTTGTCTAATTTTTTTCAGCAGTAAGCCTGATCTACAACATAATGCAATAAGTTTGCTAACTTTATTGTCAAACTTTGTTAGTTAACATTTTCTTTATTGTTAGTTAACCATGTTGAAGAAAAAACACTAATGTATAATGTTCAAAAACATATTTGTAAGGAAAGATAATGGCCTTCACCATTAATTTTTACACCTTCTGTGAATAAATTCAGATATAAATGAACTTCTTGTTGCTGTACATATTTATACATTTACAATTGATTAAAATAACTTTAAGTTTATATGCTGGATTTAATGTAAAAATTAACTAAATATAATTAAATCACTGCTGACTCGGAACACAAAGTTTTTTATGGGTAAAAACAAAGTTTTACCTTATAGCCTGAACCAATTTTCACTTTTAAAAAGCTTCTTCAGAGGCTGCCACTGGTAGCACTGTCCGTCTTGTTCTTGGGGACGGTATCGATGTTGTGTGTGTGGGGTGTGATATGTTCGAATAATGCATGTGATTTGAATTGTGTCTGTTCATTTAGGATGTCATTTTTATGTGTTTTCGTATGTTTGTATATTTCCAATTGTTCAAGAACGTCTAGTTTTCGGCCTTCACTTTTCGGCCCTTCTGATCTCCCTGAGCATGTGAATGCAGAAGTAAGAGAAAATCTCCATATTACAATTATATTCCCTTTGCACAGAATTTCCAAAAGTTCTAAAGACAACATTGTTTAAAATTGTGACTGACACTCTAGATTGTCATAAACTGTGTGCACAATGGGTGCCAAAATTGTTGACAAGTACTCATAAAGACCAAGACTGACATCTGCATGTGTTTTTTTTTACCATTTTCATAGAGAGGAAGACAAATTTTTTCCCATGTTGTCATTGGTAAAAAAACATGGATTTCATATGTCAATGCTGAATTGAAACAACAGTCCATGCAGTGGTTTTATTCCAGTGCTCCCAAAGCAAAATAATTCAAGTTAATTCAGTCTCAAGGAAAAATCATGGTAACTGTGTTCTGGGACCAGAAGGGTGTGCTTTTGATTGACTTCATATAGTCTGGAACAACAGTCACATTGCAAGTCTATTGGCAAATACTTTCTACACTGTGCCATGCTATTCAAAACTAATGACAGGGTATAGTAGAACAGGTCAAGACTTGAGATCTCCTTCACAATAACACAAGCCCGCACAATTGAAAATTCAAAAATTCTGATGGTAGATTTTTGATCATCCGCATTATAGTTCTGATTTCTTCTCCAGTGATTAACGTCTCTTCCTACACCTGAAGACCTGATTTACATCTTGACAATCCAAGGAAACTGAAGAGTTGAAAACCTCACAGCAAAACTAGCTGAAACCCCAGGTGGTGGAATTTTATGCAGAGGGTTTGAAAAATCTTGCTTCACTGTATCAAAAGTGTTTTAAATAAAGTGGTGACTACACAGAAAAATGATGTAAGCTTGTATGTATTTGGAACTACTAATAAATTTTTCATTTACTTATTTGTTCTTGTTTAATAACTGATCCACCATTACTTTTCAATTATGCCTCTTATAAAAGTGCTGTGTGTGTGTGTGTGTGTGTATGTGTGTGTGTGTGTGGTAAACAGTCGCAAAGCAATTGGAACAGCAAGACAATTCATCACAGACAGACTGGTTACCTTTTCATGAACTGTATACATTAGAATTTTTTATTATATAAAGAAAATTTGTTACAAGCAGCTATTGTCCTAAACCTCGCAGTATTGAACATGGTAGTTACCTTCAGAATCATCTCTTTTTAAGTAAACTCTACTCTTAGTTACTCGGTTTGTAGCCTCTCAGTGCACTGTCAAACACCTGTATGAAGAAAATAAAATAATAGACCTGCCTATATAATTGTGTTTAACAGGCCTCTAATTTAAATGGAAAATTAATACTTGTAATCTATTATAACACGCAAGAAAATGAAACTTTATTTTCTATTCAAAATGGCTTTTACAGTTGAACAGGAAGTAAAGTGTTTTGCATGCCACAGCACATTGACAGTCTGTCAGAGGCTCCGTAACGTTTTATATTTCCTGGCATTGATCCCAAAACAAAAACATCAATTGCTAAGTGCAGAAATTTTCACTTGTAAACCAGTTAGTATAGTGTGTGCTTCATTACTCAAATTTTATATGAAAAGCTTGCTATACACACACACTTAAGGTTTGGACACATCAATGTTGAAAGGAACATAGCAACAAAACTTACAGTAAACACCAGATTTAACACAATTCCGCTTGAAACGTTTTGTCTTAGGTTTAGTGAAAACATAATGTAAATCCATCCATCCAGTCTGTGATATCAGTGATGCAACATTTCTGTGTACATACTACATTATCAGTTACAAAAGCGAGGAAAGACAGCAAAATATTCCAGAGTAATGTAGAAAACAATATGGAATGAAAAGACCATAATAGAATGCAAAGCACTATAATATAACACCTTATTTACTTTGAATGCAATCAACATAGTTTAGCATTTGTAGAATAATTCACTTCTGTGAAATCTTCTGAGTCTTCCTTAAATACACCCAAGTGGACACACTTTGTTGTTCTGTTCAGTGCCTCAGTTTGTTACAGTTCTTCTTCAATTCCCTTTGGAAATGTTACTTATTCATGTGCAATCTTCCCTTTGGGAACTCATAAACATCTAGAATACGGTAAAGTCGTAGCATTTTTTTACAAAAACATGAGCGCTATGAGGGTGAGAAGAGGGGTACTTTCTCCCCCCACTTATAAAATATGTGGGGACGGTGGAAAAACTTGCAAGAAGAAAAAAAGTTGTTAACAGACATGACAAAATAAATGCACTCTCATTAGAAAATAATTATGATTATAAAATAATTCTCATTATTAATAATTTCCAACAACAGATTCAAAGTAACTATGAATTTAAATGTGCTTGTCAGAGCATGCAAGTGTTTGTACAAATATAAACAAATAATTTTGGTATTGTTGTCTCTCACATATGGAAAACCGAGATTTTTATGTTTAAATAAAAGTTAAGCCTTTAATGAAAGTATATATGAATTACAAATACATGTATGTGTGTATACTTGTATTACAGATATGTTCAATTAAAAGAATTTTTGTAACTCTACTCAGTTGCATGCAAGAGTAACAAAATGTTTTTTAAGAAAAAAAGAGGAAATAGAAGACAACATTATTAGGAAGCCTCTGCCTTTATTTATGTACCGTACTGAAATTATAATTACAGCTTCAATATTGATTCTTAAGTGACAGGATTTTGATTTCAACTTATTTCTTATTATATTTTTCCTCGCACTGATGTTTTATTTCAGATTCTTCAAAAAAAGTTATTGGTTTTTGTATAAATAAAATTAAAAGGGTTTTCAGCTCATTGTGTAAAGCTTAGGGAAGGTTTTGATTGTTTTTAGAATAAAACTGAAGAAACTATGTCTTATTTTGAAGTTGAGTTCCCAGTTGCTAGAAAAGGAATGCGAGTAGACATCCTTTCCAGTGAAAACAAGAAATCTTCGTACAGATGATTGTTTCATGAAATTATTTATGTTATTTAAACCAACTTAACCCACATATACAGTGGGTTGCTAAATTACATTTTTTAAGCCTTTTAGATTCAACGCAGTTACAAGAATTAAAAAATAAATTCCCAGAAGAAGGACTCCAAGTCCAGAAGTGTGAAAGAGAATTATCACAATTTTTTGATACCCCTAAACTGAGAAAAGAGCTGTTATTGCTATGTAGTGATGAAACATTACATAAAGAATCAATCGTTGACCTTCACAGATGTCTAATAGAATCCGATCTTATCAAGTTCTTCTGGAAGTGTGTAGAATAGCCCAACTGATGATGACCATCCCTGTGTCCAGTGTCTCAACTGAGAGATCATTCTGTGCTTTAAAGCACATAAAAACATACCTCTGTAACACTCACGGTCAGGAGAGGGTGTTCTCACTTGATCTCATCAGCATAGGAAAGGCTGTGTACTCACAAAACTATGACAGAAAACATCGTTTTACGATGATGTGTTTGACATCATCTCAAGTAAAAGTCAAAGGATTCGGCTAAACTACAAATAATATAGTAAATGCTTCACAAACTATTAATATCTGTTTAAAATAAAATATGTAATTAGGACGAGTGAAGCGAGTCCTACTACTAGGCAACAATTGGTACATTTTTATGGTACACTTTACGGAAAAACTACTGAACCTCTAGACTTGAAATTGAACATAATTATTCATATTCATGTCTAGATGTGTCATCAATCATTAATTTTATAAAAAATTAATTTTGACAAATAATTGTAATAATTTTTTCTGTATAAATCTATACATATGTATGTAAAGTGTTGCCAGCTGTGGGATTTCTTTAATATTACTATTGCGTTCCATGGTATGTATGTAAAGTGTCGCCATCTGTGGGATTTCTTTAATATTACTATATATTCTGTTACTAATGCGTTCCGTGGTTTTAGACAAAGAGTGTATATACCGAATATTCTACAGTTTTTCTTGAATGAAAGATACTGGTGTGCTGTGTTGTTTATAAAACATATTTCATAAATCATAAAACATATTTCATAAATCCAAGATTCATTTTTCATGTATTTTTTTTTATAAATATCGGCAAGTGAAAATATTTTTTGTATTTTTATATTTGCGTTTGAGGTTAAGTTACTACATTGTTAAAAGAAATTTTATGTGTGAAAGGTAAGTTTTTTACTTTTTCAATCAAAAAAATATATACGTAATTATTTAAATTATACGGCTCCTATATGTCCACAGGCTTGGTTTCCATGTAATGAAATAAGAGCACTTAAACTACATTACACACAATGATATTACAGATTTCCTTGAACTTAACAAAGCTCTAAACACATTTATTTCATTTCTGTAAGTTCCTGTTTTCTACAACTTCATCGTAATACTTTTAAAAATGTAGAATTTAATTAACGCCCTGAATAAAATGTCATTAACGAATTATAGTAAAGAATTTTTTATGCAATACTGTTTGTTATATCAAACCAAAAACCTTTCCATTTTCAAATTTTTTTTTTGACTTAATCAAGTCTAATATACATGTGTGTGTGTGTGTCGCGCGCACACGTATAAACGTCTTATATTTCACTCAACGTTTATCTGTCACTGAAATTAGTGTACACATTTTTTTGGCTCCCCCCACACTATGACTATGAGCATACATAATTCGAAAAAGAAATACTAAATTTTTCTTACTATTACTTTTAATGTTTTAGATTTTAATTCATTAATGTGTGATGTTAATTAAATAATAATTGAAAAAATAATTCAATTCTCTATATTAATTTATATTACTACTACTACTCTCCAGCACTACAGCCCATGGTGAGCCTTGGCCTCTGCTACGACCCGTCTCCACTCAGCTCTGTCCACTGCCTTCAGTCTCCAGTTCCTAATGCCCATCTTTCTTAGATCTTCTTCCACATCCTGCTGCCATCTTCTTCGAGGCCTTCCTCTTCTTCTTTTGCCCAGTATCGTTCCACTTAATATAGTTTTGGGCATCCTCGTAATATTCATACGGAATACGTGTCCCAGCCATCTAATTCTAGCTGATTTTATGTGTCTCACCAGGTCTTGTCCACCAATCAACTCATTTATTTCACTGTTACTTCGGATCCTATACATATTCCCTTCCTTCACCGGTCCAAATATCTGTCTCAAAATTCTTCTTTCAAAAATTCTTAGTGCACTTATATCCTTATTTACGAGAGTCCATGTCTCGGATGCATAAGTAACAACAGGTCTGATCAGTGTTTTATATAACATCAATTTGGTTCTTGGAGTTAGAAGCTTTGATTTCAGTAATGATTGGTTTGCATAGTAGGCTCTATTGCCGGTTATGATTCTATTTACTATTTTGCTGCTCACTCGGTTTTCATTATTCAGAATAACACCTAGGTACTTAAATTCTGTAACTCCTTGGAAACAGTAATGGCCTGTGTGAAGGTCTAGCAGTTCTCTATTTTCCTTCGCAGACACTTTCATGTATTTTGTTTTAGCCTCGTTGACTTCCAAACCAATCCTGCTCACTTCCCTCTCTATTTCAATAAAGGTGTCTTTTAATACATTTTTGTTCCTGGCTACCAGCACAATATCATCCGCATATGCTCCTAGTTGCCTCGTCCTTTTGAAGATGTGTCCTCTGAAGTCTATCTTGTTTATAGCATAGTGTAGTGCCAAGTTAAAGAGGGTCACAGATAATGCATCACCCTGCTTTACTCCAGTACCAACCGTAAAATCTCGGCTTTTGTTTCTTCCCAGAACTACTTTTCCCCTGAAATCGTTCAGACTGAGCAGTACCAGTCTCACAATCTTTTGAGGTACTCCCAATTCTTCCAATGCTATTCGCAACATTATTAGATTTACACTATCGAAGGCTTGCCTGAAATCTATAAACAGTATATGGATGTCAATACCATATTCGAAACATCTTTCGAGTGACTGCCTCATGACAAAAATTTGATCGACTGTGCTCCGGTCGGCTCTAAATCCACTTTGATGTTCACTTAGGATTTCCTCTGCATATACATTTAGCCTATCAAGGATAATCATGGACAATATCTTATAGACACAGCTTAGCAGTGTTATGCCCCTATAATTGCTGCATACAGTTTTATCTCCTTTTTTAAAAACTGGGCATATTACTCCAGTCATTTGGCATTGTCTCTTCCTCCCATAAACTACATACTATATCATGAATTTGTGCAGTTAGTGCTCCACCGCCTTTTTTGATCAGTTCAGGGCTAAGCTGATCTTCGCCAGGCGCTTTCCCGTTCTTTAGTCGATTAATTGCTCTTCTCACTTCCTCAACTGAGGGAGTTTCTACATATGGTTCTGGACCTATTCTTACATTCTCTTCTACAGTCTCCATTGTGTCAGGCTTATTTAATATTTCTTCAAAATATTCAGCCCATCTGTTGAGGATCAGCCTGTCTTCTGCTATTAGTTTTCCATCTTTGTCTTTGCAGATATTTAGCTTTGGTTGGTAACTTCTGTTTATACTTCTTACCTCATTATACAGGTTTTTTGTTTTCTTCTGTTCTGATAATTCCTCTATTATGCGCACCTTCTCCTTCATGTATTCTCTTTTTTTCTTCTTACATAAATGGTTTGCTTCGCGTCTGCTAGCTCTATATCGGTCACTATTCTGTCTAGTGTTTCTCTCCAACATTATCCTTCTGTATTCATTCTTTCTTTGTATAGCTTCTCTGCACTCGTCATCAAACCATTCGGACTGTTTTCTCCTTTCCACACCTACTATCTCTCTAGCCGCCTCTATAACAGCTTCTTTCATGTTTGCCCACTTTTCTTCAATATTATTGATTTCTTTATCAAGTTTGTTAGCTATCATTAGTTGATATTGACCACAACACTGACCATCTTTAAGTTTATCGACATCCCATTTCATTCTTTTCTCTCCTTTATTTTTTTGGATCATAGCTAGCTTTTCTCTGACCACTGCTCTCACCAGATAGTGATCAGTATCACAGTTTGGACCTCTCATTGCTCTAGTGTCTACTACAGAGGTTGCATGTCTTTTGCTAACAAGAACATGATCAATTTGATTCATTAGATCAGTCCCAGGGGCTCTCCATGTCCCTAAGTGGATTCTTTTATGATCAAAACTGGTGCTTTTTATGATCATTCCACACGCTGTAGCGAACTCTGCAAGCATTCTTCCATTGTCACTGGATTCATTGTGCAGGGAGAATTTCCCAGCAACGCCCTTCAGAAAATTCTCTTTTCCAATCTTAGCATTAAAGTCCCCCAGAATGATAACTAAGTCATATTTTGGGACTGCTCCATACACTCTTGTTAATTTTCCATAAAATTCCTCCTTCTCTTCATCTGATTTATCCTCAGTTGGTGCATGTACTGATATGAGTGTTATATTTCTGAAATGGCCTTTCATTCTTAGCTTGCATATTCTATCAGATATTGGTTCAATTCCAATTACCCTGTCAGATATTTTCTTGTTCATTATGAACCCAGTCCCAAACTGACCTGTTCTTGCTGTAGGTCCACTGTAAATGAACTTGAAATCTCTTTTCTCGATCACTCCTTGTCCTTGCCATCTAATCTCTTGTAAGGCAATAATATCCAAATGAAATCATATTAATTTATATTAGTGTAGTATTATTTTTTCATTATTAATGTTATAACTTTATTTACTATTATAATATATTATAGATTTATTAGTTGATAAATTATTAAAAAATTAAATTAATTATTATTATTATTAATTAATTTAATAATTTGTATTATTAGAGTAAAATGCCACGAAATCGTACGCTGACTGGCCGTAAAGAACGTGCACGTAATCGTTCATTAATGCATGATGCAAGAGAGCGACAACGAGAAGATCGACACAATGAACAATGTCCCCATTGTGATGATGCCCGTTTTTACGAGTATGCAGTGAATTTTGAAACTGCTTAGAAAAATTTGGATTTCAAATTGTGTAATGTATGTCATCGTCGTTGGTTTGATCTACGTATTGAAGGGGATGGATCTTGTACTCTTTGTCATATATTTAATGTCAAAAATTAAGTAAATATTTTTTCTGCTGACAATAATATGGATCCTGGTCCACAACCTGATGTATTGAAGAAATTAACGTTTGTTGAAGAACAATTAATTGCTCAAGTTCATCCAGTAATCACAGTCTATCGACTTAAAGGTGGTCAATTTGGATATAGTGGAACAAGTAATTAATTTTCATCAAGACATTACAAATTTTACTACTTCTTTACCTCATTCTATCGATACTATTTCACAATATATTTTTGTTAGAAGACATGAGGGTGAAGGGTATAAAGAGTTTATTGTAAATCGCAATAATGTCAAGGCTGCTTTGGCATATCTTAAAAACAATAATCCTTGGTGTCGTGATATTATAATTGATGAAGATAATTTAGAAAGATTACCTGATAGTGAAAGTGTTTTTCGACAAAAAATATGTAGTCAAGAACAACAAAATATTTCATTTAATTTGGATAATGTTAATTTGGATAGTGAAGATGATGACCAAAATCCATTGTTAAATAATATTTATGAATCTGGAGCTCCAACGGTCACATTTAAATGTAATCGACAGGCAGTAAATAACGTATTGGGAATTCAGGAAGATATGATGGATCTCGTGTTTTACCTTGGCCTAGAATAAATTCTGTACCTATTAATGAATTTACGTGCGACGGATATACTGTATTTATAGAGCTTTTCCAACTTTATTTCCTACTGGAAAAGGTGATCGTAAAGATGCGAGGTTTCGTAAAATTTCCAATAGTGAGTATTTTAAATTTCTCATGATGTATGAAAATGGCAGATTTGCTCAACATCCAAGATTTCGATTTTTTGCTTTTAACAGCCTGATGCGTTGGAGAGCTTTGCAGAATGGGAATATTTGTGTTAAAAAAAATTCATGTTTACATGGTATTGAAACAATCGAACAACTTCAAGAAATATTACAAAGCAAACCAAGATTGTATAAATCAATTTTATCTTACAATGCTAACCTAATGTCGTCAAGCTCTTATTGGTACATGAGGTCTCGAGAATTATTGGATATGGTTGAAGAATTAGGAACTCCTACTATTTTTATTACATTACGTGCAGCTGATTTATATTGGCCAGAGATTTATCGTATTCTTGATTATGCCAATCTCAATCAAAATACTGAATTCATTCGTATATCAAAATTATTGAATTCTAATCCTTTAATTGTTGCCTATTTTTTTCATAAAAGGTTAGAACTTTTTATGGAACATTTTTTTTTTTAATATTTCAAAGTCAAAGATTTCGTATTGAATTTCAACATAGAGGTAGTCCTCATATGCATGGTATTTCTGGCTTGAAAATGCTCCTGATCTCAATAATCTTAATCCAGATGGTATTGTAAGAATACAAGAAATGAGTAAGTATTTCGATGAATTTATATCTACTTGGCATCCAGATCCTTCTCAAACTTATGATATACATCCATCAAAAATGCATTTTACTGACATACCTGATCAAGATGTTGATTCCAATCATTTAATACATGCAGTACAAATGCATAAATGTTCTAAAGCTTATTATCAAAGAAAGAAAAAAAATTCTTCTGAAACTACTTGTCGTTTTAAGTTTCCAAAAGAATGTGTCATCGAAAGTAAGATTCAATTTTTTCATGGTGAATTAGAATATATTTCAAAAAGAAATAATTCATATTTAAATAGCCATAGTCCTCAAATTTTGAAAATTTGGTGAGCAAATATTTATTCACAAGCCATCGTTTCTATTCATGCTGTTCTTAAGTATATGCTAAGTATGCTAGCAAAGCTGAACCAAGATCGGAAGGTATGAAACATTTCATTAGACAAACAGTGCAAGCATCACATAGTAATGTTAATGTTGAACAAATAGTTCAAAAGATTTTGATAAAAATGTGTGCTGAACGTGATTATTCTGCTCAAGAAATTTTTTGGATTTTAATGAGTTGGCCTTTGTTTCGATCATCTCGTCAATTTGTTTTAATTAATTTATCACATAATGTATGGGAACAACTTGATATGAATACAGAGGATGGAAGCATTTCTATTTCAAATTCTTTGGAGAAATGTCAACAGCGATCAGCGGAATTTGAAAAACAAAAATTTATAAAAGAGGTGCAAATTATAGTACTAAAAAAGTACCTTTTATTCTTAGAGTCATACCAAAAATTAAATATGATCCTGGTGTTGAAAACAATGAAAATTTTTACAAGCAACAAGTTTTATTACATATTCCCTGGCGACAACTGAATTATCTAAATCCACATAATACTTGGAAGATTTTGGAAAGTATATGAGCAGCATTTTGGGAATGACGATATTCTGAATTATGATTTGGATTATATGCTACAAAGTTTGGAAGACGAAGAAGATTTTGAAGAAACAGACCAATTAGAAGTAGATCAACCATATGATTGGATGGACATAGCTGCTGGACCAAATACTATTCAGGAAGAAGTAGATACAGGTAGAAGAGAAATTGATATCAGATATAATTGGCATTCTATTTTGAATCAACAAGTGTTGAATACATTAGAAAATTTCATTGAAAAAGAAAAGGTAATAGAAATTCAAAGAAATGACATTGTTAATGTTCAATACAATCTGCCAAATATTGTTTTCTCTAATGAACAACAAGAACTGACAAATATATTTGAAAAACAACTTGGTTATCTACAAGGTAACAAAGAAGAACTTCCGATTAAAAGAATTGTTATTCAAGGAAAAGCCTGTTCTGGAAACAGTACTTTAATTAATTATTTCACCTGTCGATTGAATCAAACATTGGGATCATCTTCTTATCAATTGCTTGCACCAATTGGTGCTGCTGCTGTTAATATTAATGGATCAACAATACACTCCAAACTTTTATTAGGAGTACGTAAAGTATTTAGAGAACTCAGTTCACACTGACTTGCTCAATTTCAACAGGAAATTCATGGTTGTAAATTTCTGTTTATAGATGAAATGAGTATGATTGGATGTAGTCTTTTGAGGAAAATTGATTTAAGAGTACGCAGAGCTATTCCATCAAGACAAGATGAACTGTTTGGTGGATTATTTGTATATTTTTTGGGGGATATTAATCAGTTACCTCCTGTTAATGACAGACAGTGATAAAATTGAAGGAAGTGAATTCCTTTTAGAAGGAAAATTATTATTTACATCAAGTATTCAAAAGTATTTTTTTTATCGTCATCATTTCAACAAACTGAATCTCAACAAATATTTCGAGATATACTTGATCGTGTTAGTAATGGTGAATGTACAGTTCAAGACTATGAAATATTAATGACACGTAGTATACAAACGTTTTGACAAAATGAACATCATTTTTTCAATGATGCAATTAGGCTATTTGCAACAAATAAAAATGTAAACGAATTTAATCAGCAAAAGTTAAAAGAATTTTGTCAACCAGTTGCTTATATTCCAGCTATTCATAATCCCTCTAAAGCAAAATCAGCAAGTGCAGAATTATCAGGTGGACTTGAACCATTTATAATTTTATCAATTGGATCTAAAGTTATGTTACGTTCTAATTTGTGGGTTCAAAAAGGATTATTGAACGGAGCTTTAAGTTATGTTGAAGATATTATCTATGAAGAAAATCATGGTCCACCTGATCAAATGCCACGAGTGATAATGGTTCATTTTGAAAATTATTTTCATTCAACTTATGAAAATAGTGGTTGTGTTCCAATTTCACCTATAACTGAATTTTGGAAAAGTGGAAATATTAATTGTTCAAGGAAACAATTTCTGTTACAATTAGCCTTTGCAATTACAATTCATAAGTCTCAAGGTTTAACCTTAGATAGAGCTGTTGTAGATATTGGAGAAAAGGAAACTTTTATTGGTTTAACATATGTTGCGTTGTCGAGAGTAAAAACTTTAGAAGGTTTAGCATTAAACAGAACATTTTCTTACGATAGATTTTGTAATATTAAAAATTCACATATGTTAAAGTATAGAAAACAAGAAGAAACTCGAATGAGAAATTTTGTATCTGATTAAAAATGTATCTAATTACTGATTTAATTATTAATTAATTATGTTAATCTTTTTTCTAATTAATTATTTATTAATTAATTATGTTAATCTTTTTTCTAATTAATTATTTATTAATTTTTTTAAAATAATTTTCTATTGTATTTTTTAAATTAAAAAAAATATAAAAAATTAAAATATTGTTTTTAGCCATAAAATTATTTCAAAAAATCAAAAATTACTTTTTTTTAAACTAGCTAAAAGCATGGTTTGATGGTGATTCCTGAAGCTCAAATATAAATATTGTGATTATTTATTTGTACATAATTTTTTTGTATTTAAGCGTCGCGAGTCACCACAAAGCCATGCTTTTAGCTAGTTAATAAACTTAATTTTTTTTGTAAAATTGAATATTCTTTGATACATAAAATTTTGTAAACATATATGACAACGTATGATAAAGAAGGCCAAGTAGTACTTCCCCTAGGTCCAGACCCACGCCTCGCCACTGACACACACACACACACACGTGTGACCGTTAATATAAGTACACACATTTATAGTTTTTTGTACATGTAACTCATGTCACTAGAAACATTATAAAGATTACGCATGTCTTAAATAAACAAAAATATTTTTTAGATTTTTGCTTTCACAAGGTTTTGAATCTATTCTGCCTACCTATATCTGATGTAGATGGAATTTCTTGGTTTAGGTTTACCTAGTTATTAGCAGAGGCGGCTCACTCATAAGGGCACATGGTCACGTGCCCCACCAGAAAATCACGAAATAAATAAATATTGTAGAAACGTCCTCGTTTCAAATGATAGCAATAGGTATTAACGGTGAGAAGTCTGGAGAAATGTGGCAACGCGAAAACAAACGTGGCAACACAGCGACCGTTGTGACCCAGGTAGCACACTACCTTCCACTTTCTTAACTCTCTTGTGGTGGGAGAGCGTAATGCTTAATTCCCATAGCCTTCGGTCACACTAGACTATGTGACCAGAATTTAACAGTCTTCAAGTAGTACAACTCTGAATCCTGTAGGTGCGTCACATTACTGCAACTAACGGATATGAATCGGAGCTATTTAGTAGACCATTACATTTTACCGCCATCTGAGCTATGCTATAATATTGATAATTACTGTTACTTTCTTAGTACATATTGTTACAAAATAATGTTATTATAATGTTTCTATTGTGAATATGATTATAATAATTTTTGCGATTTTATATAATTTTAAATTATATTCTCATTGAAGGAAATATTAAAATAGAATGTGTACCTAGAGCGGTTATGTTATGTGCTACACGATAATTGTGGTGGCAGTGCTTATAGTAATTGCATAAATATTGTAGTGTTACAAGTAGTTTTCAGTAATCAGTGTTACACACGCGTGTAAATAACGGTGTTGAAAATATTCAAGTGTCGGTATTTTGTGTGCTTGTGTAAATCTCTGAGACAAAATGAATGATGTCAAGTATTTACAGAGTAAAACTTTGTGCTATGAAGATAGGTTAATAGCAAAACAATTGGGTCCACCGAGATCGCAGTTGTCTATCAACCAAGTGTTTAAGGACAAAAACAGAACGTATAATAGAACTTTCAATACCCCAGTGTATGAAAAATGAGAATGGATGTGCGGATGCCCCACAATCAATGCTTTATTTTGCTTTGCTTTTCTTCTGTTTGGCGGTGAAGATACGTGGACTAAGTCGGGCAGGGCCGTCGACGGGGGGGGGCAAGGGGGACAATTGCCCAGGGGCCCGGATCTCCAGATCCAGATCCAATTGCCAGAGGGCCCGGTTTTTTTTTTTTTACCGCTAAAATAACTTTGTATTGTATTGTTTTATTGACATAAGTCTCTACCACTCACTGAATAAGAAAGAATTTTTTCGGTTGTTGGCACAATAACCAGTTAGGGGAGGTTGGGGCAAAGTGAACTATTTAAGAAATCAAGTGCCATAAAATGTTAATAGTGATGTGATGCTTTATGTTTATAGTGGTAACTCTTAATGTAGGTCCTTAGGTACCTATGACTATTATTATTTTTTTTTTTTCTTCATCAGGAATTTTGACAAATCAGTTTTTGCATAGGTCTACCAAAGTTCACTTTGCCCTGGTGTGGTGAGGTAAAGTAGACCACCTTAATAATTTTTACTTCAATAGTAGAAAAAAATATATTTACTTAGTAAAACATGAGTACTATTTAATTTTTCAAAAAGTAAAAAGAGAACATTGATAATACATTTTCTTAAATATAATTAAAAATAAAAAGTAAAAAGGTTTAATAATAATATATTAAAGTAAAAAGTCACTACCGTAAGTTAAAAGTTTTCAATTATTGTCCATAAAATAAAATATAAAAAAATATTTGTAGATGTTATATTACATCTTTGCATATTTCACAGATGAACTCATCTGCATCATCTGGTTCTATACCAGCACATGCCTCATGTGCCCATTGAAGGCAACTAGCACAGCGTACCCATCCTTCTTCGGCTGCAGAATTTGAATATAATTCGTTACAATAAAAACATTCGCAGTCATTTTCTTCCTGGCTTGTTTCCTTTAGGCCTGAATAAACTGGTTCAATTATTGCATCCTTCTTTTTCCTCAAAGTTTTAGTCTTTTTTTTAGGAACTTCATCCATTGCAAGTCTTTTTCTGGCTCTTTCTCGTTTTCATGCTTCTTTGTCTTCTTTTTCCTTCAATTCGGATTCTAGCTCTTTTTTGTAGGGACTTGCTGTTAATATAGCTGTTTTACCCTTCTTTCTGTTTTCTCTCTTCACTCGTTTGTCAGATCTTGGCAGTGGACGTATATCTTGTGGACTCACACAGAAGGACTGGCAGGACAAGATGCTTGCTTCATCATTGTGATTTGAGGTAGGTGTAGGAGGAAGAAAAAACTTGGAAGAGGAAGGAATGTGGCCAAAAGTACAAGCAGAGGATGTTGATGTAGAAGTCAGAGCAGATGAAGATGTGGAAGAGATATGCACTGGAGCTGATGATGAAACGTGAGCCAGACTGGACGATGATGGATCAGAAATTGAGGATGACAAGGGCATGGCTGAAATGACAGATGTGGATGGAGTGGAAGTTAGATTAGTGCTACAATTAGACTGGCTGTTAACTTGTTCTTTGTCTTGTTTTTGACTGTTTTCAAAATCTTGTTCTGTAACAAGCGATGGTGCAAAGTCTAGGTCGGTAAAAATGTCTGGGTTGTAAGGCACGATACCACATTTCTTAAAATCATTTATAGCATTTAGTGGTGTGGCTGCTTTTAAGTAAGCTTCTCCAAAAATAGCTGAAAGCTGAAACACTGTGACCACTCTTCCAGGGTGGTTGTAAAGCCAACGTTCTAGTCCTGTATCATAGTACTGCTCTAATGGTCCCATAAATCCAATATCTATAGGCTGCATCTTATGCGTACAATGAGGAGGTAAGCATAAGATGTGTACATGATTCTTTCTTGCCATGTCAATAATGTCAATATTTTTGGTATGGCTTGCATGACCATCAATAATTAAAAGCAATGGGTCTTCCACACTCGGTTTTGAATGTTTCAAAAAATGTTCAAACCATTTTGTAAAAGTTTCGATATTCATCCAACCACTTTCATTATACGCAAAAACAGTACCAGGGGGTGCACCATCTTGAAGTTCAACCTTCATCCTTTTCCTAGCAAAAATAACCATGGGTGGTACGTAAATACCGGAGGAAGACATACAGATAACTGCAGTGGTTGTACCGCTACGATCAGCAGAAGTCAGCTGCCCAACCTGCTTTCGTCCCTTTTTAGCTAAAATTTTGCTGTTACTTTTAGGGACAGTCCCTAAACCTGTTTCGTCACAGTTAAAAATACGACTAGCCTTTATTTCTGTACTATCCATTATACTTTTGAAGAGATCAAAAAATTGTTTTACATTTTGAGAATTAAAAGCCTGGGCCCTTGCCGCAGATGTTGACTCAGGTTTTCTCAATGAAATTTCACGATGGCGTTTTCTGAAGCCATATACCCAATCCTCTCCAGCAAGCTTCTTATTTTTATCAAATGGATGACTGATGGCATTTCTTTCAGCTAGCTGAAATGCCAAGGATCGCAGTTCGAACAGAGTTACTCCAAAAAGTCGAGCCTCCATATCTAAAATATACTTGACTAATTCTGCTTCCTGCTCCTTATTAAAAACAGGAGAATATCTACCCAGTCCTTTTTCATTAACAGATAAACGTTTATACTTGAATGTCTTACTAGCCTTGAGATAACCCATCTGACCATTCTTCACTGCCTTTTTCGCTTCTTCCATTGAAGTCAACGACCATGATTGTTGTGTGGAAGTTCTTTTATAATTACGAACCATATTCGACCTCTGAAACAAAAAAGAAATACAAAGGTATTAGAAAAATAATAAAAGTAACATAGAAATAAGTGGGGCAAAGTAAACCACCTATATAATTTGTCCGGGGTAAAGTGAACTACCTGTGTCTCACTTTGCCCCAATTAGGTACATAGAACAGAAAGTGAGGTTATCCATGTGCATCTATTTTAACAAACGATTTGAGCACAACATCAATTCTACATTAAATGATATATTTATACATACAATTACACATATTTAAAAATGTATTTTAATCAATTAATGCAAGTTAAAAGATGGAACTTACCTTACATCAGTTGGTTGAAAAATCAATCTTTTCTAAATAACTGTTGGCGTCATTCGTAAAGATGGCGCAAACTCTTACTAACACAACAGCAGAGTATAAAACACGTTTCGACGACATTTCCGATAGATCGCGACACTTGTCTCGGAATTAAACATGGTAGTTTGCTTTGCCCCCGTAGTTCACTTTGCCCCAACCTCCCCTACTAGTGGTAACGCTAACGACAAGACTAAACACGGAAAACCCGGAGCACTTTAAATACAAGTGAGCCTCTCGCGGTAAGAAGCAAGAAACGATGTCTGCGACGTTGCTAACGCTATCACCGATTTTTTCGGTGAATTCAACTGTTGGCACTGAACATAAACACGAAATATTTTGTAGCGCCCGGCGTAAACACATTTTTTGTGTTTATGTTCAGTGCCAACAGTTGAATTCACCAGAAAAATCGGTGATAGTATTAGCAACGTCGCAGACATCGTTTCTTGCTTCTTACCATGAGAGGCTCACTTGTGTTTACAGTGCTCCGGGTTTTCCGTGAAGAGCGCAGCAGAATAAAACTACGGGGAGGATGTGATTTGTTTGATGAGTCAGAGAACTGCAGTGTTGGCTTGCGAGTTGCGACGTGATCGAATGAAGGGATGGGGGAGGTAATGGGTGAAAGGCAGCACCACACCACTCCTAGCCAAGGTCATTCTTTGTTTGTTGGTTTTACGCACAATAACAAGTCGCCGAGTTGACAGTTGAGTTGTGTGAGTGTGATTACTGTGATCAAGTGATTTGGACGATTTTATTTGATTATTGTTTATTTGTTTATTGTAAATAAATTTATTGCACAGCCTATTGATTGACGTTTGTCTGCTGAGTTTTTATGTCAAGGTAAGAATTTATATTATGTTAAAGTTATTACTTAAGTTTTCGAAGTAGACTATTAATAGTTATTAAGTACATTTTTAAATCACATTAGATCTACTTAATCTGAATCTCAGTAATAGATGCAAGGCCCAGGCCTGGGCACAAATTTTGCACTTGTTTTTATAGGTTTAACTGGTACAGGGTACAGTAATTAGCGCTGGCTTATTTTAAAGGATTTTGAGATTACAATTATTTTAATGAGGGTTCCGATTAATGGAAATAGTTTTACAATACACTAACTACAGTGTTATGAATGGCCGGGCCCAGTGCCCCTACGTCAGAGGAAGATTTCACCAGATGTGGTAGATAGCCTGATAGCCTCATCTTTTATTTGTCAAAATTAGGTTTACTAATTTGAAAACCGTAATTATTTTATTGTGCTTTATTTATTTAAAATATCTAATTTTCCATTTGGTAATGTAATATGACTTAATACTTTTTATTTCTGTAACAACAACAAAATAATAAACAATCATACGCATACACTCTGAATTAGTAAACTATTAACACAGGATGAGGGTATTAAATATTGGCATAAATAATATATTGCATATTAGCCGTAAAACGGTTTTCAGAAATCTGTTATGGTCGTCATGGCGTGAAAAAAGTATTTTTAATTTTTATTTTTGTGATCGAGTGAAGCGAGGTCCTGTTTTAGCCCACCTTTTTGCATCTCGTCTGTTTGTGTGTTAGTTAGAAATTTAACATTTGGTTATTTTTAAGATGTCTGTATCGGGCTGTCTGTTGGTTAAGAGCCGCGACTGCTCAATGGGAAAATGTTGTTGAGGTTAATGTGACAGAAGGATATTTTTTTTAAATACTCCACAGAACTTCGCATCGCAATATTGTATGATGTTTATTGGTTTGTTTGTGCTTAATGCCTTGAGAGGTTTTTATTTTATGTCCTCTTTTCATCGAATATAATTATTCAGCAAAACAATCAATTTTCCCAGTAGAGGGATCCGGCTCTTAACCATCTTAAACGAAAATTCTATAGCTTCAATCGATTTGTTTGGATTTCAGGTGAGTACGTTAAAATGGACTACAAACACAAGTCAGGTGCACAAAAGCGCAAAGAAAGAAAAAAGAAGCTAGGGATCCTCATGAAAAAATCTCGAACCTTATTTGAATTAGGACTTCAAGTAACGGGCAGGAACGCCAACAGTGATGAAACAAGCACTGCTGATAGTGCTGGTCCAGCGGTCATAGAGACTAACAGTGACGTTCATGTTGCTGGTCCCTCTTCTAAAGATGATTCATCACAAAAAATTGATGATGAAGCTTTTGCGGACACTTCTGGTCTCAAAGGTGTTACAGAAAACTCAAAGGAAAAAGCTAACTTAAGCAGTGAAATTAGTGGTTCTTCTCATGAGACAATGAATGATGACTTACCCACGCTCGTGCGAGACGTTGACAAACATGACACAGTTGCGTTAGTGCCGGTTATATACTCTGATTTAGAAAATTTTCATAATATCAACTGTATTAGTGCTAAAGATATCGAATCCCTTGTTAAAATTGGCCCTCCATCTTTTCCTAAAGAACTTCCACGTGACGGCAAAAGAGCTTTTCCACGTGTTGTTTTAGATTCTAAACTGGCTAATGGTGAAACTGTACCTCAAGATTGACTTTCGTGGAGTGAAAGTACACAATCTCTTCATTGTTTTCCATGTAGACTGTTCGGTAGCGTTGATATCCCCGACTCAAAAAAATCTGTTTTGATGACTAGGGATGGTTAGAAAAAAGAGTATTCCTGGCGGAAGCTGTACGATAAACTCCCAAACCATGAAAGATCGACAAACCACAGAAGATGTTACATGAAGTGGCGTGAAATAGAGAGAAGCTTAAAGAAAAGCACAGATATTGCATCTCGATTGGATAGTGAACTCATAAAAAAAAATTCAACATTGGAAAGAACTTCTTCAAAGAATCCTTTCTGTAGTTTTGCTCTTAGCTGGGAGGGGGCTCCCATTCAGAGGGGAGTCTAGTAAAATTGGTGACACAAACAATGGCAACTTTTTAGGAATCTTGGAACTCCTATCAAAATACAATCCACTATTGAGAGAACACGTCACCAAAGTTAGACAGTCGCAAGAAGAAGGGAAAAGACTTCAGGCCCATTATCTGTCGCCTGAGTCTCAAAATGACTTTATAGAAGCATGTAGTGCCAGGGTCACCCAAGCTATACTTGAGGAGAGGAAAAGATCCAAGTATTTTGGTCTCCTTGCCGACGCAACTCCAGACATGTCCCACACGGAACAAACAACATTTGTCCTAAGATATGTTCTTGAATCTGAAACGGAATTTAAAATTGCAGAAAGATTTTTGTGTTTTGTTGATTGTAACAAAAAGACTGGAAAAGGCATCGCCAATCTCATTGTTGAGCAACTAGTAAAATATAATATACCCTTAGATGATTGCCGAGGACAGGGGTATGACAACGGCGCAAATAAGGCCGGGTTGTATAATGGGGCTCAGGCAATCATTAGTGAAATCAACCCACTTGCGTTGTTTTCAAACTGTGGGGCACACAGTTTAAACCTTTGTGGGGCCAATGCTGTGGAGTGCTGTGAGGAAGCCATAACATTTTTTGGAATGGTTCAAAAAACGTACAACTTTTTTGTTCGAAGTCCACAGCGTTGGGAGATATTAGAAAAACACATTGGCTGCTCTTTACACAGCACATCGCAAACTAGATGGTCTGCTCGTGTTGACAGTGTCAAGCCATTTGCAAAACATTCACCACTGATCAAAAAAGCACTGAACGAGTGTAAAACTCTTAACTTGTCAGCAGAATGCAAAACAGATTTGAATGGCATAATGAAGTACTTAAACTCATTCAAATGTGTACTCCTGGCTACTATTTGGCTGAAGGTTTTAGTTTCGGTTGATCTTAGAAATAAACTGTTACAATCAAGAGATGCAACTCTTGATGTTGTGGTTGCAAACATAGAGAACCTAGTACAAGAACTAAAATCTTTGAGGAATCAGTGGGACAAACTACTCGTTGAAGCTAAACTAGTGGTGGACAACATGAACTCAGATTCTGCTTGTGAGCCTACATTCCCTGTGAAAAGAGTCAAAAAAATGAAACTCGCTTATGATGAAAGTGAAGATACTCAGATTGAAACTGAAGGAGAATCTCAAGAAGAGAGTGCGTTTTTAAATATAAATGTGTTTTATAAACTAATGGACTCGATGATAGGCGGGCTAACAGAAAGATTTGAAGTAGCTAAGACAGTGAACAACATGTTTCAATGCCTATGGAATTAACAGAAACTGGATGAATGTGAAATTGACAGTCAGTGTTCAACACTTCAAGCATACTATCCCGGAGATCTAGGTTTAGAACTTAGCCAAGAAGTCCAGTACCTAAAGTCAATTCATGAGTGTAACTTAGGTTCAGGTACGTTGAAAACACTGAAACTTCTCAACAAATTAAAAGAACTCAAACTTGAAGGCTTATTTCCAAACGTATGTATTGCAATAAGAATATTTTGCACAATACCTGTGACTGTAGCAGAAGCTGAAAGAAGTTTTAGTAAAATGAAACTCATAAAAAACGTCCTAAGATCTACGATAGGACAGCAAAGAATGAGTTCATTAATTCTTTTAGCAATAGAGTCTGACATTGCAAAACAAAATAGCTATGAAGACATAATAAACGACTTTGCAACCAAAAAGGCAAGAAGGATGTTGTGATGAACTTAAAATTATTCCTGATGTCTTATGAGTACGGAAGTTTTAATTCTTGTGTTTCATTTACTAACTTAGATTTTTATGATCTTTTCATTTTATTCAGTATGGTCAATGTTAAATTCATAGGAGAGAGACTGACAGACAAGTCATATTAACAAACTGATATTAATAACTCTTATATTTTACTTGCAATACAACTTTTGTAAATAAAAAGTGTTACTTACATATTTTGATTTTTTTTACTCTTAATCTCACTATTTTAACTATGCAAACAATTTATATTATGTTTATATTATGGTTTATATTATGCATATACAAAGTGTAAAAAGCAGGGTTTTTAATGAAACTTATCAGCTAACACACAACTCAATTATTTGTTTTTTAGCCTATCTTAGTTGAACTTCAAAATTTGTCCCCACTAAACACCTTTTCCTATAAGGACAAAAGTGCCCTCAGAATGCATTAAAACTCATCATTTTGCGTCTAAATTTTAAATTTTTTCGTATTTCCCCGGACCCCCCTCATAATGTGGAGTATTCCATAACCCCAAGACCCCCCCGGTAGTTGTTGTTCAAAGGGGCCCAGAGTGCTAACTTGCCCAGGGGCCCGGAAATCCTCTCAACGGCCCTGAAGTCGGGCGTTAAAGATCTGAAACATTTACCAGAAAAGAGTAAGAAGCATTCGCTGTCTAAATGTCGTTTAGACAATGAAATGAGTTTAGCCGTACTAGGTATTGTAAATATTAGGTTGCAACTCGATGATGGTTACAGAATTTCTGTTCGTAAACATAACGAACTTGTAGACAAGAACAGATACATCTTATCTCGAATAATTGATGTGATTAAATTTTGTGGGTAATTTGAATTAGCTTTACGTGGCCACGATGAAACGGAAGAAGCAGACAACAACCCAGGGATTTTTAAAGGACTAATCAATTATACTGCAGCACTTGACAGTGTTTTGAAAGATCATTTAGAAAATTCAACAGTTAGTTGTCAGCGTGTCGAAAAAATATTGTGACTGAAATTTCTACGATAGACTTCATATCACTTCAGGCTGATGAAACAACTGTCAGTTCGTGCAAAACACAGGTGGCACTGATTTTGAGATATCTCATTGAAGGGAGAATAATTGAAATGTTTTGGGGTTATTTTGAAGTCCCTTTTGATAAAAGTGCTCAAAGTTTAGCCTCGACAATTTTAGGACAGTTGGAAGAAATAGGAATAGACAAGTCCCCGGAAAAACTAATTTGTCAGACTTACGATGGTGCATCTGTTATGAGTGGTCAGAAAGAAGGGGTCCAGTGTTTGGTTAAAGAGAAGTATCCAAATGCAAATTTTATTCATTGTTATGGCCATCAAGGGAATCTGATTCTTCAAAACTCAACATCGTCTTCCTCCCAGAGTAGAATATTTGTTCAAGACCTGCAAGGAATAGGACCATTTTTTCAAGCTCCCCAAAGAGGATGGATTATTTAGTAGAAATTGTAAACAAAAAATTGGGTCTGTGCCTCCTACAAGATGCACAGACAGGGCTGCTAATACTGTGTTTGAACATAATCTAATAAAATGTTTTGAACACATTAGAGACATAGAGATTTCTGACAAAAGTGCTTCTAGCCAGGCTGCAGGATTTGTACGAACTTTGACGGATCCTCAGTTCATTTTCTGGTTGACTTTTTTCTACAAAATTATGCCTCATGTGGTGATTTTCTTTTATTGCATTCAACAAAGAAACATTGATGCAATAAAAATGAGAGCATTTGTTAAAAATTGTGTGAGTGCAGTGGTAAGACCTATGAAGACAGTGAAGTGTCTGTAAGTAAGCTTGTGACTAAGAGATGGTGTGTTGAAAATTAAGTAATAGGACCAACCGTGTGGCCGCTTTGGAAGTATGTGATATGATTGTGAACAATATTAATGAAAGATTTCAATTTTCAGATCATTTATGTGTTTCCAAATTGTTTTTAGTTGAAAAGTTCCCACAGTACTGTGATGAGTTTCCGGAAAATGATTTTCAGACTACAATTAAAATTTTATCCCACAATAAATGGTCCGAAACTGAGAACCGAACTAGAAGTGTTATACAGTCGTGAAGATTTACGTATTCCTTCTGGTGCAACACCCTTATTACAGTTTTTCCTTGATAATAACATGTTTCATACCTTCTCAGAATGTGTGACTATTTTAAAGATAATTGTTACCATACCGATGACAACTGTTGAAAGTGAAAGGTGCTTTTCTACATTGAAAATAAAAACATTTTTAAGAAATTCCATGGGCACTGATAGACTGAATGCATTGGTTATGCTATCCACAGAAAAAAAATGATTCATGGAATTCAAGATTTCAACAAACAAGTGATAGAGGAATTCGCTACATCTAAAAACAAGAGAATGGAATTGTTATACAAAAAGTGAAATACCAGGTAAGACATTCTATATTTTTTTACCTAAGTACTAATTACCGTGAATGATGGCCCCACCTTAGATCCTGCCCACTGTGTGCCCCTCCCATTTCATTACTCACGAGCCACCACTGGTTATTAGGCATCCGTATCGTTTCTTTGTTTATGAGTGTAACAGACGTTTCTGTACTCAGGACTCTCAATCGATCACCTAGACTCATGTAATGATAAAACTGGTCTTGTGTTCAGTATAGAGAGAGACAGTACTAATCCTTTACTGTGTTTTTTTCATCATAAATCATGTAAGAGAGATATGTCTCAAAAGCATTAAAAAGGGTGAGCCAAAGTGTATGATTAGGTATGGTACTGTGGCTATGGATGTGTTTGAATATATGATACAGAGAAACTACTGAATCACTTAATGACTTGCAATACCTAACAATATAAGGAAAAAAATTATTTGGCCAGATACTGGCTGGCTAACAGGAATATATGACATTTCATTTCTGCTTACTTTACATGTAAAAGATATCCCCTTGTAAATACAGAAATGTTTGTTATAGGAATTCTGAAGCACTCAGTGTGACAGTTATTTTACCATTATTAAATAACATTATTTTGTGAGAAGTGTAAGTACGTATAAAACCTATTTTATAGTATAAATATAATAATAATATAAGAATAGACGCTTTTCAGTACCTTCAAAATTATATAGGACAGGCAGGGTGACCTCCATGGCATATGCAAAAAGGCAGTTCTGCTAGCGTTATGACTCATCGTATTATTATCCTAGTGTTGCACTTCACCTAGTCAACTTGGAGCTCAAAAAAACATCTTGACTTTATAGTGTGCCTAGGAATCAAACTTGGGTGACCTTTGTTTTAGTAGCGAAGCTGTCTATGGTATGGGGTGGCCCATAAGTCAGTTGGCAAAATCGCAAATAGCACTTTTATTGTAGAGGTGCAGCAGGGATACAGATACAGATAGTTAATAGCATAGTTCTCATGACCTACAAGAAATGCTCAAAGTGGCCTCCATCATTTTCTATGCAAATTTGACATCTTCGAAGCACTGAAGCACAAATTATGTCCAAAATATTCAGGGACTGTAGGTGTTCAATATTATTTTGAATGATCATCGCTTCTTTCACAGCACTTTAACAATTAATAATTAAATGCACTTTCACTTGTGAAAAAACTTACTTTTTGTTATATCCTCATACGCACGTTTCAGAGTAGTTTGCTCCTTCATCAGTAAGGTATAAATGCAGAATTACCAACGCCTTGACGCTTTCTGCATTTATACCTCACTGATGAAGGAGCAAACTACTCCGAAACGTGTGTATGAGGATATAACAAAAAGTAAGTTTTTTCACAAGTGAAAGTGCATTTAATTATTAATTATTTTAGGTGTTCAAATTCAGATTGAATGCATTCCTTCAATTGTTCCACGTCACGAATCTTCACGGAGTACACTGCATTTTTTAGTATAATCCAGACCGAGAAGTCCATCGGGGAAAGATCAGGGGAACGTGGAGGCCATTCAACATGACCCCGTCTGCCAATTCATTCATCGAACGTTGCATTCAAAAAGTCTCTCACAATCAGTCCATAGTGAGGGGGTGCCCCATCTTGTTGCCATATTAACTTTTCTCGAATTGGCTGCAGGTGTTCAAAAAGTGTACTGTTTTCTAGTTCCATCAACACTTCATGAAGCATTTGTAGGTAACTTTCAGCATTCACTGTACCATTAAAAAAGTAGGGTCCAATGATCCCACTGCCAAAGATCCCTGTCCAAACAGTAACCCCCGGAGCGTTTAAAATAACTCTGTCTCTATCACCACATGTGGATTCGCAGTATCCCAGTAAACACAGTTGTGCCTATTCACTGTACCATTCAGCTTAAAAGTAGCCTCATCACTCCAAAGAATGGTTTTGTAAAATTGTGGATCGACTTCATGTCATATTGCGTACCATTTGCAGAATTCTGTACGCCTATCAGGATCATCTTCATTTAGGCCTTGGAGTAAAGTGGGCTTATATGGTCTCAACTTCAACGTTTTCTGCATCCTTTGCAGGCTTGTTTGAGGTATTCCATACTCATTGGACGCTTGTCGTGTTGATTTCTTTGGTGACTGCACAAAACATTGTGCAATGATATTTAAATTCTCTTCTGTGGTAACTGTTTTTGGCCTACCTGATCGAGGAAGTTCCACTACCATTTCAGTCTGTTCAAATCTCTTATTCAGTTTACTAATACCTTCTCTAGATGGAGGTGCGATGTTTGGAAAACGTTCCGCAAATAACTCAACAACATCACTGTAATTATGGTCCTGTTTCCACCACATCTGCAGTACAAAAACACGTTTCTCTGTAGATAGTTTTCTATTCATTGTCTCGCAAACAACACGAACAACAAACAAGCTAACAATAGCATACACATCAACATCAAACTAACCTCATAACCTCAAATCTCAACTGAATTATGGGAACTACTGCTCTAGTCAAGTCAAGTAACTACTATGCTAGTCAATCGAGCGTCTACATACTGCTAGTGCCAACTGACTTATGGGCCACCCGGTATATGATTGATTATGAGTAATAAATTAGTGAAATTTGAAATATTATGAAAAGACAGAACAGCCACTAATCTGTACACATATTTAATTTAGTAGCATTGTTAAAATTTCAGAATACTGATCATCACCATTAGTGGTAATATCTGCCAATTTAAACTTATTTCAATATAATATCAATATCCTCACTTATTTGTATACTTCTGTGGTTTTCAGTAGAATTATATCTCTGTCCCAGTGGACATTTTCCTTACCTGTCACTTGCTGTTTACTTAATTTTTCAATCAGTTACTAACATTTTTCCTTTGGGGGGGGGAGGACATCATGAGTGTTTAGAGATTACTCACTGCTTGGGTCCACCCTCTGCCACTGATTTTATACACACACGGTCATGTGAGTGGTGAGTAACCTGATTTTAATCTTTGCTATTTATTTTTATTCACTTATAAAGCACATTTACCATGCTATGCTTTTTATGCTTACAGTGTTAGCTTCAAGTAAAGAGCAACAGACAGTACTCAAAATTTCTTTTGAACATAATTCTTTAGTATGACTTGTTAACTTAAGTACATAGGCTACTCTGTGATAAAAACTGAATTATAAAATTTGTTATATTAGTCTGTGAGATTGCCCAAAAATGTAGAGTCGCTTGACCCAACAAGTTATTAATATGTTTAATAAAAGTAGACCCATAAGTTATGAAAATGCAAGTCTGAATACGTGAACACGTGTAGCATTTAAAATGGTTTCCAGTCAAAAACATAAAACAAGGCAAACATTCAATTTAGCTCAAGATGATTTTCTTGTAATGATTAAGAATATAATGACATATTAAATTTTATGTTCTTTTACTAGAACTTTCTTTGGATCCATTACAGTAGTCAAAAGGATTTACTGTGTTGATTTTGAAGACTCAGTTAAACCATTTGATCCAAGCTAATATTTTGTAAGAATGCATACTCATTTTACCACAGAAACAAATTCAAAATTTTCATTAGATGGAGACTACAGATCCTCAAAAATAAACTGTTAAAAGTCATGCTGTGGCATTACAAATACACAGTTGGCCACATATTTTGTTGAAGTTAGCATATAAATCAGATCACTGGTAGAGGCTATGGAGTGCTTGTCAGTGTCATTCAAAATGCTATGCTGTCTTAGGTTTATGTATTAAGATATATAACGGACATGTTTTGTGATTGTCTAGATGATTTTAAGATTGTTAGTTGTTGTTTTAATGAAATGGTAATACAGCACTAAATTAAAAATATGAAAAATTTATTAACTATGAATAAAAAAATTGAGTACAAAAATAGGGCACGTGTGTTTTAACATTCAAATAGTAAGCACAAAACTTTTTAATAAAAATATTTTTATTTGCTATGGAATAAGTTACTACACTACAAATAAAATATTGTAAACTGAGTTGGATCCACTGCAGGCCAAATGAAGAATACATAAAATCAGTATCAATAATTGGTGTGATATCGACAGTACACTTATAAGTTCTTAGTAATAGGGTTCTTGATATGGTAAGTAATTTTTGTGACTCTTCACAACGAGCATGTCATTTTCACAAACCCAACCACGTATTTATTGTGGAATATTATCTAATGACTCAATCACATTCTGAGCACCAGAATGATTTTATGCTAATTTTCTTGACTGTGTAGTACCAAATTGACTACTTCTCAATTAATATTAAAATTTAGTGAAACTCATGCTATGTCTGGTCATAAGTTATGTCATCTTTTTACAGTTTTACAGAATGACACTTTCCATAAAGTTTTGCTGTTTCACTCACCAAAACAGTTGCTGAGGGAACTGCCTCAACAGAAGGATTTTCTCTCGATGTTGTTATTAAGTATATATAAGTTATTAGTATATAAGAAAAGTCAAGGTACAACCATGTTGGATTTAAGTCATGCAAGAACTTGGATAACATGACTTTAATATGTGATCTCAGTACAACAGGTCTTTCTGATGTTTCATTCCAGATAGGATGATCATTTTGGACAATGTATCTTATTCACAGAAAGCATGGTATAGAATATGGAGTTCTCAGAATTCTTACATTATGAAAAACCTCTAAATTCTCTAAAATTTGGTGTGTTCATTGCAATTTCACAGTGTAGAGTATTTGGACCCATTTATTAAAACTGATGCAATGATTGTTAAACTATCAGGAAATTATTACAAAACGTTATAGTGTTGTTAGAATGCTGGTTACAGCAAGCTAGTCCTAGGTATCATATTGCCAATTCAGCTTTGGTGATACTACCAACAGTGGCTGAGAATCAAAGTGGTCTAAGTCGCATGAACAAAACTTTTCAGAACAAAGCATTCTTTCCCAAGACTTCCCAAAGTCCAGTTTTGTTGTATTCATGTTTTGTTTACTAATAATAGTAGCCAAAGGGCCATTGTAACTTTAAATATTGATTAAATTGTTATAAATATGTAACAAGCTGTCAGGGCAGGGAGTAAAAAACTTAGACTACTTTAATTTTAAGTAAAACTTAAATTCTGTTGAGGAAAGGAACAGTTTTAATTTAAAAAATATCACAGACAAGTTTTAAATTAGGCCAGTTTTATTATTCAATTAATTCAATGAGCACAAAAATGTACCTTAAAAAGTTAAATGTTTTTGATGTGAAATATTATTGCAGTAACACTCATAAGTTGTAGATTTAGGCTTACTCATCTGCAACATACTCTTCTTCTTGGTCAGGAAGAAAGTTTGTATCACTTACAGTTTTTGAACTTTTTATTTCTAAAATATGCATGATGGATAGATGGGATGTACTTAAGCAAATAAAGCATGTTTCATTTCTTCAATCTGTTTATAACATGTGGCTCTTTGAAAAGTGGGTCTTGTTCTGGTATCAATGTTCTAGGGCATCCTTTGGTTGGTCTTACATCTAATCAGTGGCGGCTGGTGAGATTTTAGTTTGGTGGGGCTGCACTACAATTTTCAACTTTCACCATTTACCATTATCATATATTAGTAAAATTTATATACTATTACTAGGTCTTTTACCTGTATTGAACCTGAAGCTATGACAAAACATTGGTTCAATCCTCTTTGGTGCTGCTGCTGCTGTTGGTGATGATATTTATGATTATGATTAATTATGATTTAAGTTCCAAACACTAAAGGCCTACACATTTAAATTCCAACAAATTATATTTTTTAATTTACACATTAAACTTATAGACATCAAAATATTCAAATGAAATATAATAGTGTGTTATGTTCTTAAATAAAATCAGAAATAAATCGCTGTTTCTTTCACAATTTTATTTAAACATGAAGCTTAAGACCATTCTCCATTCTCCTTTGTTTGCAACTGGAAAACTTATTGATAACTTTGTCATTAATAATATATTCAATCATTTCTTTTTCTGTGCTTAACATTGCTAAAGCAGCAATACGCTCTTGTGTCATTGTACTTCTTAGGAAACTCTTAACTCTTTTCAATGTGGAGAAGCACCTCTCGGGCTCAGCAGTAGTCATGGGAGTAGTTAGAATTATTTGGAGCAGAGTAAACACTTATGTGCAGGACTCGGCCATTCCTGTATCCAACATGATTTTGTAAGTTTTCATAACCTCTGAATTACTGTGGAATTCTTGCCTCTCGTACAAAACAGATAGTTCAGTTTCCAAACGTCCTTTACACAAGAAAGTGTAAGCTTCAATAATTTCAGCAAATTTGGGTGAAGATTTTATATTGTCTTTAGAGAGGGAGAAATTTAATAGTTTTGCTGCTGACAGATGTTTATTAAAAGAAAATTTCTCTTTTATCTGATAACAAATAATATCACACACCTTCTTTGCAGAGACAAGATTATGCGATAACATTTTCCTTTTCTTCATGAGTGGAGTGTCTTCTTGTCAGTAACAGAAGGAAGTCTATTTCTTTCATTCACGATTGCCTCAAGAAATTTATTTACTGTATTATAGATACTACTCGAGTTTGCATATGATGCTGTAGCTGGTTATATAAAATATCCACATGAGACATGATATGATGAGAAAATTCTAGCCAAAAGTTGAAGTCCTGGTCATTCAGCATACGGAGAATACCTGCAGCCGCTTGCACAGTGGAATGATTTTGGTCAATTTGAAGTTTCTCAAAGCATACTATTAGACTTTCCTTGTTTTAAAAAACAGTGTTCACTAACCGGCTTTTAAAATTACATCTTATATTTGATACTCGATGTATTTGTTTAGAAATGTTGCCTAGAATAGATAATCGTGAGGATGACTTCGAAAAAAATTCAGGTATAGCGTCAAGACTACTGAAAAAAATACGAGCTTGTGAGTTTTGTGATGCTGCTTTTTCTATAATTAAATTTAATTGATGCGCATAACAGTGCATATTTGTATGGCTGTTGAATTATTTTATGCACACTTCCCTTCTCGCCACTAAAAACGGGGGCTCCGTTGTAAGTCCAAGCTATAAGTTTGTCACTGTCGCCATTCAGGACTATATTTACCTGTTCTAAAATGCATTCTGCTAACACTTCAGCATTTTGGGTTTTGGGGTTAAAAAATCACCAGAATCTTTCATGCATAATTCCGTTCAGTTCACAACGAAAAACAATAACTTGCTGCTAAGACCTGACACATCTGATGTATCATCCGACATTACTGATAAAAATTTAGATTGTTTAATTTCAGCACGTATTTCATCATGACACACCTCAAGGATACAGTCTAGAAGTTCATTGTGAATTCTCTTAGATGTTCCTTTAAACACTGTTGACTTCATAAAATGACTTCTAAGAGACTCGTCCAACATTCCAGGAAATTCTAACAATCCTCAAAATACATCAGGATTCGATGACTGTGAAGTTCCATCGTGACCACGTAACGGAAGCTCAAATTTTCCGCAAAACTTGACGCAGTCAATACTTTTCGAGAGAATTTCTCGATTGTCTCAGTTTTTCATTGTGTTTGTTTGTTTGTTGTTTGTAAGAGTCACTTAACTGTTGTGCAATGTTTACTTTTCCTAACATAGCTAAATCAATTACACTCTTCATATGTTTTGCTGAATCTTCGTGTTTTTTTACTTTCTTGCCTAAATGTTTTAAATCATTCACTCCAACCTTTGTCCAAGTTGCATCACCTCCAAATAATAAACAAGGAAAGCAAAACAGTGCATTCTTTTTAGGACAGAAACACAACCACTTATGTTTGGAATAAATGGACACATTAAATTTCCTACAATAAGTCTGATTTCTGCTTGACGATGACTGAGAAATTAATAAATCAGGAGTCTTGCGACTTAAATTCTTAATTTCATTCTTCTCTTCTAACGATAATGATGAAAAATTGATGTTTTGCAAATATAAAACACTATTTTTATTTGTTTTAAAACTGCAACGATAGAAATTAGCACAGTCTACAAACACGGAACACGCCGTCAGCAAAAGGTTTGCACGCATACGTTCGATTTCTCGACAGCTTCAGGCTGGACTGAATGCAGCCCAAGTTTGGCTTGTTTACAAAGCATTCTCCTACCACGAGCCTCAAGCGTAGACGCAACGCGCACTTGTCTAAGTAGGGCACAGCGCGCGCTTGCCACATACACGCATCAATTTACACGACCATCAGTTGTGGCTGAACGCGAATATAAAAATGTATTTCTTATACTGGCGAATCTTTGAAGAATACATAATTTCCTAAATAAAAAGTTATTTAAATATGGTAATTAGTTTTCCTTGAAAATTTTATGGAGGGCTGCAGCCCTTATGGACGAGCCGCCACTGCATCTAATGTATGAAAGGGTTCATCAACATCTAGTCTGGTTATATACATAATCTCAAATGGCTTACCTTTTTCATAGTGAAGTCACTGAATAGAATGCCACTTGATGTCTTCTTTATCTGTGCTTTTTGAACTCCTAGTGATGGCTTTCTCCAGTGTTTTTGTAGTAAAAAAGGCCCTGCCTTCCATTTGGACTACTATAAATTTATTCTTCTTCCTTGCAGATGCCATAGCATTATACCAATCATCAGGCAAGTAAATAGTTTTGCCTCTAGCAGACAGTTCAATCAGACCAAAGTCTGAATCATTTGGTAAATACGAATGCCTAGACAACATAAAATGTTGTTCTATAACATTTAGACAACTACTGTCTTGTACAGGTTTCATCAAGGACTGAGTGATATTGATGTTTCAGTTTTGCCCAGTGCACGTGTCACTATAAATAATGATGTGACTGTGGGTAGAATCATGTATTAATGTGCTTTACAATGCAAGAGCCGATTTCCTGAGAACCTCTTGATCCTGTACACTCATTCCAAACGTACATAACAGCACTTTCAGTACCAAGGTCGTGTACACCTAAGTTGTAACAATACATGTTTGAGCAATAAAATAAGCCTCTGTTACTGACAATTTTGGGGAAGGAAATGCTTTTTGTAAATTATTACTTAATGCCAACATACTTTCTTTATTTTCTCTTGCTCTTTCTGTATCAGCTTTTAAGGTGGACTTTTAAAACTTTTTCAGTTTTTGCTAGATGAATTTTGTGTGGATTTTCTAAGTCTGCCTTTATTTTTGCATTATCATCCAATTCAACAACTTGTTTATACTTATTGCAGGTATTACCAGTACATTGCTGGGTGACATGAAAATGAAGGTTAAACTCAGTGTTGAAGACATGCCTGTAGTAATGTTCCTTGATAGAATTAACATGTAATTTTATTCCAAACAACTTTTGACATAAAGCTCATACATTTTCCTTATATGGAATTCTGGACCAAGCAATTTTCTGTGAGGATTGTCTTTGCATGTGTAGTGGCTTTGAAAAGCAAGAAAACTATGATATGATTTATAACACCTTCCTTAATATGGTGTGGAATCTTCCTTGATGAAGGGTGTTTGCCCCTGAGATCTTCTTCTGGTGACTTACCGCTTTGCATTTTTTTTCAGTGTGCTAATAACTTTGCCATTTGACACAACAAAAGTTTCTAGGAAATACTGTTTACATACATGAATAGTTTTTCCCATTACTTGTAAATAGTATGTGTTTGAGGACTGTTTTTCATGTTTGCTGCCATCACGAGGTCTTCTCATTCTTACAGGAACCTGGTGGATTAATCCACATAATTAGGCATTTTCTCTGCTAAAATCTGCCATACTATAGAATTTATCAAATATAGAGAGTTTCCTCATGGTCTTTTGAAAAACAAAGTTATATTTAGGTTGTATCAGCTATCAAAGAAAGAGATAGGCCTATATGAAAAATTTCAGTAACATAATCATACATGTGTTTTCTTAAAATGAAATATATTTTAATTTTTTTTATTTATTATTAATTTTAATAAATTTTAAGTTTTTACACTTAAATTCACTTAAAAATGACCTGATGTTATTGTGGTGTTTTGTGTTTGTTGATGTGATGACCCAGGCTGTCCATCCACGTTTTCAGTACAAGTAGGCTTAATAAGTGGTTTCGTAGGTGTTATTTGTAGGTTCGTATGCCTAGCATAGCATTGGTCATCTTGTGGATCTACAAAATCAAACCAACAGAATTAGGCAACTGAAGAGTATTATTAGTATCTGATAAGCTATTCTCTATAAGACTAATGTAAACGGCTCACTTCATCAGTGCTACAAAGAAAACTAACAATAGGTCTACTACAAACCAACAATTTACAATATTTAATAATTAAATTATTATATTCTATAATTAATTATTAATTCAGAGCATCCATGAAACCTATTAAACTAGTTTCAAAAAAGAGAAATTCATTCCTTTGCACACATAGAAACATAACCTACAAACAACCTGTATTAAAAATGTAGTTAATAGTATTGTATTTATTTCACATACCTGCAGAGTCAGTTTCAGAGGGTTGATATTCTCCATTCTTATCACTGTCATACTCTTCTTCACTACTGGATACCCAGTCATTTATAACTTTTATTAACTCATCGTGAGACGGATACTGCCCCTTAGCCAATGTGGGTAACACTGGGGTTTTTCAACAGTACTGAGAATCAAACTGGTCTAAGTCAGACTTGGACCACTCTACCACATTGCATTTCAGGTTTTGTTCAGTGCAAAAAGAAAGTGCCACTACCTATCAGAAGATAGTACAACTAGGACTTATTTCACTTTTGCACTAAACAAAGCATATGATTAGAAGTTGAAAATAGTGTTGTCATTTTCGTAAAATTACTGACTTAGACCACTTTGATTCTCAGACCCTAATATATAGTCACCAGCTTTCTCACCACCAGATTTTTATTTGTAGAATAATCAGAAAGAATCGGGTTTTAAGAAACTCAGTGTTGAAGACACTAACTACTTGAACTAAAGAAAAATATTAATGAAAACATCTCCAACAGCAGTATATCAAGTCTACAGAAAGTTAATACTGCAGATGGTTGTCACGGTGGCTGCTGAAACATACTGCACCAATTTTTAAACAATCCACTACAGCCAAACAGCCAAGAATCTTTGAAGAATCTTAACAATTCTGGTGGCCTGAGCCCTGAAAGTCTCCAAAGCTTATTTACATGCCTCTATGGGGAGGATATGTAAAAACTTAGGGGAATGGAGGCTTTGAGAAAAAAAGATACTGTGATTTCTCTCCTCTCTAATGTTTTTATGTAGGTGGCAGAAACACAGTAACAATTCTCAGATTAATAGAACTGTTTAGTCTCTCAAGTGCTTTATTTTATTCTCATACTGTAATATCTATGTTGCAAGAGCAAATACATCAAGTGAAAACAGTATACTGAAAGGGAGTTTCTTATATATATTCCATATATAAGGGAGCCTTTTATGACAGGGAGCTCCTTCATGTCAAAAAAGAGGGAATTTAAACACTTCTGTGTTAATGGTCCACAGGAGAATTCAAACATGGATCTGAAACAGAGGATGGTTGGTTCTTGACAATTTATCCTATCATCGACGGCACCTAATGAGACCTTGGTGTTAGCCAGATGCAAGAAATTCAGTGACTCTGAAAACAATGTTGGTGAAAACATTATTGCTAATGTTGAATCTGTTGTCCAGGATTTCCCCAGATTATGGGCCATGGAATAAAACGCAAGGGACCAGGGTCCTGATAAAGGTTACTCTACTGTAATGTAATCTTTCGGGGGGAGAGGTGAAGGCACTAAGGGACCAAAAGTTGGATGAGTCAATCATTTTGTCAGTGATCAATGGGAGTGTCACAGTGGCCTTGAACACTGAAGACTACCAATGGAAGATTCAGCAGTTGTTAGACTTGGAGAAGTGCAGAAAATGTAGCCCAGCTATTGTCCAAAGAACCAACAACCTGGTCATGAAATCTTCCCCAGCATTAGAAGCAAAGGTTACCTGAGTGTTCCAAAGTATTACCCCCACCACACTATACAGGCTTCCGAAAATACACAGAGTGGATATTCCTTCTCAACCTCTAGCCAGTGTTACTACAGCCAGTAGCTGACTTACATCTTGATAAAATGTCTAATGACTGCACCAGTCGTTCATCAGGCATATGTCTATCTTTAGCTAATTTCAATTTCTGTGGTATCCTTTATATCTTCAAAATTTGTGTGTTTCCTTATATAAGACATGTCTGGTGTAGACAGTAACTGCTGCCCACTGGTCCACATTCTTTAGCATCGCTCTTACAATTTTGTTGGAAGCAACTTGTCCAATAGCTGTTTCCATTAAGTAATTATTATTTTCATAAAATGGATATATTATTTATTTAAATGGAAATAAATAACAAGTAAAGAAGTAGCATGCATTATGACACAAAATGTTCAGACTTCTAATTGACTAGTCCAAATTTCATTTCCATGACTGGTGCATTAACTTTGTATTCAGTCAATTGTAGTAGCAATACTAATTCCTTTCACCCTCAAAAATGGAAGGACTGTACTTACAAGTATTTCTGTTCATTGAAACTCCCAATAAACTTGTAAGTAATGGTGTTCAACAATTTATTTCCACTGTTTAAAAACAATAGCCTGCAGACAGATATAAATGACTGTTCCAGGTGTAGGAGGGCTGCTCACTAAAGGAACTGTTTATTAAACTGACAACAAATGAATGAATAATTTATTTACATTTTAAAACAATACAACTGACAAGATATTAACAAGCTATGTTTAATAATATGTAAAAACACACACCATTTATTTTATTAACTGAATAAAATTAATTCTGTTACATTACTACTAATATTATTCTAACTAGTTTTTATAAAACTAAATAAAAATTATATGTCATATACTTGTTAAATTATTAAAAATATAAGGAATAACAAACAATTAAATAATTAATACAAAATAACTTTACAAGAACTTAAAACCTAAGAACTAAACTAACATAACCTTAATAAAATAGAGTATTCTGCTATATACTGATTTGCTGATGTGTGTGCATGTGTGTCTGTCTGTCTATCAGAGGGAGGGACACAGGTACCAGAATTTTAGATTCACTGAAAACTGGCTACATTTCTGTCTTTATAATTACTTGTACAGAACTAAAGATTAATGAACTCTGAAACATCGTCTTCTGTCAACTCAAATGACTGCAGCAGTGTCATAGTTGAGATTTCCTGTTAACAAAATACACAGACTGATTAAATTCATCTCCACATACACAAATCTCTTATAATCTTCACGTAGAAGTAATTAATACATTGTTAGTAAAACGTACTTCTGTTTAAATTAATATTTTATAATATTGGCTACAAGAAAATTCTGTCTTCCTCTCACCTTACATTTTACAGTTTCTATCTGCCTAAAGTACAACACCTGATAATCTTCTATACTTTTCAGATATTATATTTGGTACTAGCAAAACGTACAATAAATAAAATGCTCCACACAAATAATTATCCACTGTGTGGTTTGGTATTAGTTTAAGAGTTAAGAGTTACGTGAAACATACTGTTACGACAAGACCGAACAACCTACGTGTTTGTCGAATGTGCCAGAAGAATCTCAATGTAATGCGTGTGGCGTATGTGCTTGTTGAGGCGTTTTCAAGAGGTTTCTCGAAGGCACCAGCCGCGCGGACTGTCTCAAGGCCGCAGTTAATTACGTAGTTCACACAAGCACTAAGACGCAATTAGGAACATTCTGGTCTGTGAGCGCAGGTATAAATACATGGCGGCAGCGGCCTTAAGTTTCAGTATTAGTGCGATATATTGACAGCGCGGTTCGAAAGTTATTGTCAGGCAAAATTACTTTGCATGTTCAAGTGGTTATTATTTAATTGTTGTGTTTTATAATTGGACGGTAATTGTAATACAATTGTGTTTAATTTTAGTGGACTTTTTATTGCGTGTGAACAATTTTATTTGATTTGTTGTAGAGACTGTGTTGTTAATTACGAACTGTTAACTGTGGAAATTAAAGCTGGTAATTAGTGACTTAATTGGTGTCTTGTAATTTGTTTTCCACTGTACCTACGACGATCGAGTAGACCGTCTTAACAGTGGTCTCAGAAGTGGGATAAAACGGTTAACAGTGGAAACAGTGGACACTTTGTAAAGACGAGTGTGACTCATAATTAATCGGTAAACATGGATCCCAGTCAGATGATGGAAGCTTTCCAAACGCTGCTGCGGCAGACACAGGAAGAAGCAGAAATATGACAAAAAGAAGAACGAATACAAGAAAGAGAAGAAGCAGAAAGACAACAGGATGAGAAATGCAGACAGGAGGTGGAAGAAGCAGAAAAACAACAAGATGAGAAAGCGGATGCGAGACAGAAAACCCTACTGCTAAAGACAGAGGAACGATGACGACAGGAGGCAGAGGAACGGAAGCGTCAAACAGAAGACATCAAAGCATTAATACAGGAGCAGAAACAGATCCAAGAAACTACCACAGAATTGGGTCTCCTACAAGGTAAGCTTAATAAACAAGTTACTAAGATATCAGAGGTACAAGAATCAATGACATTAAAAATAGCTGAAGTAGAAAAATCTGTCTCGAGTGTTGAAGAATCGATGTCTAATAAAATATCTGAAGTAGAAAAATCAGTCACGAGTGTGGAAAAAGCTATGTCAACATAAATAGGAGACTCAATTACAAATATAAAAGAGCAGATTAAAAATGAAGTCGACCAGTGCCTGAAGTTACAACCAAAACAACTTTGTGAACAGACTGTACCAATGATAAAGACAGAGAAAGATACAGAAAATAAGTCAACAGAGAAGGTCATCTCGAATGCGGTTGGGACAGTTCATGTCAAGGCCCCAACCTTTGATGGAAGCACGCACTGGGCGACGTATTTACGCCAATTCGAAGCTGCTGCATGCGCAAATAATTGGACAGAGAAAGACAATGCTGTTTCACTCATTCTTGCATTAAAAGGACCTGCGGCAGAATTACTACAGAAAGTGCCACCTGACAGCCATAACACCTATGCTGAATTGATAAAAGCTCTGGAATTACGGTATGGTGATAAACATTTGCGAGATGTGTACTGCACCCAGTTGAGAGCAAGGCGACAACATGCCGGGGAGAGCCTTCAAGAGTTTGAAGCAAGTATCGACAGACTAATTAGACTGGCCTACCCTGAAGCGCCAGAAGATTTTCGAACGAGTTTTGCGATGCAGACATTTACTGCCGGTGTCCGAGGTAACGAACTACAGCAAGTGTTACGAATGGCAAGACACCAGAACAGTGCGGACGCCCTGGTACATGCTTTGCAATTTTAGACCGCCAAATCAACGTCTGGTTGGACAAGTCATAAAGTGCGCACGCTAATAGATCGTGACGGCACAGACGATGAGGAAGAAGAACAAGGAACAGAGACTTGACGGTCGGCACCACAGAATAAAGTAAGAAAGGATGGGAGACCGAAGTGTCATCAATGTGGGAAACCTGGACATCTACAACGGGATTGCCGGGTTAGAGTTCAGCAGCACGGAAACGAGCAGTCGTCGGTACAACGGGGCATGTGCTGACTAACTGGAGGAACGAAGCCCCTAGACAATACGCAATTTCTACACTTCAGAAAAACAGCGAGAGCTTGGTGGTTACCAGATTCGTTCAAGAAAGGCCAACCTCGATTACAATTGACACAGGTGCAACAGTTTCCACTGTGCCCCCCCGACGTGGTGAAAGATCTCAAGCCAGTCTGGTGCTCTTGCAGCTTGTGAACAGCAACTGGACGGCCTGTAAAAGTGTATGGAAAAGTGGAGATACATCTACGCCTCGGTCGACTTGAGTTTAATCATCAAGTACTTGTTGCAGACATTGTGGATGAAGCAATTCTTGGTGTGGACGTTATGAAAGCATACGGATTTATAGTTAACATCAAAAACAATGTCTTGAGAATCGGAGGTGAAGAGGTAATGCTATCAACAATGACGACAGCAGAATCGATGGACGTCATAAACCAAGTGGCCATAACTGTTCTGCCAAACTTCAAAAAGACCATCATGGTTAGAACTGAGGTAGATACTACGGGCAACCAGTGCTTTATATTCGAACCCCAGGTAGTCAGCACACCAGTCATACTAATTGCCAGAAGTTTAGTAAAACCTGACGAAACCGGAAATGTACCTATTAGAGTGGTGAATATTTTGGATCAAGCTATCACTTTACAAAGCAATACGCACATAGGCAAATTGACTCCTGTGGCCTGGGTAGCCGGAATGATGCAACGAAGATCTAGTGCTTCGGATAATTCAAATTACCAGAGGAACTGCAAGAATTATTGAACAGATCTTCTAATGACCTCTCAAGTGGTGAGGTAAAAGAACTCAGACAGTTTTTACATGAATTCAAAGATTGTTTTGCAGTTCGGGGACAGTCACAGGGAAGAACCTCTCTTGTGCAACATCGCATCGATACCGGGGGCACAACACCGATACGCCAACCTCCTCGAAGGCTTCCATTATCTAAACAATACGAAATGTCGCGGTTAGTACAGGACATGTTGACAGAGGGAGTAATCGAACCTTCGTCAAGTGCTTGGTCTTCTCCTGTAGTGCTAGTAGTGAAAAAGGATGGTGGGTTGCGTTTCTGCATAGACTACCGGAGGTTAAATGACGTTATAAAGAAAGACTGCTATCCATTACCTCGCATTGACGATACACTCGACACGTTGTCCGGAGCACAGTGGTTTTCCACATTGGACCTGAAGAGTGGATATTGGCAAGTGGGTCTTCATCAAGAAGACAAGGAAAAGACCGCTTTCTCGACCCCAAGTGGCTTATTTCAATTTAACGTCATGCCATTTGGACTCTGTAATGCACCGGCAACATTTGAAAGATTGATGGACCTGGTACTCCGAGGCCTGACATGGAAAACTTGCCTTGTTATTTAGATAATGTCATAGTCATCGGGAAGACTTTCAAAGACCATTTGGAAAACCTTAGGAAGTTCTAACTAGAATTCACGGTGCCCAACTGAAGCAGCCCGAAGAAGTGTTCTCTATTCCAGAAGGAAGTACAGTATCTGGCCATCTGGTTTCGGCAGCGGGTGTTAGCATGGATCCTAATAAAGTAGACACATAAGAGACTGGCCAGTGCCAAAGAGTAAACACGAAGTTCGGAGTTTCCTGGGGATATGCTCATATTACAGAAGTTTTGTGAAAGGCTTTGCTACTATTGCTAAACCACTACATGAGCTAACATAAAAAAAATGTAACTTCCAGTGGTATAGGGAGTGTGATCAAGCATTTAGGACTTTGAAAATTGCATTATGTTCGCAGCCAATTCTCGCTTTCCCAGATTCCGAAGGGAAGTACATTCTGGACACAGACGCAAGCAATACTGGTTTAGGAGCAGTTTTGTCTCAAGTTCAAAACGGTGAAGAATGAGTAATAGCATATTACAGCAAGACACTTTCTAAACCAGAGAGAAATTATTGCATCACAAGGAGAGAGTTGCTGGCAATCGTCCGAGTGTTGGAGCACTTCCATAAATACCTCTATGAAAGAGAGTTTTCACTACGTACCGACCATGCCTCGCTTGCATGGCTCTTAAGATTTAAAAATCAAGAAGGACAGTTGGCAAGGTGGCTTGAACGTCTGCAAAAAGTACAACTTCAAGGTACAACATTGACGGGGGGGCCTGCATGGTAATGCAGATGGCTTATCACGAAGACCGTGCCGGAAGACTGCCGACATTGCCACAGAAAGGAAGAACAAAACTCAAGCGAACATGTTCAAGCCATCACTGTTGACTTCCTGGCTGACGGCTGGACAACACAAGACTGTCGACAAGAACAGATGACTGATGAAGACATTGGACTGATCTTGACAGCAAAAGAGGAAGGTCGCCGCCCGGATTGGCAAGATATCTGCCATGGTTCCGAAGTGCTGAAGGGCTACTGTGGTCACAATGAGAATCTCTCACCTTAGAAAACGGATTGCTGAAAAGGGCTTGGGAAAGTGCAGATGGACGAGACGTGGTCATGCAGGTGATAGTTCCCCGAAGTAAAGTGCTGTCCGTTTTGAAGGAGATGCATGATGGAACATCTGGAGGCCATCTTTGCATTAACAAAACCCTTGACAAAATATACGGAAGTGATTCTATTGGCTTCATATTCACCACAACGTAGAGGAATGGGTTCGGACATGTGAAATATGTGCTGCAAGCAAGGGCCCACAAACCAGAAGCAGGGGAAAAATGAGACAATATAACGTTGGACTGCCTTTTGAGAGAATTGCCTATACATTGCTGGACCATTCCCAGTTACTGACGATGGAAACCGGTACATCATAATCGTAGGTGACTACTTTACTAAGTGGGTGGAAGCCTACGCAATTCCAAATCAGGAGGTTACCACTGTGGCAAAGCAGTTAGTTCACAACTTTTGTTGCCATTATGGAGCCCCTATGGAAATCTATACGGATCAAGGGAGAAATTTCGAATCAGGCGTGTTTAAAGAATTATGCCGTCTACTCAGAATTCAAAAGACCAGGACAACGCCTCTGCATCCTCAGTCGGATGGGATGGTTGAGAGATTCAATAGGACACTTGAGCAGCATCTTTTGAAGGTTGTTGACGAGAACCAAACAGACTGGGACCAACGTATACCACTATTCCCCATGGTGTATAGATCATCAGTACATGACACAACCGGCATGACTCCAGCAAAATTGGTGTTTGGGAGGGAGATTCGTCTTCCTGGGGACTTAATGTTTGGATCACCTGAGACTGAGTCCCAAGAGCCACAGAACTATTCCTCGCAATTAGAAAACCAACTGGGAGAAATGAATCGCTTGGTAAGAGGACGGCTGAAGATTGCCAGTGATAAAATGAAAACTCGGTATGACATTCGCAGCAATAGTGTGGGTTTCCAAGAAGGAGATCAGGTCTGGTTGTTCAACCCAAAGCGCCATCGTGGTCGCTCACCTAAGCTTCAGTCAAACTGGGAAGGATCCTACACTGTGAAAAAAAGAATCAACGATGTTGTTTATCAGATTCAACAGGAAGGGCACTGAAAGTTCAAGGTCATCCACCTAAATCGCCTGGCTAAGTACTACTTCAGAGATGGTTTGCCAGTTCGGGACGAACAGGCTTAAGAAGGGGCAGTGTTACGACATCACCGAACAATCTACATGTTCGTCGAATGTACCTGAAGAATCTCGATGTAACGCGTGTGGCGTACGTGCTTGTCGAGGCGTTTTCGAGAGGTTTCTCGAAGGCACCAGCCGCGCGGACTGTGTAAAGGCCGCAGTCAATTACGTAGTTCACACGAGCGCTAAGACGCAATTAAGAACATTAAGACGCAACTAAGACCGGAACATTCTGGTCTGTGAGCGCAGGTATAAATACATGGCGGCAGCGGCCTTAAGTTTTAGTATTAGTGCGATATATTGACAGTGCGGTTCGAGAGTTATTGTCGGGCGAAATTACTGTGCAGTTCAAGTGGTTATTAGTTAAGTGTTGTATTTTATAATCGGACAGTAATTGTAATACAATTGTGTTTAATTTTAGTGGACTTTTATTGCGTGTGAACAATTCTTATTTGATTTGTTGTAGAGACTGTGTTGTTAATTACGAACTGTTAACTGTGGAAATTAAAGCTGGTAATTAGTGACTTAACTGGTGTCTTGTAATTTGTTTTCCACCATACCTATGACGATCCAGTAGACCGTCGTAACAATACTGACTATAAATTAATCATTTCCAAAATTGAACAGTGCTAGAATACCACATTCTATTTGGTTAACATTCTGCTGCTAAATGATCAAGATGTTATTACACTTTATACAATGGGCTATTTACATTTTGGTAGAGAAGCAATTAACTATTCATGACATTTAGTATCAATTATTACATTATTGGATATTTGAAACACACACTCACGCATACACACAAATATAATCCAGATGATTAGAGTTATTTTACACATCACAAGACATAGTGACTTTATCATAAATAATATTGAAGAATGCATGACCATAGGAAAAGAAGGATAAAGAAGAGTCATCTAGGCAAAATACCTGAAAGACATCAATATAAGAATAGGTTGTGAGTGTTATTTTCAAAGGAAAAGAGCACCAGGAATCAGAAGCAAATGGTTACAGTGGCAAGGCACAGCTTTTATATCAATATGATAATCACTTTTTGGCTGAATAATTAAGAAAATAAAAATTAATTTTTATAAGTAGTATTGGATTTTAAACAGAATTTGAAAAATATTGGAAAATAAAACATTTAAAGGAATGCAAGCTGGGTGGAAAAATTTGTAGACCAGAATGAGCTTACTTTCAAGTGTGTTTGGGGGGGGGGGATCTGTTGTTAAAATAGACTTTCAACTATGGAATGAACAATTAAAAGTGAGTAAAGAGTGAGTAACAATTTTAGTGGGTGCAAATGTGGATGTGTGAGAAAGGCTATCATTACTGATGACTGGAAAAACAGGTCATCCGTACTATTTTAAAAATGTAAAGACATTTTCTATAGAATACACAGGGAATAAGAGAGCCTGAATGACTTTGGTATGCTTTGAAAAGTGCGTTCCCAAATTAGACAAAGTTTCAATACTGTACTTACTCTGGCTCTGTAATGCCACTTCTTGGCCTACAAGACAAACATATATTGGTTGGCATATTGGAAAATACAGTAAAATCTCTTCTACAGGATAAAACACCAACAAGGCTACAAAAAACTGTAATCACTAGTAAACAAATAACTATGAATTTATACCCTAAAAGAAGAAATGAAGCACGCAACCAAAATACTACTACACATGAATACATTTAGAGAAAATGTGGCTCTACCATTAGCAACCTCCTATCACAATACAAAAGTCTGTCCTCTCCAATATACTCACCAACCAGTATAACACATACAGTAAGCAATTATATGTTAACTTTGACATACCATACAAACCAATAAGGAGAAGACTGATAGGAAGACCAAGGAAAATGACTGGATGAATCAAGATGAAATACATATTGTAATAAAGAAGATTGAACTATCAAAAACTTCCATTTCACAATCTGTGTAATGGTAATTAGTTGTCTACTGTACAGAAATGTTATTTTATTAACATTTATTGATGTGGACTACAACTTGTTTTTTTTTTTTAATTTAATACATTACCGTGCTTATTTTAACATTCAGCAATAAAGAATGAAACCCTTGATGCTTTACTTACATTATATGATGGTGTTGGATAGGAGCATGGGAAACATTCCATGTAGTCAATCCCATTGCTATCTGCAGAACATTCACATGTCTGGCATGAACCCGGTGCAGCTGTTTTAGCAATGCGTTTTGAAAATACACTCATGAACTTCTTTATTGTGTTTAGATTAGCAATCTCCAACTTTTTGGCACTGAAGATTGTACCTGCCAATGTTTACAACACATTTTAATAATTATATAAAAGTGCATAATATAGATTGTTTAACATAACTAGTGTGTTGACAGCTCAAGTGGTAGAAATATGGTGCTGCCATATTATTTACAGCCTTGTGCTGTAAAACCATGTGGTCCACTGCTGACAGTTTGCACAAAGTTGAAAGACGGACCTGAAATAGTTGAAATATTTGTTATTTTTTCAACATCTTTATTTAAGCTTTGATCGAATTTCTAATGTAATAACAGAAATGAGATACAGTGGACACAAATAAGTGTTCTGTCTTATTTAAAGAATTTAGAGCCCAGTTAATACAAACTGATTTCAAATAGAATATTTTTCAAACAATAACAATGGAAAAGGAAGTACAGACATTATTTCCCCTTCCCTACCTTCTAGTCTACAGTCCATCACTGCGTTTTAGATGAAAATATGTGTGAACATACATCTTGTAGAGTCTTCCTGGATGGCTAAATTTATCACTATTCATGGACAAGACCTTTTTACTAGGCATAACAAGTGTTGATTATCCTGCCATAATGCAAAGTGTCTCTGTCTTCTTCTTGTGCATATTTCTCCTTACATATGTTTACAACTATGTTTGTTTATTTTACAAGGACAGCTGTTCATAACTTTATCAACTATAATTAGCAGCCCACAATTGTCTGTTTATTTTTCAAAGTATACTAACTCTCTGCTTTGTCCATTAAAGCAATACCCTGAAAATTAGTTCTTACTTACTTTCATGGTACGTGAATTTGTGGTCAACCCGCAAATGTTGAACTGAACTACTGCCTCCCATGTCAGAAGATATTTTACACAAAAATAAATTTCATACAAATATAAGACAAATATCACTATAATATTGACGACTCGGAACACTAAGTTTTTTATAAGTAAAAACGTAAAGTTTTACCTTACAGCCTAAACCTGCTTTCACCTATAGAAGGCTTCATCAGAGGCTGTCGTTAGTAGCGCTGTTCGTCTTGTTGTTGGTGACGAGATAGTTTTTCGAAAGATCGAAGCTGTGTGTGTGTGTGGTGAGATGTGTTCGAATAATGCGTGCGATTTGAATTGTGTCTGTTCGTTTAGGATGTCGTTTTTATTTGTTTTTGTGTGTTTGTATATTTCTAATTGTTCTAGAGTGTCTAGTTTTCGGCCTTTTGTGTGTACGTGTAGTATGTTCATGTTATTGTCGATGTTTTTATATGTGTGGTTTGCTTCAATGAGGTGGTTTGCGAAGGTAGATTCTGTAGTGGTGTGGAGTGCTTTTGTGTGTTCAATGTATCTCTGTTTGAAGCTACGTCCTGTCTGGCCTATGTAGAATTTATTGCAATTTGAACAATTTAGCTTATATACACCGGGTAGATCGAATTTGTTTTGTGCTTTGGGCATGCGTTTTGATAGTGTGTGTTCTGTTTTGTTAGTAGTTTTGAAAGCGATTCTGTATCCTGCTTTTTTGAATTTGTGGGCGATTTTTTCTGTTTGTTTGTTGACGTATGTTAGTGTTATGAATTTGTTGTTTTCTGTCTTTGTCTGTTGTTTGTTTTGTGTTTTGTGTAGGAGTTTACTGACTATTGTTCTGTCATAACCGTTAGATTCTGCTAGATATTTTATCGTGTTTAGTTCGTCTTTGTAGTCTATTTCATCTACCCGGTGTATATAAGCTAAATTGTTCAAATTGCAATAAATTCTACTTAGGCCAGACAGGACGTAGCTTCAAACAGAGATACATTGAACACACAAAAGCACTCCACACCACTACAGAATCTACCTTCGCAAACCACCTCATTGAAGCAAACCACACATATAAAAACATCGACAATAACATGAACATACTACATGTACACACAAAAGGCCGAAAACTAGACACTCTAGAACAATTAGAAATATACAAACACACAAAAACAAATAAAAACGACATCCTAAACGAACAGACACAATTCAAATCGCACGCATTATTCGAACACATCTCACCACACACACACAGCTTCGATCTTTCGAAAAACTATCTCGTCACCAACAACAAGACGAACAGCGCTACTAACGACAGCCTCTGATGAAGCCTTCTATAGGTGAAAGCCGGTTTAGGCTGTAAGGTAAAACTTTACGTTTTTACTTATAAAAAACTTAGTGTTCCGAGTCGTCAATATTATAGTGATATTTAGTTAAGTAACGGACACGTCATGGACAACGAAATCCAAGAAAATATTAAGACTTACAAATTTTTACTCAACATAATTTGTAAAGGTTAATTACCAGTCTAATAATATGATACTAACAAATAATAACTTATTTGTTATTACCAAACAAAAAATTGTTAAAGTAAAGGCATAGATGAAAACAGTTAACTCTGAGGTGCAAAATGGAATGCCTTGTACGTAGTGTAAACAATGGCAAGTCTAGCATCCTGCAATAAGAACTTGCAATGTACAAGGCGTGTCCGGAAAGTAAAGATACAAAGGTCGTAATTGGTCTAAAAATATTTATTTACAAATCATTAACTGACAATAACGTAAATACATATATCTTTATTTCTCTACATATTACTGCCATTATCCAAGCACCTATTCAGTCTGGGAACCAGCTTTTGTATCCCCGTGTCATAGAAGTCTGCCCCCAACCCTTTGAACTATGTCATGACCTCTTCTTTTACCTCGTCATTGTCATCGAACTTTTTTCTGACCAGATATTGTTTCAGGTGAAGGAACAAGTGAAAATCACTGGACTGGGCACGAGGTCCGGGCTATGCGGCGGGTGATCCAAAACATCCCATTTCCAACTGCATGCATACTGCATGCGTGACCTCTGCGCTGCTCGGCAGTTGGAAATGGGATGTTTTGGATCACCCGCCGCATAGCCCGGACCTCGCGCCCAGTGATTTTCACTTGTTCCTTCACCTGAAACAATATCTGGCCGGAAAAAAGTTCGATGACGATGACGAGGTAAAAGAAGAGGTCATGACATGGTTCAAAGGGTTGGGGGCAGACTTCTATGACACGGGGATATAAAAGCTGGTTCCCAGACTTAATAGGTGCTTGGATAATGGCGGTAATTATGTAGAGAAATAAAGATTTATGTATTTACATAATTGTCAGTTAATGATTTGTAAATAAATATTTTTAGACCAATTACGACCTTTGTATCTTTACTTTCCGGACACGCCTCATATGTTTATTGCTATGGGAGGGATACCTTACATAACAATGATGAACTTCATAGATACTTCAAAGAACATCATATCCCCATTCCTGAATGTCAATATTGCAACAAAACATATATTAGGCATAGTAATAATTGAACAATATAGTCAGTTATCTGGAGCAAGGTTGTATATTTTGAAACAATATTTTTAAATGGTCTGTAATTCACAAAAATATTTATTTTACTTTAATAATTGTCTCTGAATATCAGACTGATCTGTTTCAAAAAAATGTCAATTTGTTACTTGAACGTTGTTTCCAAGTATGTTGATTCGTCTCACTGCTGGTCCTGTGATTCGTCGCAATCTGCTCCTCTCTCGTCTCCTCCTTTCTGCACACTGCCGCTTCGCTGACACTCCTCTTGTAGGCACGCACGCCGACACACTGATAACCAGTCTACTCAGGGCACAGAAACTGGGCTGTAATTTAATATTATTTATTTTTGTGCTTTAAGCATGCACCTTCCCGCATCTTGAGGTGTCCTCGCGATAACACAGGAGTATCCTGGATGGATAAACCTTTCCTATGCGGAAATCTTCACTCACGCGAGACTAGCTGTTTAAAAATTAAATATTTTATTTTTTTGAACTAATATTGAGTTCGTACCAAGTCGAGGTATTAGCTAACGGGTAACTCATCACTATATTGTCCTTGATCACCCTTACATAAGAACGTTTCTGTTCAAAAAAACTCGCACAGAGAGCACGTCCATGATATTCGAGCTGCAGGATGGAACTACCTAGACATTCATCGTCGGAGACCCACTCTTAATGAAAATTGGGGCCGCTGATTGGTCGAAACAGCTATCACGTGATTGATGGATAGAACTGATAGACAACTTCTTGAAGAGATTGGCAGATTTCTGCAGAAGCAGGTATAGATCTTATCTATAAATTTTCTGACTTCTAAAAGTTAAGGAATTTATAGAAGTTGATTTTTACTAACCAAATCCCTATTAAAATAGTACGTAACAAGTCTCTGACACCAGCAAATATAGCGCTATTTAAGATGCTTGCGCTGCCCAAATCTCAGTTCGATACGTTCATTTATAATGGAGTTATTCATAAAATACGAATGACACGCGCACTCGCCCATTTAACTCGCACATGACATGATCACAAATAAATTTATGGGCATTTTGATACATAATAGTCTTTTACCCAATTCTTATTTCAATACTTATATCTAATTAACATACTCAAACAAAAATCAAATTTTAACATGTCTGTAACGTCATAAACCTGCTATATCAGCATGTAGCCCTTGCTACAGTTTCCTTTACTGCAATGTTCTATTGCAATATGGAAATTATATTAAACAGATCTTAATACATAATCAATGAACTTCAACTTGACACTATAACACTGAACTATAATTTGCACCTGTTTTGTCATATTGACACTCTTAAAGCATAAAAGTGGAAAAAATCTGCAGTAATCGTGTGTATATGTTAATCAAGTTTTTCTTACTTCTAAATTAATGTTCTGGTTTAGCTGGTACAGACTAGGGTGGACCAAAGTAATCAGTTTACGACTTTCAAATTCTAACCTAAGTTTTCACCTAAGATTTTTTTATTATTTTCCTCAGATTTAGCAACTTTTCCACACTATTGGAATTTGAAAGTCACAAATTGATTTAGCAACTTTTCCACACTATTGGAATTTGAAAGTCACAAATTGATTTCTTTGTCCCACCCTACTACAGACATCAGTATTTAAAGTCTGTATATAATTATATAATGCTGCCAGCCATATTAATTGTACTTGGTAAATAGGCATACACCTGTCTATAAACACCCACAACAAAGTAACACAAACTCACTCTGCTACCTCACTCACCAGTTACTGTTTGCAAACATTAATATGTGTGCTCAATAACATAAACAGCCATGGGGTTAGGTGAGGACCTAACTCTTTGGTTACCTAAACCTTCTGTTATATGCCATACCCCTGTAAATATAGGCACAGACACAACGGCACAGTGTGAGTACAGAATGGCAAGTCCAATACTGATGGTAGCTTGCCCAAATGTCAATTCAGAAGCACAGTGTAGTCAAAGTTCTGATGGATATTTGTAATTAAAAACAATGCATGTTTACATATGCAGCAGATTACACCAAACTTGGTATAAGCTATATTAGATTATACTATACACAAATAGATTGTGTACAGTCTTGATATGTAATCTATTCTCAGCAAGAAACTCACTGAATTTTTTACCTACATAGAGATTTTTACTTGGTTATAAGAAATCAATTACGGTTCAGTACTACCTGCTGTATATATATGAATCAGTACAATTAAGCAAAAACAAATTAAATTTTTATATATTAAGCAAAATCAAGATTTTACACATTTTTATTGCCATAAGAATTATTCAGACTACATAAAATCTTGGAATTAAAGGGTGTCTTACACATTATTTAAATACACAATTCAGAGGACCAAATGAAAGTTCAAATTATCCAAAAAATCGAATTAACAAAGTTTCACTGTGTACCAAAAACAGTAATTTCACTGTGTGTTTGGTAGCAGTATGGAAAAGGTAAGAGTGCTTATTGATGATTCGGAAACTTCAATTGTCATTAATGCTAACTTAAATGGCATACAAATTAAAATAGAAGAAAACAGTCTTTAAGCCATATCTGTTTACCCTACTGCTTTTGAAACAGAGTAAAAGGTATATTGAATATATATGATACTGAATTTTCTTTGTTTCCGTTAGTGCTACATCAACTTTTTCATTAATACACTAAGAAAATATACCATGGCTGATAGTACAGTAGACTGACACATTCTGTTGGGGATTGAAACCAGGTGGTCTTCATTTAGGAATCTAATAAGTATTGTCATAGATTTGGATGACACAAAACAGATTGTTTAAAACATCTGGAACAGTTTATTCCAGATGTCCTGGAAAGGTTACAATTAAACTGTTGGTATTCACAAGCATTTATCTTTCACATATTCAAAAATAAGTTTAAGTTCATCTATTCAAAATATATGATTGCAAAAATATATTCATCAACATAAATGCTTTTACATGAAAATGATAAACAAACCACACTTGCCTAATAAAACATCTTAGGAGATACATATTATCTTGGTTATGAAACATAATACCCATTATAATGGTTTTATTATTATCAACTGCTATACTCCTTTGAAAGTCAAAAGAATTTACCTGAATTTAAAAAATAATTTTATGTAAAGTGTAAGAGTTCAAATTTCTTCCTCTTCAGTTAAATTATCTAGGGCAGGTTTCAACTAGATGATTTAATTTTTTTTCAGCTGTGCATTTGTGTTCATCTAACTATAGCTCCTTCCATTTTTGACGTCACCCTGAATTCTAACTTTTCTTCTCCCCTGTTCTCTCTTTCCTTTCACTTTTCCCTCTATGATGCTTAACTGCAGATAGTTTCTTCATATAAACTTGCCCCGACTAAGATGTTTTTCTCTTTCTCATTTCTATCAGCAGATTTCTTTCCTCTTATTCTTATTATTACTTCATATTTTTTAAATTATCATTAACTAATTTCTTTAGCACTCTCCTCATTGTTTGTTAACACACTTAATAACACAGGTCTTTAATTATGATTAAGGTCTGTGTCACCCACAGGCCTGTGTATTGAATACATAACAACACATTGTTAGCAATACAGTTTACTTCGAACAGGTATTTTAAAAGAAACTTCACTAGAACATATTTTTAATTTATAATATTTAACAGAAATATTTAAAATAAACACTTTTAATTTTTTCATATTCCACAACACATCATACCTCAGTTAAGCTTTCGATAGCCGGGCTGTACCTACTTCTTTAGTCATGAGCTACTGCTGATATGAAGGTACTATTTGTTCTAGAAACACAAAACCTTACAGAATAAAATATTCTTGCTTTATAATATAACATATTTCTATTCATTAGTTAATAGTCACCTCTGTTCTGAAAACTCTGTAAATTTATATGTATAATATGATTAATATCGGGGGACCGAGCTTTGCTCGGTTTTGATATATATATATATATATATATATATATATATATATATATATATACAGATTGGTGCTAGTATAGCACTGTCCTTCATATCTGTTATTAGCCAGACAGTCTCCGAATTCTTCTTCAATAAGATTGCCATTTGAAAGAATATCCTCTGGTAGTTCAATCTCATCCATAGCATTTACTGGCAAATCTCCATTGCCAACTATTAATAAATATTCAGCAAAGTCTCTTTGCTCTGGATCCACACGCATATTTTCTGTCAGTGAAAAGTAGTTAAAATGACGCCAAAGACTGCTTTTCTTAATCGAAAGGTCTACCAACTCACTGCGGTTAGCACAAGGTTGAACGGCAAACATTGCCGAAAATCTCCTCCAAAGACAATCTTTCCACCAAAGGGTATATTAGGATTTCCTATAGAACGAAGTAGTTGATCCATATTGTGTAATCCATATTTAGGTAACATGGGTGCTTCATCCATCAGGAAGATATTAATTTTGGCTACCTCTTTTGCCTTAGAAGATCCAGGTTCAATATTTGAAATTGAGTCAGAATTTAATGGCACCTACAACAAAAAATAAAATTTTATTTATTTGTTATTTAAATAATTTAAAAGAAAAATTCGATATAATTCAGTAAAAATACAACCTTAAGGCCAAACGTCTTGTGAGAAGTTCGCCCATTAGGAAGAAGAACAGACGCTATCCCAGTAAACGCCATGCACTTGACATTATACTTTCGTCCAGTTAATATGTAACACAGGCATTTATAAACAAACGTTTTGCCGGTACCACCAGGACCATCAATAAAGTAACATCTGGGACCAGGCAGTTCATTAGTACATGAGTTTATGACTGCGTCGACAATGTCCATTTGTCTTCCTCTGAGGAGTCGGTACATCTCTTCTCAGATAGCAGAATTTTCATTGATGTTTAAAAGCTCTTGGTTTTGTTGGTTTTCATAGCCATCAATATCATCCATGTTGTACCGTTGCACCCAGAAACGAAAATTCCTACCTTCTGTGGCTTCAGTATTTAACTTGTAAGCAATTATTCAATAAGCTCGTTTAATTGCTTCTTCAATGGAACTTCCATTCCGCCTTGCTTCTCGTATAAAGTCTTCGGCAAAGTCCTCTTTAAATGTATCCCATAAAGCCTTGGGATTTTCTGGTGACCCAAAAATAAGAATTTGTATGAAAGAGTTCTCATCACTCTAGGCATTTTTGATACAGCAGATTCTCGCAAACCTTGTATCCACTGTTGATTATCGTACGTAAGTCCTTTAGCTAAGCAAGTTTGTTTATAAGTTGCATGTTTCACACCATTCACTGTGTGGAGATCACCAAAGCTAGTACCATCTTTGACATGATAAAGCAGTAGTCGTAAGTGGTGAAGTTCTGGTTGAGAAACAAAGTTGACGTTATGAATTCTACCAATAACACGTAGACGTCTAATTCTAGGTACCTATTCACTCGTTTTTCCAAGCCATCTAAAATATTTGGGCATTTGCCAATAATAATGGTAAACATCTTCTTATTGATTTTCTTGTTGCTGTTGTCTTAGGGCTCGATTATAACGAAAGTAAGCCTCTAAAGTCGACCCTTTCTGTACGATGTCAGCTAAATCTTCTTGCGTTTGTTCAATATTTGTCTTTCAAACTTGGCCAGGCAGATGAATATCCAAACGTTGAACTGTATGACTTTTTATTTAATTTCGTTTCCAAATAAACGCCAGCATGCTTCAGGTGGAGTAGTACACCGTCCTTGAACATAGGCATCAGCTTCATTGTAATTAACTCTTCTCTGATCTTCAATAATCTTAATAAATGCACAATTGTGTCCCTTATAAATATATTTGTAAGGATATTTAACTGCTCGGATACTTCCTACACATTCGACGTTGATATGACAGTTAAATCTTTTGAGCAGATATGCATTACCGCTACTGCTACCGCTAGGTATCTGTCTTGCTCTTCTTTATTGAAATTAAAGTTCCATCTCTTGGCTGGACGTCCAGCAGGCATCTAAAATTAAAAGATACATATACAATATATACCCCACGCACCAATCCTAGCGTTTTACTCTATAATAAAACGTACCTTTCTGTTCTAAGTCACAAAGAAGCAAAAGCAACAGTTTCAAAAAACTCATAAAATATTATTAACTTTTGCTTACTAAAAACCTTTTTCGAACGTTTCAATACAATCCTTGAATATTTTGTCCATGACGTGTCCGTGTATTAATACTTACCTCAGAGAACACAAAAACACAACAGCGTACAGGGAACACGTTATAAATTAAATGCGTTATTGCTCGCTTAATATTATTAGATAGGGTATACAATTATTGCTTGTCTCAACTCATATTTTCTTTATTTACATTGATTGCAACAGCTATTTATTCTTCTTCATATATAAACATATCGATACTGCGCTGTTTGCATTTATCGATGGTTTCTGTAACTTATTTACAGTTAGAAAGCCGGTTAGAAATTACGGTTGCCTAGTAATAATTAATTGTCGCGTGGTATCGGTCCCACGATATTTTAAAATAAAGGCCCTCAGATGTGGCCCTTAGATGAATTTTGCGGAAAATGAGACCGAGTCCAGTCGATTCCTGGTGTCAAAGTACCCTTAAATACCAACTTCTGAGAAAATCGTTAGAGCCATTTTTGAGAAAAAAAACATAGATACATACAATTATTGCTTACTTAATATTATAGGATATATGTATTATATGTTCTATATACCTAAAACTATGAGTAATGTATTAAGCTCACCATTTGTTTCCAGTGCAAGAGGAGTGCAGTATCCAAGCATAGATTTTGACAGTTTAACTTGTCGCCATAGGTCCTTATCACCATTTAGATGTTTGAAATCGTTTTTCGTGTATGCTGTATCAGCATCCAAACCTGTAAAAAAATTGTTAAGAGGTCTGCAATTAGTATTATTTCTTTGTATAACATTCATAATATCCAAACACTCTTAACACATATTCTTTGTAGTGTTTTACATCACATGTATGCACCACCTACTTACACATTTATATACGTAATACTGTCCTTAAATTTGTTAGCTACTACTTGGAGCTTTGTGACTATTCCTCGTTACTTACAACTGTAACACTTTCAGATCATGCAGTTTATGGTTCAGCAATAATAATAATAATTGACAACTTCAAGTACACTGTGTTTGTTAGTGTGCTTATATGTTTGTAAAAAAGTCTGATGCAGATACACCAGCTTCACAGAGACGTAACACTAGGAGGCTGCCTGTTTATGAAAATATAACTGAGTGCATGCACTGTCACCATGGTAATGGTGATTCAGTACCTTTTAGTGCAAAGAAACATTTTTCAGCAGTATAACAGTGTTTGTAAAATATGATTTTTGTGTGTCTAACCAATAATCTAAATAAAAGAAAATATATCAGGCAATACAATTTTGACTCTTGCATAACAAAAAAATATTTTTATGTCCAAGCATGTGCATGCACACACACATTTGAACATTATTCGGTATAAAAAATGTACTGATGGTCACAGTTATTTTAATAAAAGAAAGTGTATACAGTAGGCAGGGCAACCTTTAACCATACAGTGACTAGTATATTATTAAAATATAAAGTATTCCTAGTGATTCAGATTCATGTGTTGGTGGAGTGAGGCATGAAAGGGTAATAAATTTTGCAAACTGCACCAATATCACATGCATTTGTCTTTTCTATAAATATTTGTAACTTACCGGGTTTGGTTAGACGAACTGCAGAACAGAATTAGGTTATTTAAATAAAAACATTGATTACTTGCATACATCCTTTGATCTCTTTTATTCTGCATTTAAATTTAAATTCATTTTAATTACAAAAAGACAGTTTAAAGTCATTTGACTCCCATCATGAACCAAAAAATATCCCTTCTCCCTCTCTTAATTCTGATGCGATTTTTTAAAGATAAAACAATAACAATGATTACATGATTACATACATTGACAGCACCTAAGTTCAAAATAGAAATAATTAAAACACAGAATTAAATTTATTTAACGCAAACCAGCGCTTCTTACCTTTATTCTATAATTATGACACACGCACACAGACACTCTCCCACGGTACATATTTTATAATTCCCCTTTTGAGCTCTTTTATTTTCTTTTTAATTTTGAATGGTTTACTTTACTCTCCCCGTTTGTTACTTAGCTGTTCATTGTCCATCCACAGTCCAGCCTACTCACGTAATTTTTCGTCACTCCGCACCTTTCTTCTTTCACTTTCTTTTTATATTGCCGAAACTGTCACTTCATTTTAATATTAATTAACAACTGCTTCTTTTAATTTTACATTTAACACCTTTTGGTGTTGGGCATTAGAAAACTGTGCTTAGCCGGCGGGCAAGCGAACTGCCCGCGTCCGTCGTCGTTAGATGTTGTTTGCCAACTGAACTTCCATGCCAGGCGCAGATTGTTGACGCCGTTCCGGCCCGTTAGTCGACACTCCCCGCATTACTGTGTGACGTCTGCTGGGTTTGGCTTCTGACGTCATATAGCGTGACCCCAATTTGTGCATAGTTCAAAGGTCAGTCAGCTAAAAATAACTGTCTCCGCTGTGATACCGTTGACCTTGAGTCCACTTTGTGTACGATGTTGATTATACCATACATTTCCAAATAATACTTTACATTTTATTTACTGATCAGGAGGGTTTTACCTGTACCGTTACAATACCCCCTCAATGAGAGGTTTTATGCCGAAGCATAAAAACTCTCACATATTTCCTAAAGGGATTGGCCCAGATATGGCACCACAACCCCCTTTATGTTTTACTAAAATTCATGGGTAACTTACCCCCCTGGTCCAGTGACTGTGGCCGCACCTGAATGACCTTACTGGACTTCCCTCTTGAGATTCCAACACCGCAAGGCCAAACAGGCACTTGACGCCCCTGCTCTGACGCGCAGGCCAGCACAGGACCGCCGCCACAGCATCACCAGACACTGAAATATTAAATCAAAAACATCAAATAGTGGCCTTACTTTATACCATATCCCCAACTGATCTGGTCCCCCTTAGTTGTGCTGGTTTGTGTTAAGAAGCACTGGTTTTTCTTAACTTCTAACATACATATATATTTAACATAACATGTTATATTTTAAATTTTACTATCAACATTCTGTATGCCTCTCTGTAGTTAATTCTTATCCCAAATTCAAAATATTTCCCTGATTCCAATCAGAATTTAAATAACCGCTTCCCATTACAACATTACAAATATCTTTCATTACCCAAATCACATCTCAAAATATTTAACTTCATTACTAAAATTCCTCTTAAACACATTTAAATCAATTACATAACCACAAATTATCTACTTATATTTTTTCTCAAAATCGTTAATCATCTCCATAATATTCATCAAATCAACACCAAATCATTTCGTTACATCTTAAGATCAACTACACATTCTATATTATCAACATAATTCCATTTAATCGGGTTATCTTATCCCGTTTATAATAATCATCAACCTCCTCCTTCACATAATTTTCTAATATCCCCCTTAACTCAGTTACAATTGGGTAAATCACCTCCCGAGTAAACCGGGCGAGGCATTTACCTTGTTACATAAATACTCTATTATTTATGTCCCTGGCTTGTAACGGCCAGCTCCTTTCCACACACTCTATTGTTTTGTGATGTTGGACTGTAGCGCCCATTTGCTTCCACAAGAACTGAAGTTTATTAGGGTGTAAACGCTGCTTACACCATTCTTGCTTCGGCATTATATAAAAATTCGGCATTACTGGTATCCTAGGACACCATTAATCGTACTATAATGATTCATATGCCCTTAATACGGTCTATCATCCCATTCGATGGTAGCCACTGTTCCATAGTTATGTTGATTCCCCTGATTCACCCCCCCCCCCCCCCGGTTAATTTCTAAATTACACCAATTTCAAAGGCAACCAACCATGGTCAGTGTACAATAATTCTGCCCATAACTGGTTGTCATCCAAAACCATGGTCTGGGCTGGTAAGGCCGGGACCACCCGAAAGTGGGAATCGCATTTAAACATACTATACATGTTTTAAGTCCTACACAATTACATACTACTCCATTAGACACTTTATGCTTCTCATAATCGACATAATACAACATAATAAACACTCAAATTGAATATTAACATTATTACATTAAAATAAACCCTTCACACTTGAATCTGAATAAAATTTACAAACATTTCCTTTAATTTCAACTTTCTACTGAACCTTTTAATAATCAACCTTTAATCATTTATCATTTACTATACAATTAAATTCTCCCAAATTTTAAATTTATTACCAACATTCATCTTATACAACATTTCATTTATTAGCTCCTTTCAAATTAATTCAACTATTTTATCAAACATATTTTAATTACTTTAACAAAATTCACAATGACCAACTGTCAATTATTAAATTTGAGTATACTTAACCTTACTACATAATTACATTTAACATCAGCACAAAAGTATATACAATCTACATTATTATCTGTTATTGTTTACCACAAACCATGTCATAACTCAGTCCATTTCAAAACCCACTACACTAACATAGTTAAATGTTCATGAACAATAAATATTTACCCTCCATCATCAAACAATAATCTTGTCTTACGTATACACAATTCATTTTTAGTTAAGTACATTTTGTTATTATCATCAATATAACAATTATTTGTTTTTTCAAATGGTTCCATTACCCCATAACAATGTTTTACAGGATTATTCCACATTATTATCAACTAATATATCTTGTCTACCTCAGTAATTCTGGTCCTGTCACCGTCAGTATTATTATCTGTCGCAATTAAGCATTTTATCATCTCCTTATTATCAGAGTCAGCTACGATTAACATCCCAATCCTATGTACAGGTAAGTATTCAATATAATTATCAACGCTGTCATCACCTGTTGCTGCACTATTCTCACAACAAGGTAAGTTTTTTAATTTTATTCACTCTCTCAACCCTTATTCTTTCTAATAATTCTTCATAACTTCTACTAACATCAAACAACACCACCTCTCTCTCTCTCTCACCTTGAACAACTCTATCTCTCTCACTCTCTCAAAATCGCTTACACAATCCCATCTTACTTTCTCTCTCTCATTCCATGCAGAGGGCACTACATCATAAAAACACCTCCTGGCTCCTCCAGGACAACTACAAAAAATTAAGGGACTACTTGAAGACACCTCGTCTTCCACACAACCTCTGGAGGAAACTCTGTCCTCGTAAAACACCTGTGAAAACCCTGTTTCACAATAAACCCGGGGAAAATGTACCCTCTGCTCCATATTTCTACTTAAATTCTCCTCGTATTCTCTCTCTAACTTACAAATATTGACTACTACCCCTTCACTACCCCCTACTATCTCTATATTCTCATTATCACTATTACTTTTTCTGTATCACCCTTAGATACCACTTTTTCAACTATTATACTACTATTACTCTCATTTAACATTATCTCACTATCATTTTATAGTTATTCCTATTACTTACCTCGTTTACTATAACTTCGTTATTATTCGTCATATCATTAACACTGCACTTACCTTCTTATTCATTATCTGATTTAATCTACTTTCTAAATTTTTATTCATTTCGTTAATCTGCTCCTCGAAATTGTTACTTATTGATTCTATTATCTGTTCTTTCATATTATTGCAACGTTCATTAATCTCATAAATATGCTTATTAATATCAAAATTTTGTTGTTTTATTTCGTCTCTAATCTCATTAAACTTGCTCTTTATTTCGTTATTCTGTTCTTTCAACTTTTCACTAAAATTACTCTTTATTTCATTATTTTGTTCTTTCAACTTTTCTTTGAGATTACTATTTATATTTTCAGACATTGTTCTCATTATGTTAAACATATCATCCATCGACAACTCTCTTACTCTAGTTGTTGTTGGAGTGGACTCTGCTTCTACATTACTCATTATTATCGATTCGGTAAAACTGCTTTCGTTATTTGCCATTTTGATTATTTTTATTAATCAATCAGTACTTCATTATTACTTATAATATAAACATGAACGAATAATAACCTCCCCAGCACTTTATATTACTACATAACCTTCATACATACATTTATTTATATTTCATTTAGTTACCTTAAATACCCCTTGTGTCCTCCAAAGTAGGCCTACATTTACATAAATAAGTTTTATGTAAATGTCCCTGTTCGGACAGTGCCAATTGTAATGTTTATTATTTTTGCCCTTTTTACTTTACAATAGTTTAGTGTGCTTCTCGACTACTTTGAGAAGCCATCTTATATTGTTGCCGACCTCGTAATTTTTCACTTACCGGGTTCGGTTAGATGAACTGGAGAACAGAATTAGGTTATTTAAATAAAAACAGATTGATTACTTGCATACACCCTTTGATCTCTTTTATTCTGCATTTAAATTTAAATTCATTTTAATTACAAAAAGACAGTTTAAAGTCATTTGACTCCCATCATGAACCAAAAAATATCCCTTCTCCCCCTCTTAATTCTGATGCGATTTTTTAACGATAAAACAATAACAATGATTATATGATTACATACATTGATAGCACCTAAGTTCAAAATAGAAATAATTAAAACACAGAATTAAATTTATTTAACACAACCAGCGCTTCTTACCTTTATTCTATAATTATGACACACGCACACAGACACTCTCCCACGGTACATATTTTATAATTCCCCTTTTGAGCTCTTTTATTTTCTTTTTAATTTTGAATGGTTTACGTTACTCTCCCCATTTGTTACTTAGCTGTTCATTGTCCATCCACAGTCCAGCCTCCTCACGTAATTTTTTGTCACTCCGCACCTTTCTTCTTTCACTTTCTTTTTATATCGCTGAAACTGTCACTTCATTTTAATATTAATTAACAACTGCTTCTTTTAATTTTACATGTAACACCTTTTGGTGTTGGGCATTAGAAAACTGTGCTTAGCCGGCGGGCGAGCGAACTGCCCGCGTCTGTCGTCATTAGATGTTGTTTACCGACTGAACTTCCACGCCAGGCGCAGATTGTTGATGCCGTCCCGGCCCATTAGCCGAAACTCCCCGCATTCATGTGTGACGTCTGCTGGGTTTGGCTTCTGAGGTCATATAGCGTGACCCCAATTTGTGCATAGTTCAAAGGTCAGTCGGCTAAAAATAACTGTCTCCACTGTGATACCGTTGACCTTGAATCCACTTTGTGTACGATGTTTATCATCCCATTCATTTCCAAATAATACTTTACATTTTATTTATTGATCGGGAGGGTTTTACCTGTACCATTACATATTACATGCAGTTTAATCTGAGTTGTAATATCAGGAAGTCAGAAATGGGTAGTACATGTTCGTAACTGTCAGCTGTTACTGCATTCCTGCTGTTTTCTCATATAACTTCCAACCACACAGAGACGGAACACAAGCAGTACTGAATATTACCATTAATCATATATACACAATATATTACAATTTTGTATAAAATTGTTGTACATTAGGTACTTAGAGTAAATATACTCTACACATCATTTAAACAACTGATGATGTGCTTAAGGATGGGAAGTGAGATGAATATCAGAGTGCTGTACAAAGGAGTCAGAGTAATGAAAATAACATAAAATTAGATAACTATCTATAATGTATGGAGTATGATCTGGTAAATGTAATTTGACTAACACTGGCAGAGTCAAAAGCTGCATGGATAATGGATCAGCAGGAGATCAAGTAGTACAATAGAGGCCGGTAATTAGAATAGACGGACAATGTGCTGTATCCAAGTTGTTCAATCTATGGTTTATAGTACTGAAAAATTGTGTAGACGAAAAAGGATCAAACTGCAATACACTGTTAACAAATAGTTTTCTTCACAAGACAAATGAATATAAATTACTCAGCTCTGGACAACTTATAGTTAATGTAACCAACTTTGGATGCACTTACGTACCATAAAATATTTTACTTGTTCTTGCTTTTTCTAGGCCAAAATCATTGTTCATTAAGATGTGAAGTGTTATATCCTTTTCAATAAGAACTTCATGAAGCACAGAGTAGTCAAGCTGAAACAGTAAAGAAACAATTTTTTTAAATTATGTTACTCACACTTTAATTAACTTTATCAATTAGTTTAATTAACTAATACAACATGAAAAATGATGAAATGTCAGTATATGCTCTGATGTTTTAGTTTCTCAGTTCAACAAACTAATTATTATGCTAAACAATTTTCTGTTTTGGCAGGCATTTTATTCATTCATATTCTATTCTTATCTAGAGAAATTTATTTAAACAGGATTTTACTGTTATGTACTGCTTCCTGACCACATACATAGTCCTTCTCACATATAAAATAAAATAGTTAATTAATTGATTTTGTGCTCCTTTTTCATGTATTGATTGTTGAGTAATCTACAGCACAGGATACAAATAATCCATTCTTGGATGTTTCGTCCAGCCAAACATTTCTTGCTATGACACTGGATTAGCTAGCTAAATACATTATTATACTAGTTAGTGTGTTATTTTTCTTCTCTTATATTGGTAAGTAATCCTATATTGGCCAATCATATGGCTAATTGTGTTGCTGGCCCCTGTGCTGCTTCTGTCTTCTGCATAGTGTCCAAAACATGGTTCTGTTTCCACTTTACTTTCCATGGGGAGTTATCAATAATGATGAAGGGCACAATGATGTGTTACACACCTACATTATATTTCTATAATACATCTTCCCAGTAACTTACACAAGATACAGACAGTTCAACTCACAGTTCTAAGGTTTCCCAGAGCCACTTGACACCATCTGTAGGAAAGACACTTAGTAAAAGATTTTACCCGTAAGATGCCATTGAGATCTACCCAGTGGAGGAGATGTTATTAGCCCCCCATTCCACTGACTGTGTCAGTGCTTCTCAACCATCCCCAAACTTAGATCACAACTTTACACCCAGAAAACACAACAAAAGTGAGGATGAAACTCCTGTTATAAAAAAACTTAATTGCATTTTTTTTAAGCAGTTGACGGCTGACTGTCAGTATAATTTCTTTTGTTATTGAAGGAGAAGAAGTGCATTACACACCATTAGGGCATCTCCATTTGGTCTCGTCGTGTTTGTTGGTCTCACCCACTAAAAAACCTCCTCTTTTCAGGCAGGGGCCCTATTCTGGGACTACTGTTCATATTACTTCAGGGTGGTTCCTTGCATCTCACCTACTAGGTTCCTATATCTTGGTGTTCTTTACTTGAGTCAGTTTCTTTAGCTGCAGAAATATCCTCAAAAAGGTTGCCACCTTGTCCCTGAACATGATGCTTATTGGGCATCATGAGGCCAATCTGCATCTCAAACCTTTGTCTCTCCCAAACTCAAAATCACACTCAATAATGTGTGGTGGCCATCAACAAAATCTGAGCCATCAAAGACAAATGATGGGTCTTCCACCTTTCCCATCCTATAGAGATACGTAGAGAAGTATCTGTGCCCTGGAAGGAATTGGATAAGAAAGTAGTCCACCTCACTACGCTTTCTATCCATCCACTCAGTGTAACCTACCAACACTGACTTCCCTAGCAACCTCACCATCCATCTGGTTCGAACGTCCTGATCCCATTGTAACTGTCAGCACCACATAGAGTGTTCTTTAGCCACTGTTCTTGCTTCTACAATCCCAAGTTTTTCCTTGGTCTCGTACACCCCCTTCATCTCTTCAGCCATCAGAACTGCTCCATCGATGACCAGCACTGTGGGCTCCAAAACAGTTCAACAGAATCTAGCAATCCCAAGATCTCCCCTTTTTTGTAACAAAGCCATCTGCTTATGGTACTTATCTTTCTTCAGCATGCTGGCTCAGACCTCATGCCCATAAAGAAGGATCAAGTTGGTGACCAACATCAGTAGTCCCCATCTCCCGACAGCTGGACCTCCGACATTTGCCATCAGTCTGCTCAACAGCACAACAACCTTAGCAGCTTTCTCCAAAGAGTGCCGGTCCTGGTCCCAGAATTAAAGCTTTGTATCTAGGTGAACCCCCAGATACTTGGCCACCAGCTTAGACACAAACGGCTTGTCCCCCACCAGAATTGGGTGTGGGAACCCGCTGTCTCACAAGTAAGACTATTTTAATCTTCTTTGTCGCGAGGTTCAAGCCATGATCTACAGTCAGTGTAGGTTGAGCTTTTATTATTTTAGTCATAATAATGGTTACCAGCACGTTTTCATTTCTTCTTTTATGTTTACATAAAAATTACTTTTCATTGTAGAGTAGTGTGGTAGTTACAACAAGCAATTTATTTGTCAAATAAATTGATACGCTTAATGAAATAAAGAAAAGTTCAGTTTTTATTCGAGGTGTTTTACGCTTAATATCGTAATTAGTTAATAATAAATTAAAAAAAAAATTGTTTACATAGACTTTCATGATCTTCATTTATGCATATGTATTACTTTAACCTACTAGAGACAAATAAGCAAGGAAGTGTGGTATTGTGGCTCTCATCATGTGGTACTATTCACTTGTATTGTACCAACGCACATAATATTAATTCAGTAATGAAATATTAAAAAGTACAGATTGTAGTAATTGTAATTTTTACTAATAGCAAACACAAAGATAAAGGTAACAAATGAATAAAATACAACTGTTAAAATATTATATTGTACCTACTTTAAGAGATGAAATCCAGATAATAAATTTGGATCCAACTGAAGCTAAAAAAAAGTTGCCATCTTTTATATAATTTACATCTATATATTTAGGAAAAATGTAACCAAACATTTTAGCTTTTCTTTCTGTTCGTTAAAAAGTTCAACAGTTATATAAAAATAAAATAACTTTGTTAATGGTAGAATTGGATTTGGCAGTTGAATTAAAATTTTATATATAGTAAAGAGAAAAGCATAATCTAAGAACAAAAGGATACTGATATTGCTTAAAACAGATTATTCATACATCAGTATGACCCTGTAACCATCTTCTGCTATGACAAAAACACTATCACATGTTTTTTTTAATTATGCATATAATTTCAAACAGATTTACAAAAATCAGTTAACTCAGCAAATGTGTATACTTACAGTCATATTAGCTGGATTGCAATCTGTGCATGGAATTAATATGAATGTTTTTGAAACTCCAGATCGGAATTGTAGCTTTGAAGCAAATTTTAGAGCAGCAAATACATCAGAGTTTCCATTTCCTGTACAACATATTAGTTAGTAAACATATATATTGGTGCTGACTAGTGATTTTTAGCACGGTGGACAAAGATAGTAAAACAAACACAAGTTTATCACCAGATAACACTTAACTGCTGAATAAATAAATAAATGCTTGTTACCATGAATACAATAATCTGTTAAACATTGTTCACAATAAACAGTAACAGTAACTAATGTCATTAAGTTTATTAAATCATAGTCTATATTACAAGGAGCATAAAATCGCCATGCACGAATTCCCGATTGCTCTATACGTTCATTTGTGTAGATCACAGGCAAGTCACGAGACAACAGGAGTCTTCACATGAGCAGGACACTCGTACTTGCATAACTGAGTGGAGTTACAACTGTTACAGTCAGGTAGTAGAGGTATATAAATTATACTACATTCCTAAAAGCACACAGATCCAAGGCATATTCAAAAGTGTGACAAGTGGACATGTAGTGTAAATAGACAACACACTCTTGACTGCAGGTTTTCTTACACGTAAGGACAGGAAGGACACTTTTAACCATGCACCCAAATGAAATGTAAAGTTTCTAAAATTTGAAAACATCTGAGTGATGTGTCAGTCAGTTATCCTATTCATTATGTAGTAAGGTATCTTCCTGCTACAGATTGTTAATCCCAATTTTGTGATGTTATCAGTTGAAAATAAGAAACATAAACATGATATAGCGCTGTTGTATTATTTACAGTGAGGAACATCTTGTCATTATATGTATTAGCTTTTGAATAACTATTCTCTGGTTTAATTTTTCACAGATGTGACATCACATGTACCAAATTAATCAATCTATTAATTTCATTCACAATACTTCAGTTTTCCTATATACTATCAGTAAATGATGACTCCTCATCCAGCTGTACTTTTTAAGCCCTTTTCAACAATCCAAGCTCCAAACGTGATGATTTGCACTTCAGAATTGTGGCAGATACATTGCCAGTCAGTGTGCTCACTCTCACCCTCTATCTTAGAACTGCTCCAATATCTTCATCATTCAATTGCAGATGGTGAAAATCTAATATTGTATAATCATCTGTTAAGAAGTCTACAGTACCTTTAGCCTATTCACTAAGTACCATTCTTCTTTTTTGCTGCAACATCAACTACTTTCTGCAAGTAGTATTCAAAATGACCCATTAATATTACCATGTGGTGTGTGTGTGTGTGTTTTGCACCTCAATGTTTACTCTTGTAAAATTTCTACCTCCTCACCAACTGTCTGTCTGAATTTTCAAATCCCAAGAGCCATGTGAGAATGGTGTTATCTTTCATAGTGATAAGTCTCTCCTATACCAGTACTTGTGGAAGTATACCATAACCTGAAAATAGTCATCAACTCTTTTTGATGCCTTAGAAATTGTTTCTGGATTGGGAAGTTCCCTTGCTACAGTAAACTGTTACCCTCTCTTCAATATCTTGCATTAGGGACAAGACTGCACCCAGACTAGTACTGTTTACATCCATGCTAATGAGTATTTTTCATCAGAGGAAGCATGAATTTACTTGTGTAATTTGTGCATCCTGAAAGTTTTTCATATACTCATGACCACTGAAACAGTGTTCTATTCTGTTAGTTCATGTATTGGCTTATTACTAGCAAATTGTTTAAGTGTCTGTAATAAGATCAAAGCCACAGGAATATCTAAATATTGTGTCTGGTCTTTCAAACTAGCCAAGTTTTTGATGGTGTTTATTTCATGTATCCATTACTAATGCTTGACCAAGATGCCCCAATCATCCATATTTCCTTCTGGAATTAAATATACTTCTTTATGTTCATCTTCAGTTGCATATCATGGATACTGAACACAACAATAGCCAAATATACAAGACATGTCTTACATGCCAGAACTTAGAGGATAAGATACATTCATCTATCAAAAAGTATTTGGCACACTGGAAAGTTCAACTTATATTCATTACTTTAATCTGCAAAAGGTCACGTGAAATTATGACTGCTTTTTTTTCTAAACCTTTATGGTTAAATTCTTTCTTCTATCTTTTTTGCTAGAACTTTTACCAGTCCAAAACTTTTACCAAAACTAGAACTTTTACCAAATCCACCACAGAAAGCATCAAGTTCCAGACAATGCATTCAAGCAAACTGTCAATGCAAGGTGCTGGATGGCAGTCTCTTTTTATTAAGCCATCCAGTTTTGGTGTGCTGGGTTTTACTCTGTTGTGTCAGTGGAGACAACACAAAAATTGCGGAATGGAGAACTATATAGGAAGGAAGTTACAGGTCAGGAATATCATGAGAGGTGCACTAGACTGCATTTTATACTTTCATGATTTTATGACATCTTATGAATTGTTTATGATTTTATTAATCCATTCCTCTGTAAGCTATCTCCTCAATTCATTTTAAGAAAAAAACAAAATATAATGCACACAATAACCTCATGCGCAACCTTTATATAAACAACACAAAATTACTTCAATTAACAAACTTGTGTATGTAGTACAAAGAAAAATAATTTGTTTCCAAGTCTGAGCTGACCTCTACTGTTTTTAAGGATAATTAATCTGTGTGTGTGTATGTGTGTGTGTGTGTGTGTGTGTCACAAAACTGTCTACACAACACACAATGTGTTAACAATTACCTGATGTCACTGGTGTTATTTTCTAACGCCTAGTGCTACATGAACACACATTACTCATGTATATTACCTGTATGAATATTACTGATAATCTGAGGAACTGTCTTATCATTGGTAAATATCTCATTGTTTAGAACAATGTTACAGGGTTCGTCATAAACTCCGCTTCCCCCAAATGTAACAACTGCAAACCTAAAATCAGAAAAAATATCAAATACAAACAGTGTTTGTTATTATGTAATTTCTTCATCTCTGTCAAACTGGTGAAGAAAATAATACATGCACACTGATGTAAACCATAGTTGTGCCAAAGAGTGGTGCCGTAGCCATTGTATGGTGTGTAGAGCAATAGACAAGACTTTTGCATGTACTTGTGCTGCTGATTTTTTGTGATGACCTGAGATAAGCAAATTATGTTATTTAACAATTATAGGAAGATAAACAAATTATAACAGAATGTTCCTTTCCTATTAAAAGAAATAAACAATTTTAAACCAAGATATTAAATTACTTTTGAAATATTTAGATGAAATTTTCCAGTAGGCAAGAACGTTTTTTAATTAATTACCCAGTAATATTATTATAATGAGGATAATGTAGTAGGTCAAACTAGCAGGTTGAGATAAATCATAACCCACAATTATACCTTATAAATCCATATAAATCAATTATCCATTATTTCTAATGTTGATATAAATTCAATGAAACTGGTCGCAATAGTTGACGTACAATGAATGACACCAGTGGTGAAGTGTCAGGGGAGACAAGGTAGACAGTGTTTCCCCAAATAATTTACTCATGAAGTAATTAATTTTTATTTATGAATTAAGTTGTTTAAGTTACTCAGAAAGGGTATAAAACGAATTTAAGAAGTTAAATATTATACGACATGATGCAAGTGTGATCCATTGTACGTTGCTGTGCGATGCAATTGTAGGCAGAGTATCAGAATGGGTTGACATTACTTGAAATGTCTTTTTTTTATCAAAGCTGGAAGTGAGGAGTGCTTCGGTGGATGACAAGCAAGAGGACCTGTGCACACACCATAAAAATGTGTCCCATACATCACATCAGAAGACATGTGTCCCCCACACTGAATAGCACAAAATTCTCGCCTGGCCACCTGTGTTTGTTTCATTGTGCGCACATAGTGAACATTTGTTTTTGTTGAGTTTACAAATTATTTTAATTATGTATATAGTGTTATAGACTAAGAAATGTGTAATCATTTACGTACTAATTATTTAATAATACAAATGTTCAAATGTCGTCCTTTAAGTGTTTTAAGCAAACTGTTTAATTGGTTTAAAGCAGCAAAATAAATACAGTTCTACCACAGATGTATTAGATATGAAATGTAACAACTTTGATTCACTAGAAGTTTTGTTAAAATATGAAATCACTATGTTACATGTAGAGCAAAAGGTATTGTTAAAGTCAAAAATATCTCGGCAGCCTTTAGATTTGTCGCAAAAGGATGGAAAAGTAGTCAGAAAATTTCAGAAAGTTTGGTATACTAAATATAGGTGGCCCTGTGGTTGTAAACAAAACAAAACTCTGCACTGCTATTATTGTTTGATTTTTAAGGGAGAGGAACCATGGAGCAAAATAGGAGTAGGCACTATAAAAAATTTTGAAGCTAAAGCCACTAAACATGCTGGTAGCAAAACTCATGTAAAAATTCTGAGATGTTTCACATGCTAGGACATAACAGAATAGAACATTGTCCAAATCATCTAAAATTCAAGCAGTACAGCACAATGAAAATGTGGCACAAAATCGAAGGATAGAAGGCTGTTTTATAGATGTTCTTTGTTATCTAGGGAGGCAAGAGATAACTTTTAGGGGTCATAAGGAAAATGAGCAGTATAAAATAAGGGCACTTATTTAGAAACTTTTTACTGGCAACGGAAGAGTCTTTTGTGATGGAACAGACACACCAGCACTGTATATAAAGGCATATCTTTCAAAATTTAAAATGATTTAATCGAGTCTGTTTCCATTACTATTAATGAAACAATTCATGATAAAATAAACCAGACTGATTTTGTTTCTGTTCAAGCTGATGAAACAACTGACATATCTGTTAAAGCACAACTGAGTACAATTGTCCAATATGTTCATGGTTTGAAAATTGAAGACTGCTTTTTAGACTTTTTTTGTTTCTTCCAACAAAAGTGCAGAAGGGTTGGCTAATAAAATTATTTCAGTTTTAAAAGAATATAACATTGAAAACAAATTAGTAAGCCAAACATATGACAGTGCTTCTGTGATGGCTGGTCGTCACATTGGAGTACAAAATTTGTTCGTCAACAGTGTCCATAGGCAAAATTTGTGCATTGGTATGGTCACCAACAGGGCCGTCTCTACCCGGGGGTGCAGCGCACCCGGGCGCCGAGGCATCAGGGGCGCCTCGGCGCCGGAGGTGCCGAGAAATTATTTTACTCAGCTCAAATTTACCTACATTCATCATTGTACCTACCTATATACAGTACCTATAATTATAATTATTTTAAATCTAACAAACGGTAATTTTCGAACATTAAACGAACCGCATGCAAGCGATACTGAATCTAAAGTGAGTGCTTTAACGATCAATTTACTTTCCAAAACAAACCACCGCGCCGCAACGGCCGGCCGGCACCGACAGTGGACAGTAGGTAGGCAGTCAGTCTTACTCTATGCGAGCCAAATTAAATGTAAACTCCGCGCGAGAAAGCATATTATTCTACTGAATGCGCCGGTGGCGGTGATATTGACTGAACTTTCTTTGATTTGCCGCTCAACCTTTGTCGGCTGGCACTGCGCCAAGTCTACGAACTATAGCAAAACCACAGACATAAGAGCCTGCGCGGAATCAAGTGTTCTGAGCATCATACTTGGCGCATAACACTGTACAGTGGAGGGGTACCCCTCCACAGCAGTGTGTGACTGAATGTAATGTGAGTGAGTGAGTCTACAACTGTCAGGCAGGTGGTGGGGGAGTGAGTGTTTGAACGGACGGAGGGGAAGATGCGCGAAGCTTTCTGACCGAAGGTTCTTATGTGCGTGGTCTACCTATATGAACATTGCAAATTCAGAGATTGAGATTATTCGACAAAATTATTGTATTTATTTGCGTTGTGAGTTGTGAATGTTGTGATACTTACGAAGTGGCTGGAATCTAAATCCGACTTGGACTCAGCTTATATGCTCAGCAAAACTTAGCCGGAAGGTGAGTAAAACCTACTTGTTGATTTATTGAGTGTTTTTTGTTTTGTTTTACTTTTTAGGTTAGGTATAAGGTAGTCTTTTTATCTATCTACGGTAGCCTTACAAGTGGGTAGACCTACCTACCTACCTGCTACTGTGACTGAACGGATTTTTTCTGGTTGTCACCATTCAATAGGTTGATTCAAGAGGAAGGTTTAAATTGATTATTATTTTGTGAATTTTTGTGTAAACTTATCGAATTATCCCGTGCGAAGCGGGGGCGGGTCCGCTAGTTACCACATAAATGGAGGTCAGTGCAAGAGTCTCACTCAGACCAATGTTTTTATTAAGTAACTAGCCGCCCCGCCCCGCTTCGCACGGGCTGAGTCGATAAGTTTACACAAAATAAAATAATCATCGAAGAACACGGTAGTGTGATTGGCTCAGGAGGTAAAGTCGAGCCTGAAGACTACCGTGTTATTATACATTGAATTGTTCGTTTTTAACCTCCAAGAAAATTTCAATATTTTTTAAATCTTTTATTCTCATACTTATTCCAATATAAAAATATGGGAACATATGCTTATTATATTCCCAATCAGTAAAAAAAATTCATGGCTCTATAACAAATAGATTATTTGAAAAAAAAATAGTGAATTTTTAAGAGCTCTAATTTATTTCAGTTTTACTATTATGATAATTTTAAGACTAAATAAAATACCTGAGTTACCTGACCTACCTAAAGTATGAAGTTTATAAAAAATAAAATAATCATGTTTTTTTTAGATGTCCGAAGGCGAAAGAAAGAAGAGAAAACTTTCCGGTGCACAGAACCGAAGAAAAAAACAGGAGAAAGAAGAAAATGTTAAGAAGGTTACTAGTTCCATAGAAAGATTTCTTCAACCCGGTAAGTGGTTTTGCACTCGTTTATCGAAAACTATAATGGCTGCTATGCACAGGCGCACAGCGCCCGGCTAGATACTTAGCACGTATCAATTTTAAAAAATTAACCATTTCTATAATTTATTCCTTATTTTTGTTTAACAGGCTCATCTTCGGCTTCCGAAAATCTGGTGGTATTAGAAGAAAATCAAAATGAGACCGATTCCGCAGAGCCTTCTTCACCGTCGCCGATAACTAGCCCCGCAGAACGTGTCGATGAAACGGTTTATGCAGAGCCTTCTGCGCCGTCGCCGATAACTAACTCCGCAGAACGTGTCGACGACGCGGACGACGTAGTATCCTCGGAAGAGATTATTTCCAAAGATGCGATCAATGACGTTGCTTTATGGCCTCAAGTAATAAGAGATAATCATAGAATAATTTTACTAGATCATGGACCAGTACAGATAGTTAATTTTCTGTATCCAACAAATAGTAACAATAGATCATTTTCAGATATATATTATAAAAAAAAGTTACCTAATAATGAAATCGTCAAAAGAGACTGGTTAGTTTATTCAAAATCAACTGATTCTGCTTATTGTTTCTACTCCAAACTTTTTAATACGGATGTCAATGCTTTTAATGATAAAATCGGTTACAAAGATTGGCAGCACTTGACTAGAAACATAGAACGGCATGAAAAAAGTGGCGGGCATTTAATGAGCGTTAAAAATTGTTTAAACTTAAGAACTGACATATCAAAAGGAAAGACTATAGACTCTGAAAACCAAATGATAATTGAACGCGAAAAAAAGAGATGGGTAGCTGTAATTGAAAGATTAATTCATCTTATTTATTTCCTAGCAAGGCAATGTATAGCACTAAGAGGTACATCGGCAAAACTTTTTGATCCTAATAATGGCAATTTCTTGAAACTAATCGAATCTGTTTCTAATTTTTATGATATCTTAAATGAACATATTTCTCGGATCCAAAAATCTCAGAATCGCATGACTCATTATTTAGGTCATAACATTCAAAACGAAATTGTAACTTTAGTGGGAGAAAAAATAAAAAAGACAATAATTTTAGACCTAAAGCAATCAAAATACTATTCTATCATTTTGGATTGCACTACAGATGTGGCTCATGTAGAACAGATCACAATCGTTGTTAGATTTGTTTTTCTTAATGCCTCTACAAGGAAGGTTGAAGTTAGAGAACATTTTCTGGGTTTTGTTCCTATAACATATACTACTGGTGAGCAGTTAATGACATTTCTAGTAGAATATTTGTCATCGTGTGATATCGATTTACAGGATATGCGCGGTCAAGGCTATGATAATGGTGCCAATATGAGAGGGAAAACATAGGGCTCCAGAAAAGAATACTGAACATAAACCCACGCGCATTCTTTATCCCTTGTGCGGCACATAGTCTGAATTTAGTTGTAAACGATGCCGCTAAATGTTCTCTTGAAATATCGAATTTTTTCTCCATTGTTCAAGATATATATGTATTTTTTGCTGCATCAACCGCACGTTGGCAATTACTCATAAACGAAATGCCTTCTTTAACTTTAAAGCCCTTATCCACTACCTGAAGGGAGAGCAGAGTTGATGCGCTAAGAGCCCTTCGATTTAATTTAGGAAAAGTATATGACGCGTTATACAAAATTTACTGTGATAACACCAGAGATTCCGATACAAGAAACACAGCAAATTCCTTAATATCAAAATTAATGTCTTTCAAATTTATATGCTCAATAGTAATTTGGTACGACATTCTCAGTAAAATAAATATCGTTAGCAAAGCGTTGCAGAAATCAGACGTTATTCTCTCAGTTGCAGCAACAATGCTTAATAAAGTGAAAGATGAACTGACAGAAATGCGATCAGAGTCCGCGTTTAGAGAAATGGTCACTACCGCCAAAACGGTGGCCAAAGAGGTCACTGCTGCTACAGTATTTCCCGAAACGACCCGTCCCCGTGCTAGGAGAAGAATGTTTGACTACGAGGCTGTAGATGAACCAATAACTGACCCAGAAACTCATTTTAAAGTACATTTTTATTATTACCTATTAGACACAGCAATTAATCAATTTAGCAAACGCTTCAAGCTTTTAAACGATAGTAATACAGATTTTTCTTTTCTGCAAAATTTACAGAATTGGAGTGATTTTGATGCTCAACAAAAAAAGACGCTCTGTAACAATTTACAAAATAAATTGAGCAATGGTTTAAATTCCAATATCAATAAAGACGATCTCTTCGACGAAATCAATATTTTACCACTTTTCGTCAGTGATTGCACAACCCCACTAGTTATATTGGATTATTTATTAGCAAATAATCTGATTTCCCTCTTTCCGAATTTAAGCACTGCAATAAGAATTTACTTAACATTACCAGTGACAGTAGCACAAGGTGAAAGATCTTTTTCCAAGCTAAAATTAATCAAAAATGATTTGAGGTCAACGCTATCGCAAAATAATTTAACAAATTTAGCCATAATAAGTATTGAACATGACATCAAGATTGAAACCCGGGAGATAGTGAATGATTTTGCTGCTCGTAAAGCAAGAAAAATTAATCTAGTATAGTAATTTAATAATAAGGTTAGGTACCTTTTGAGGATCAGAAAATGTCTGTAAATAAACTTTCTTAATTTGTTACTTAAAATTCTTTATCATAGTTATATCCTGTTACTTTGTTGTTGATTGTTGTGTAAGTTAGCAAAATAGTAAGAAGTGAATATTTTATAATAAATAAATGGTAATAATAGCATTAAAATTGTATATTTTTACTGTGTAAAACCCTCCCTTCCTCCTTCTGCTGTCCTCCTTATAACTGCTACACACTGCCTGGCTGCACAGCCGCCGGCAGTCAGCAGCGCTTTGATAACCGCCTGCAAGCCGCCGGGCGCTGTGTGTAGCAGCCATTTCCAAACCTACACCACTGATGGGGGGGTGCTGAAATGGTTAGGGGGCGCCTGAGCTGGGTTCGCACCCCGGCGCCAGATAAGCTAGAGACGGCTCTGGTCACCAACTTAATTTGTTCTTCTTACGCAGTCCAAAAAATATTATTAAAGAAGTTAAATTGTTTATTTGTAATTTACCCGCATTCCACAGTTTCTTCAGTAGATCTCCTGTTAGATCTAATTTACTCTGAGCACAAGGAACTTCCTTACCCAACATCAACACGTTGGAATTACCACTTGTGGGTGGTTTCAACAATCAAAGACCATTACAAAGAAAAGGTCATAAGGTCCATCCTAAATAGTTTAAAGTCGGCATCTATCATGTTTTACTTATGATATATGTATTTTTTTGTATTTACTCAACATATGTTTAATGGGCTGTAGGCAAAATCTAGCAGTGAAGTAAATCTCTGCATAAATGAAGTTAGGACAGTGAAAGAAAATATCACAGCACTGCATTCAAATGAAGTACTGCAGAAGTGTATAGATGAATGTAGGCGCATGAATGCTGATACCAATAATGTATTGCAAGAATCTGTAAGTGAAGTGCATAAACACATTGCTTATGAAATTCTTGATTCTGTAACAGTGTAGCTTGATAGCCGATGTGGCGAATTTGAAAATATATTTTTTGTAGAACTTCTAAATGAGAAAAAAATTGTTGAATTTCAGAGGAATTTTCCTCAACTCCAGTTTGACATTTACAGTATTACTGAACATCTACAGCAGTGATTATAAAATGCTTCAATGTGCTAAACTGCTATAATATATTATGGAGAATCAACTTGACAGTGTGTATGAAAAACATTAAGGTTACTGAAGTTAATACTAAGTATTCCCATTACATCGGCCTCGACTGAGTGTTGAATGAGTACACTGAAGAGAATGAAAATATACCTTCGTAATGCTATGAAAAATAAAAGATTATCACAGTTGGCTACTTTGTCCAATGAAAAACATTTGACATTTATGTGTGCACAGGACCCAACTTTCAAGGAAAGGGTAATAGATTTTTTTGCAAACTTCAACACGCAGTGTATAGAACTGATTTACAAGAAAATATGAAACATTTCTGTAACACCTACAGTAATCTGGATTTGTCATCATTAAAAAATACGAGTAAAATTTATATTTTTCTAACAATATTTTCCAATTAATATTCATAAACAACACCAATAACAATACAATAGTGTTATACTGATATTTAGGCCAAATTATATAACAAAACGCATGTGTTTCAGTCACTTAGCTATTATCTAATAGAGGTAGCATTAACTATGATTACCATAGTTTTACTGGTTCATTAAGAATGTCAACACTCCTAGTAAGAGGTTGCTTTTGGCTGGTATTTTTATGTCTGCCCAAATTATTTTATCATGCTTGCCATCGAGTGATACTCACAAGTGCCAGGATTACACTTGTGATGGAAACAGTAATGGCATATGTTGAATAATGCAATTCATACATGGGAGTGAGTAAGCCTTGCTGCCCTCTCACTTTGTTGACAACAGTGAAATTTCTCTAAACTGTCAGACTTCATAAGTTAATTCATAATAGAGTTTATAATTATTTCAAATTATACAGATGATGATTTATTAACCTGTATATATACTTACCTATTGTCTGTAAGTCCAACATGTTGTAGTTCTTTTGACAGCATAGAAACCAATATGGGTATACTTTTATTCCCTGTTAAATCTCTGTTACATTGTTTTGCTTCTATAATGAAAATAACATCAGACGACTGTGGAACAGAACTGTCTTTCAGTCTGATGAAATCACCTTCTACCAGCTCTGAACCATTCGCCAGTGAACATCTAAACATGGAAACAGTATTGTATAAATTAACAATACCACACACACACACACACAGTTATATTATTGATGGAAAACCACTATTTCAACAAACAAACAAAAAAAACGCTTATTCTTTTATTTTTGCAGTGTTTACCATCATTCTTCAGTCGTATAAGCTGATTTGGTTTAGTAATGTGAACATTGTAGTATGAACTAGTGTAGTGGGATCGTGGAGAATTGGATCCAGATACAATTTCACAGATATGAATTAGTGTAGCGTAATATCAGTGTTAGGAGTTTTTTAATATCCTTTTGTATGTAATCAGACTGTAGAGTATCATGCTTTGTATACCATCCACTGACACAAGTTTTTTATAACTTTAACAAATAAGACTGTACGAAATACAAATACATTAAAGACTAGAGTTTACATTAAGTGTGTACTTACTTTACACAGTCATTTGGAGTTCGCAAAGGAATGTTTTGAATAAGACAGGCCTGAATATACGCCACAGCAGCTGAGCAAATTTCACTGTCCACATCATTCAAGCTTTTGTAACACATTTCATTAAATGGTGTTGGATCAACCTACAGAAAGAATACACTTTTAACAAAATGCTGATATTTAGTTATAACTAACTTATACCAGGATATAGCTATCAGGACATCTATGACGTGTATTTAAAATGTTTTCAATTTTAAAATACTAATTTTATGAAACTTACTAAATTTAAATATTATAGAGTAAACAACAAAACTCAGTTAAAAGACTCGAAGTCCTGCAGAGCAATTTTATAACTATATGCACCACTTTTCTGTCATGGAACATTGTTTAAATGTTTACCTTTGCCTAAATCAGTTTCGTTTAGTCCATCTCTGACAAAGTCCACAATTAGAAAAACTGGCTTAGCCAGAGGTAAAAATTGTATCTAAAACTTTTTGGTTGTGTCAGAAAAGTGTGTGCATATTATTATTAATACAGACATCAGACACATGGCTAACAATGTTCAAGAATTTAATGCAGATTTATGTACACACACACACACACACACACACACATGTATATAAAGTATTCTATTTATGTTTTGGTTGAATATTTATGTTGATCAGTATTAACAGAGCACTATTCAGTGTGTTGCTTGTCTTGTCCTAATGTTGTCCCATTATTTATGGTGTAATAATTGCATCATATTTTGTAATGATTAAAATTTGTTCAGATATGAATTTATTTATTATCTGTATACACTAAGTTGGCGTCTGGGTCGGCGACTACCTGGCGGCTGGCCCGAGTAATCCCCTGGCATTCACAACCGGCCCAGACGCCAACTTAGTGTATACAGATAATAGTGTGTTGCATTTTATACAGATTACATAGATATAACTTCTGATTTGCCACTGTTCAAGCACTAGTGCTAGGTGACAGGTCATTGTTGTGTCATTACATACCACTTCCCTACTGTTTCAACAAAGGAGTTGCAACATAGCAAGGAGTGTTGATCACCATTCATTCATGACTGAAACAAGTTACTAAAATGCCAAGTCTAATCAGAATTCAGTGATTATTTCATACGCACTACACACTAAGTCAAAGCACAACCATTCCTGACCAGAAGAGCACAGTGTTACAGATTGAAATTTTCAGAGCTGTCAATTCAGCTTTAAAACATAAACTGCCTGATAAACACCACAACATACAAAAAGCCAGATAACATAAGAGTAGTGAGACACATTTTATACAATCTTCACAACATTCAGCACATAATGCTTGCTGCTGCTCTGGAAATGTGTGATCACAATGTGAGGGAAGTTTTATATGGAGACCTTCAATTTCATTCATACAGAATTATGATGGTACAGAAAAATCAACAACATGACTATGTAAAATGCATTATGTCAGGATACCCTTCAAAATATTCCACAAAACACTGTTGTACTGTCAACTGGCAAAGCCCATTTTCATTTGTCCAGCTGTGTTTAACTGTCACAAACAGTTAAAGTTGCTGCATGGCTTCCTGCAGCCAAAACTCAATTATGTAAATAAGTGGTTTCAACAGGATGGTGAAAGAGGATCTATGGAACGTCTAAGGGAGATGTTTCTCAGAACACCTAGTTTCTCTGTGAGGTAATATTCTGTGGTCAGGTTGTTCAGCTGATTTCACTGCTTGTAACTTTTTACCTTCAGGGTTAAGACTAAAGTCTACAAACAAAAGCCTATGCAACTTACAAACTGAAAACTGCCATCTGACACAAAATTGCAGCAATACCTCACAAGTGTTCAAGAGTATAATTTTAGGGAGTCATTTCATAAATATATAGAAAATGAAGATTGAAATTTTAATGATATAATTTAAATCAAACTGCACAAACTTTTTAGACAAATAGTAAATACTGTCCTTTCAGACTGTAAAATAATATTTTTAATTTTATCTTCAAACTGAAAAGAATATACCATCAAAGAGAGAATATGCCAAGTTATAAAATTATGTTGATTCTGAAGAGAAAACATTAAAATAGGTAACACAGGATACATAATTATCTTACTGGAGACAAAGGGAAAGCATTAACAATGTGCATTGCCTTTGCTTTATTGACTGAATAAATTTTTTGACACAGTGAACTTGGGCTATCTTGTTGCATACTAGATAAACCCCAACCCACATTCAAAGTAATATTATCAACTGTACTGTGTATACATTAAGTGATTGTTATTATTAAAACTATTTGTAATTAGAATATGTAGGTTATGTTATGTATAGCGTATTTACATTGTCCACAACTGATGTACAACTTACGTATATTGATGCATACTATTTATAGAAGCACTATTTATAGAATACACTAGAATATTCTCTAACACTATTATGTGAGACATATCATAATAAGCTTCGAGTATTGCCAGTGTTTGCAACAGACCTCCCCTCCCTGCCTTTGACTATGCTTAACCAAGTGTAACATGCGACAACGCTGGAGGGCGAGGGGCAGGGAAGAGCTGTTACTATTGTGTAACCTCGAAGCTTATTATGGTAAGTCCCATACTATAGTACTATACAATTATAGATAAACATAGTTTATTCTACCAGATTCTCAAATATATGCCTGCAGACAATTCTCATGACACATGTTGGTGAATGGTGTCATTACCAACCTATATAAAGAATTGTAAGAGACAGGGTTGCTCAGTCTCAATTCTGAGTTCAGTGAATTAAGTTATAGAGTTTAGTACATGTGTTTGATACCACATTTGTGGATCAATATTATATTTGTGTTATATTTTTGTTTGTATAAAATTACGATTGTGTTAATAATCGGTATCACAGTTGTGAATAAAAATTTGTATTTTCTGTGTTATATATTTACTTGTGAAAAATTATTTGTGAAAGCGGTAAACAAACTGGGTATTGACAGTGATACGAATGTTTTTGTTTCAATCACTGCCTAGAAGATGACAAGCTGTTAGATATTACAAAAGACATGGAAGTGCACTGGGAAAACTAGAACTATCAACAAAGAAAGACTATAATGCAAGTCTCAGACATAAGAAAAACAGAAACAGAATACACAAAACTAAGTAAACAAGTGAGAAGCAACTAGTGCTCCTATAACTTCAATAATACTAAAACTGTAATGTCCATATACAAACTAAAACTATGTCATCAAGTAATATTAAACATTAACATAAATAATTAGATTACTTGAAATAGATTAATTAAAATATAAAAAAGTAATTAATTAAAAAATAGAAAAAGTTTATTATTCCAATTGTACAATTTTGATTAGATGAAAAGCACGTAAAAAAAACAACTTGAACTACTTACAACAGGGAAGCAGGAACTAAACTGTGATGTTTTAGATGCAAAATAAGAATCACATGTAAACGATGTATCTGGATCAACATGTTTTTGACGAGTAAACACAGAAGCGGGAACACATGGCTCTGAATCCAAAGACCAGCTCTGGATAAACTTTTGTCTATCATTTTCAATGTAACCATCAGATGTCATAAAGTCATTGCTTGGTTCATTATCTATTGTTCCTAGCAGTCCAGCTGTTTTCCCAAAATACCATCCTGAAATATAAGACATTATTTATAAACCACATTAAACATTCAAAATCAGTGTTTGTGACAAGATTATACAGAAACACTCTATATCCACACATAGAATTCATAAATGATTTATATACCATCCTTAATTTTCATTCACTCTATATTTTGCTCATCTGTGTTTTGTCAGAGTTTAGCCTTAATTCAAATAAGCACTTCCCTTGCCTTACAGTACTCAAAAAATGAATGATATCTACAGTAAAACCTTGTAATGAAATTCATTAAAAAATTTTATTATGTTGATGTATTTACATAACTAAGTATGAATAATATTTGTATATGATGATTAGATTTATAGGATCACAATCTATGTGAAATACTGAATGTATATATATATATATAGTTTTCTCCCTCAATCATTTGTTGATTTTGCGGTTATTTTCTACCTTACAATGTGGGACAAAAAGAGCCACTTCTATTGTGGCTCTGTTGGGGGTGAGATCAACGAAGGATGGATAAATTCTTATACATACATTTCAGTGGCTGTATCTCAGTAAATCGATTGTGGTTCCGGATATTTGTATATATATATAAAAAATATTCATCTGAAAGCAATTAACGTTGATCACATTTTATACAAACCTTATTTTAATACAAAAGTAAAACGTCTTTAATAAAGTTTTTGTTTTATTTTTCTGAAAATTATTTTGCTTTTGGTTTTTTTCCATCGTCGAATGCACAAAAATTATTATTACTGAATAAATCTCTTCGAATTTGAGGTTAGACGTGTTATGTGAAGCGAGAAATCTGTCTACTAAGCTTGCTTGGCTACCTCTTATTACGATGTACTGCGCGCTTTGTTTGGAGTGGTGTTCTTCAAGTTTTACATTATCTGGTAAGTAAAACACCTTTTGTAACATATTTATACCTTATTTCTATGGAATCTATAATCTTAAGAGTGCTATAATTATGTAACAATGAATGAAAGGTTTCAGAACTGTCAAATGTCTATATAGCTTTTATTAATAGCAGTGTTGAAAATTTTTTAATTTTGTAAATTGAATTGCTTATTTAGTTTGTTAAAATCGTAATGAATATCTCTTGGACTTTGTTAGGTTAAAACGTTTTAGGTTTTTTACGGTCACTGTTAATACTGTCAATTCACTTTTGCCTTGATTACATAACCTAATATTTCACATTTATGCTTAATGATAAAATAATGAATTTTCTAACTGTTTAATTAAGCATTTGTCGTGGTAACTTAATCCAAGTTTATTTTTGAAATTTATTTACGGTAATTTAACCTAGTGTTCTATGAATAAACAATTTCTTCATTTCCATCAATTTCTGATGAATTAAAATTCACTGCAGTTTAAATATCTGTGTGAATTACGATTGGTACACTGTCCATCTTTTAGTGTTAAATGAATAATCGAATCAATTAAAATTTTAAATTTTTGACAGAAAAATTGTATTTTATATACCATAACCTATTTCATTATATTGTTAGGATAATATGTTTACAGACCTAAATAAGCTTACTGATTGGTTTAATTTAAACTTTTCCAATTTAGAATAATTATTTTTATAATGAAAAACTGATTTCGCACATTGTTTTTTAGAGTTTTCCTTTACTTGATTTTATAACATATGACAGTTATTTTTCTGATTTTAACTGTCATTTTTATGGTTTTATATGGAAAGGAATGACTCCACACTTTGGTTAAAATCTCTTAGTAAATCTGGCAAGGAATGAAATGCATACCTGTTATCTACGCATGTAACGACATGAGTTATGCTTTACTTTAGTTGGCCATATCAAGAGTGTTTCTTTAGTTTATTATTGCTGGAACGAGCAAGGGACTATGTGGTAATTGATCCAGATAAACAGTAGAATCACTAAAACCTAATCAAAGAATAAGGTCCTCTTTAATCTGTTTCTTCGGTCTACGCAAATTATCGGGTCAATAGGCCCATCGCTCTCTTCGGCAAAATAAACTAATGAATCCCTCTTGTCATAACAAGCTTAATTAAAACATATCTCATTATATGTATAGATCACTGTTTTTCGTGTCATAGTACATAATAATGCTTTTCCAAGGTGCTGGGCTTATAATGGATTTAAACCCACGTTTTAATTGGTAAAGAAATAATAACAACAGAACTAAAAGTTTTGTAAAGATACCTCCATAACATTTTTTTCTGTACATTTTCATAAAATGTGTTTTTGAAAAACATATAATTGTATAATGCACATCAAAATTATATTGTAGGAATCTCATGAATTTATATTTTCAGTCTTGAAGATACATAGCAGATGAGCAGAATGTTTATATTTTTATAATCACTAAAATTATAAAAAGAAGCATTATTAAATTTTGATATTAGGTATTTATTACTTCTTTGTAAGTGAAAATTCTTTACTCCAACTAAGACATTTCATTACTTCCAGTGGGGTAAATTATTAAACACTACAGTAAAACCCTTTAGATATAGATTGGCTACTGTATGGGCTCAGTTCAAGGACCAACCAAACATCCACTCAAATTTCTAAATATAATTTTATATTAAAACAGAAAATAATGAAATTTTTTAATTAATTTTCATTTCTCCTAATATGTTCATTGTAAACATATTAGCAGTTGCCAGTGTTATTAAAGAGATTTCACTTATTAACGGTCGTAGAGAAGGTCTACAAACACCATTAATAATTTTATTAAAATATTATTACAGGCGGTTAAATTTGAAACGTAATAATTAGACCCATAAACTCTTCCCAGTTCATGTTAATTCTTAATATTATAAATAATTAAAATGATAAGTTGTGAATTAAATTAAGTTAAGTGTGAAGTTTTAGCACTTTTAGCATGTGCTGTAATAAAGGAGCTTTTACTATACACCTTTGTCTTTATTAAATTAACTTTTTTAAGTTTGTGAATAAATTGATGTTTTTTCAGATTCTTGCCGTAAAAAGTTGTTTCAAACATCAGCAAATGAAACTACCTAATCATCAGCCAATGAAACTGGAAGCTCTTTTGTAAATTGTGACAAACAGTATGTCACTGAAAAATTTGTTATAGGACTTAAATAACTATTTTTCGTAAGTAAGAATTGTGTATTGATTTGATTTTTTTTTATTTACTTTATTTTACATCGCATCAACTAATAGGTCATTAGCAGCGACATTAGATTTAGTGCATTGAGTTCTTGAACTGTATGTTTTTTTAATAAAAATGATAGATGGAATTTTAACAGCCTACGGAAAGATGCCATGTCTTGACCAGGATGCGAACCCAGGACCACTGGTTTCCTGGGTTTAGCATTGCGCTACAGTGAATTGCTTTTAAATAATTATAAATTTTATTATTATTATATTTACAGATATATTTATTTTAGTGATCATATGTTAACAATACATCAATTTTGCTAGTTATCAGTTATAAGTAAATTCTCTTTCAAGAGTTGATAGTGGAGAATAACAAAAACTGACACTGTAAGGTTGGTATGCTTATTCCTTCCTATCTCATACCCATACCTGGAGATCGTAGATTTTATAATCATACTGTACAAAGTTCATATTTTATATTTATAAAACGTTTTACAATTAGTTGTTGCCCACAACTTCTTTGATTTCATACCCATTACTGAACAGAACTAATAAGTTAAAGCAGTAAATTACAAAATTTCAATAAAAACAGTTGTATATTAAACTTATAAAAAGTATCAGTTTTAAATATGTTAATTAGAGTGCCATAAAGTGAGGTAGTATCATATATTGTTATATTGTTTCATTTTAGTTGTTATTGTTCTAATAGAAGTTATGATTAACGTCTGTGTATTTATCATTTATGTTTACTGCATGGAGTGAAATCAACTTGATGTTATTAAGTCTGTCGATACATTGGCGCTGAAATCTAAGAGCATAATATTTTATGAATGTTTCCTACATTTAACACAGTAGTTCCAAAATGCTCTAAGAATTCGCAAAGTAGTCAGTTGCATTATTCAAGTCAGGTAGAACGAGTCATTTAAATTATATTCTACAGAGTTAATTTTGTTCTCGTTAAGTTTCTAGGTGTTGTGTAGTTTAGCTAATGTAAATATTCAGTTCAGGGTAAAATTAATAGATTCTGTGGTAAATTTCGTTTCTGAAATTTTGAACCAACTGTTTGGATAAAAATGTAGATTTGTTTCTCGAGTAGATTGTGCTAAATGAAAGCTCATTATCATGGCAAAAGCAGGTTGTTTTGTGACAGGGACTATCAACTGTTGTGAAACAAAGTGATAAAATTTTACTGATTTACTAGAATGGCATAAAATTGTTTTTACATGTTCCTATTAAATAAATAAACAGACAAATAACATGTGAAGCATTGGCACAACTTGCTCCTAGCTGTATTTTTAAGTTATTTTAATATTGCTATGAAAATATTGTATCATTCCATTAAGATTAGGTGGGTAATTGTAAACGAAATATGAAGGATTAACATATTTTTATTTATTAAAAATCATGTATAGGTCTCCAAAATTAAATTAACTGTAAATAATAGTTATTTCAGTCTTTTCTTCTTATGTTGCATACAAAAAATTGTTTAAATGAAACCTTCTAAAATTCAATTTACAATTACCCCAACATCTTAGGGGTAATTATAAAACAAAAATTGGAACAACTGTAAACTAATTGACACTGTACTATTTTGTGTTGCGTTTTTAATCCCAACTGCATGTTTACAATTATCCAATCTTGGCTTGTATGAAAAGTTAATGGAAACAAGATACTTCAGACATTATGGTTATTAAAAATCATAAAGATATGTTGTTATGGTTACATAATACAACATGTAAGTAACAGCATAAAAGTTTATCATTTTTAAAACACAAAAACATAAAGAAATGACACTAGTAAATAATAAATTAAAATGTATCATTTTCAAAAACAGGAACACATCCAGGGTACTCGCAGAAAATGTGTCTATTAATTTCCTTCATTTGGGTAAAACTGTCAATATTTGTTCAAATCTAATACTACTTTCATCATTTTCGTTTAATATAACTTTGTAAAAATTTAATTTTTCAGTCAAGTTAGTTTTATTAGCAGGCATCTTAACGCCAACTTTGTCACCACTTATTGCAAAATTGATAGTTGCTTCGCTCTCGACGAGGCCTTTCGGTGTTTTTACCATCTTCGGGTCTTAAATGACCAAAGATGGTGGGAAACACTGAAAGGCCTCTTAAACGACCTAAGACCCAAAGACTGTGCAAACACCGAAAGGCCTCGTCGAGAGCAAAGTGAATAGCAGTTTTGGAATAAGTGGTGACAACGTTGGTGTCAATGTTTAATCTTTACGTTGACATCCTGTGACATAAATCTACATTCATCATCTATCGTCATCATTCCAAACATACTTGTAGTGAGTTTTATTTCTTGGTCCCCCAATGAAATCAACAAGATAAATTTTCCTAGTTGAATTTTTTGCCACTTTAATATTTCATATGTTACTTCTGTGGTATTGTATTTCAAAAAACTTATTGCAAATGAATCTTTGTTTTGTTTTTCATGTTTTATTTTTATTTTTTTTTTTATTTTTAAGTCCCTTCTTAGATTTGTTTCTTTAATGTTCCTAGACATTTCTTCTTGATTTGTTCTAGCTTTCTTTCTTGATGCTGTCTTCAGCTTCTTTAACTTTTGTCAGGACTCTGCAGTTGTTAAAACTTCTCTGCAGTTTTAGAGAGAACTTCAACAGATGATGTAATGACATTGTAGCCAATAGTGATTGTCTATAAACTAAATTTCCCTAGTGTTTACAATTACCCTACCTATCCCTACATAAATTTGAAACAGCATATTTTGAAATGGTTTTTATCTACCAACGTGAACTGCACCCTTAACATGAACTGTATAAGGGCTATCATTTTTATGTCTTGACTTAAAGGTTTCTTCAACCCCAATTTACATCATCTGGAAAGATGGAACAGTGTCACTTTATAAAACTAACAGTACTGTACAAATTTAACAGAAAATATACATTTCTAAATTGAATTATCTTGACTTACAGGCCGGTCATAGTAAGAAATACTAAAGTGGATGATATTTCCTTGTTTTTTGTTTGAATTAAAACGAAATGTATATGTAATATATATAACATAATATATGTATATGCATACATATAATATCATTACGTTTCATGAATTCAAATTAAATTTTTTATAAATTTAAATATTTTTCAGTCCATTATTGGAAAATATTGTTTGTCTTAGCGGTTCAGCACCACTGTTAAATTAAGTGTAACCTGATTTAGGGTGGGGAGGGAGATTTTATTTTTCATTGTTCTGCAGATTATATTGTATTGTTATTAAATGATTAAATGTAACTACCGTTTTTGTGTCTGTTTCAGGAAAATAAAGCAGAAGTGGCAGTGAAAGTTGTAGATGAACATATCAATGTTGAAGGTGTAGATGAACATAACGATGTTAAATTTGTAGAAAGTGATGCATTCGATATTCTAAATTTTCGAAGTGATTATTGTAGGCCTACTCCTATTGTAGAGGCACCAAACTGTGCAGGGTGTTTGATATTGGCAGATATCCGTAAAAAAAAAGAAAAATCAATTATTATTGACCAAGAAAATGCTGATTGTAGAAAAGAAACTATTAATGATAATAAGAAAAAAAGAAAATGGGATAGAAAAAACTGTTGCCGGTTTTGTCACATTTTAGTGACAAATTTTGCTAGAAACATTGTAAAACATCATCCATTTGAAGAAAAATTAAAAGAATATACTATGATTTTAGATGAAAATTTAAAGGAAATAAAAAGGAAAAGAATGGCTATTACTGACAAACTGAGAAAGAAAGGTAATTGTGATTATAACTTGAAGGTAACCAACAAGGGAAACTGAAAAGCTCATACCAATGAAGAGACCAGCTAATTCAAAATACACAGTAAATTCATTGACTCACGTTGTTTCCACAAAATATCTTGGATTTTTCGAAAAAGAAAATATGTATCTACACTACAGGCACTGCAATAATAAAGGATTTGATGATAATAACTGCGAAAGAAGAAACAGAGTTACAAAAACGTGTTCATTAATGTTAATCCCAGATGTTCCTGAAGTTTCTGAGTCACTGAAAAAAGTCATATTTCCAACAATGTTGAAAGATAAATTTAGTTTCATTGCTCAAACTGATCCGTTAATTGTACGATTTGCTACAAAGTTTTTTAAAAACCACAGAAGTAATCAGCATATAAAATATTACTAATTGTCAGCTAATTGTCTCAATTTATGTGTTTTACTTGAAGTAACTTTAATTAATTGTTTCTGGAAAAAATTGTGTTTTTTAAATTAATTTTGTGTGTAATCTACTACTTATTATATTTTTTATTAGTGTTTTAATGTCTTAAAAGACAAGAAGTTAATTTTTTGTATTATTGTTAATAATATTTGTAATTATTTACTTTCTAATTAGTCGTTAGTCTAATTAGTTTCCTCTTGTTGTGACATTTCTTTTTACAGTTATTGAGATGGTTAATTTAATTACTGTTATTTGTTAAAATAATAATTATAATTTTTTTTTGTTAGAATACAATTTTCCATGTCTAAAAATGTATTTTATTTTTTTATCGTGTTAATATAACCTTAATTGAAATGAGGATTACAAGTGTTTAAAATTCAATAAAAATATCTAAAAAGTTCAAAAGACTCCTGTATTTAAAAAATAGGTAATTGTTATTTTTAATGAATCCTTGTAGTATATTCTTGTAATAAGAATCTGTACAGTGTGCCAAAGTCTGTGTGATTTATATTTAGTGCAAACTTTTATACTTGGACGTAATTGTATATTATTTTTATTATTATTGTACTTTATTGTAAGACAAACAAATCTTTTCTTCTAAACTTTGTCTAGTACCACACTTAAAAAATGACAGTGCAGCTAATTATCTCAATTTGTGTTTTACGTGAAGTAACTTTAAATAATTTTTTTGTTTTCTCATGTTTTTGAAATTAATTTTGCTTGTTATCTATTATTCATTGTATTTTTTATTAATTTTTAATGTCTTAAAAGACAAGAAGTTATTTTTTTGTATTATTGATAGTAATATTTACTTTCTAATTAGTAATGGAGTTTTCTCTTTTTTGTGAGATTTCATTTTAGAGTTTTTGCTATGCTTAATTTAATTACTGTTATTTGTTAAAATAATAATAATTTATTTTTGTTAGAATACAATTTTTATGTTTCAAAATGTATTTTTATTTTTTTCTCGTTTTTGTATAACCTTAATTGGAATGGTGATTACAAGTGTTCCAAATTCAATAATAATATCTAAAAAGTGCAAAAGACTCCTACATTAAAAAAAATAGGTAATTGTTATTTTTAATGCATCCTTGTAGATTCTTGTAATAAAAACCTGTACAGTGTGCCAAAGTCTGTGATTTATATTTAGTGTTAACTTTTCCTTGGTGTAGGCTTATTGGCTATTGGATTTGATTCCAGGATACTGTGACTTTTGTTATCAGTGGTTCTCTTTGTCCCATAAGTTCCCGCGTAAAATTTATATTACTTTATCATTCAATCATGCAAAATAGACTATATAACACATAGAGTCTGTTCAAAACAAGCTAAGAAAAAATAGGGAAACCAAAGTTTAGTAACTAAATTGAAACGTTTTATTTTATTCACAGGGTTTAACTTGTGATAGAAACTGATAAGCTTATTGAATCAACCGAAATGTGACAAACAAGGGTTGGCTAAAGATTAGATTGGTGAGAATATATTGTGTTTCCACGAAATTTAGGCACATGATTTCTAATTTGATCAATCGTATGCAAAATTTTATTTAACTCACAAATAGGATACACCACCACCTAGCTTTTTGTCAATAAACTAATTAGCTTTTTTCTTTTTATTAAAGACCCTCTTAAGTTGAAAGTTTCTGTAAAAAGATCCGAATTTCAGCTTTGACAGGAAAAGAGAAAATATCACACAATGGGGAATCAACCGTTTTGTTATATTAGTTACTGTAATGAAACGGACAGTGATCGTAAAATTAACATTTTACTCTTCCATACTTTTTCCACTTGAATGAAGTAACCATTATTTTATTCCGTTCTATTCAAATTCTGTTTGCAGGAACCATTAATATTAAACTATAAAATGAGATATTCTTTATGGAATGTCTCTTAATTTTTCTTTAACAATGAAATGGTTAAAAAATACAATAGAAGTTTCAGCTGTAATAAACATTGTAATAACAGAGACAAAGAAGAAACTTTAAAGTACAAAAGATTGTTTGATGTTGCACAGCGCCATAGACTCAGCAACAAGAGCTCAGAGTGGAGTGGCAGTACGACTGATAAGAGATGGAGAAATAAAATACAAAACTATATTTATTTCAATTGTAGAATAATAATAGTGAGATTTAAGATAGACAGAAGGTATCTTGTTGTGGTAGGTGTATATACACAAGAAGAAGGAAGAAAGGAATGTACTAAAATACAGCAATATTTTATGAGGAATTGCAGAAGAAAATTAAAGTCAATCCCAACAATTACTTGGTAATAAATGAAGATTTAAACCCCAGAATAGGAGATTCGCCAATTCAATTCAAGGAGTTGTAGGCAAGTTTGGAGAGCAGACTTTAAACTCTAATCGACATGAGCTGAGGTGCTTTTGATTCCTATAATGAATTAAAAATAACAAACAGCTTTTTAGAAAAAAGGACATACATAAGTATTCGTGGTGTGCGAGAGGGCAAAGATGAATAATAGATTATATTAGGGTCAATAAGAAACTGAACACAAGTGTACAAGACGTTAGACTTTTCAGAGGTAGTGACAGGTTCTGACCAATTTTTAGTAATTAGGAAAACACACCAAGACTCCGGGGATGTACTGACATCTAACATACAAGCAGACGTTCATGGAAGACAAGAAGTAACATATTAACTTCTGAAACAGCCTAACAAAACTGAGAAAGATAATGCACAATTTCACATGACAAATGAGGAGGTAAATAATACAGGAAGGCAAGATATAACCATCACTCTTCCGGTTGTTAATAGCAATATATATCTTGGGGATAACATAACAATATCGGGGAACCGTGCTTTGCTCGGTTTTGGTATTTATTTATGTATATACAGATTATTTTTACATTAAATTGTCTAGGATTTGTAAACATAAGCAGAAATTTGTAAGCGTAAACAGAAACTATACGTGTATTGTATAAACATTTAAAATAATAGCAATTGCATTATACACATAAAAAATAAAGTAAACAGAATAATACAAAATACAGTATAATACAAAAGTATTGGAAAGTTAGAGTAAAATCTTCTAGTATTTAGTATTTCTTTCCATACAACATTTCGTGTATGGTGAGGATTTTCTGGTGGCAAAAGAACTTGTTACGTTTTATTAAGTTACAAACTTTTTAGCTGCTTTGTCTTTTTACTCTAGAAAATGCTACATACAACGTTCCATGCATAAAAACTGATATAAGTAAGTAGATACCAACGGATTCAAATGTTTATCCTTGAGCTGTGTGGATGGTCAAGCAAAAGCAGGTCTTATGAGGAACTGATGTCGTTGCATAGTACATCCAACTTGATTTTTGCTAGAATCTAATGTGATTCTTGGGATATGGACTTCTCGGCGTGCATTCTCTCCAGTGATAATCTTTGATTTAATAATATTGTTACACAACTCAGTAACTATTAACCTTGTTCCATTGCATAGTCCTTCGGAGACATCCAAGTTTTGCAAGAGCATTATTATTGTATTTTTTACAAGTTTCAGTTCATGTGGTGGTAGATCAGCCATTTCAACGGAATTCAGAAGTAAATTAGAGACCTCCTTCTGGTTGATCTTTGACAGAATCATAACTGTTGTAAACTTTGCACTCTCCAGGAAGCTTTTCAATAATTTCTGCATTAATTTTATTAACATCTTTATTATTGGTTCTAGTATAGCCCTGTCCTTCTTATTTTCATATCTGTTTTTAGCCAGACAGTCTCTGAATACTTCTTCAGTAAGATTGCCGTTGGAAAGAATATCCTCTGGTAGTTCAATCTCATGCATAGCATTTGCTGGCAAGTCTCCATTGCCAACTTTTAATAAATATTCAGCAAAGTCTCTTTGCTCTGGATTCACACGCATATTTTCTGTCAGTGAAAAGAAGTTAAAATGACGCCAAAGTCTGTTTTCCTTAATCGAAAGGTCTACCAACTCACTGCGGTTAGCACGAGGTTGAACGGGCAAACATTGCCGGAAATCTCCTCCAAAGAAACAATCTTTCCACCAAAGGCTATATTAGGATTTCCTATAGAACGACGTATTTGATCCATATTGTGTAATCCATATTTAGGTAACATACCCCATGCACCAACCCGAGCGTTTTACTCTATAATAAAACGTACCTTTCTGTTTTAAGTCACAAAGAAGCAAAAGCAACAGTTTCAAAAATCTCATAAATTATTATTAACTTTAGCTTACTAACAACCTTTTTCGAATGTTTCAATACAATCCTTTAATTTTTTTTGTTCATGACGTGTCCGTGTACTAATGCTTACCTCAGAGAATACGGAAAACACAACAGCGTACAGGGAAAACGTTATAAATTAAATACGTTATTGCTCGCTTAATATAATTAGATAGGGTAAACAATTATTGCTCGTCTCAACTCTTATTTTGTTTATTTACATTGATTGGAACAGCTAATTATTCTTTTTCATATATATACATATCGATACTGCGCCGTTTGCATTTATCGACGGTTTCTGTAATTTATTTATCTGTAGGTTAAGAAAGCTGGTTAGAAATTACAGTTGCTTAGCAATAATTAATTGTTACGCGTTATCGGTCCCGCGATATTTTAAAATAAAGGCCCTCAGATGTGGCCCTGACGAATTTTGCGGAAAATGAGACCGAGTCCAATCAATTCCTGGTGTCAAAACACCCTTAAGTACCAACTTCCGAGAAAATCGTTAGAGCCGTTTTCGAGAAAGAAAAACATAGCTACATACAATTATATTGCTCTCTTAATAGTGTAGGTTTAGAAGAATTAACAAATGTTCTAGACCAAATGAAGAATAAGACCCGATGGAATTAACACAGAACTCTTAAAAAGTGGTGGACTGCTATTAAAACTACAACTTTGGCATTTGATTAATGCATGCTGGAAAACAAACACTATTCCAGATTTTTGGAGAATAGCAGAGGCTGTTTAAAAAGGGATAGAAATGACTGTGGAAATTATCAAGAAATAAGCCTTTTGAATACGGCCTACAAATTATATACATGGATAATTAATAACAGACTGAAGAATACTGCAAACGCTCTCCTTCTTAAACAATCTTGATTTAGAAAAGGAAGATCCTGTGGTAACAATGTCACAATTATACGCCAATTGATCGAAAAAAGAAGAGATTCAATCTAGAGCCACATATTGCCTACATAGACTGTGAAAAAGCATATGATCATGAGAATAGAGATATATTGTGGAAAATATTAGAACAAAGAGGATACCCACATCATATAATAGAAGTAATAGGAAGCCTATATGAAAGAACGGACATTACTATAAACACTGAGAAGGAGAAAAGAGAATCTATTACTCTTAACAAAGGCATTAGAAAAGGGTGCAGTTTCTTTGTCACTCACTTTATTTAACATACGGCTATATACTCGTATTGACGATGTAAGGCAACGGAAACAACGAACTGGTCCTGGAATCTACTTACTTCCCGATAATTTCTCCATTAATATTATTTTGTTTGCTGACGATCAAGTCATCCTACAAGAAAAGGAAAGTGGATTACAAAAATCAGTGTACCAACTCAGTAAAATTTGCCATGAATGTAATTTAAAAACTTCCACGACAAAGACTAAAATAATGGCATTTAAATAGTAATAGACAACAAAATTATTGGAAAAATATCTCACTTCAGCTATCTAGGGTGCAACGTAAGCTATGAATATGAAGACAATATCGATAATAAAATAAACAGATACCACAATGTGTAAGACTCTGGGAAAGAAAGTACGAAAAGATACAGAAATGAAATTTTATGGCTGCACCAGTATTGATGTACGGGAGTAAATCGTGGACACTCACCCAAAATCAGAAAAAAACGAATTGAAGCTGCCGAAATAAAATTTTTAAGGGAGTCAACATGTCCAGCCTGAGATATCACATAAGAAATGCAGACATAAGGCAAGAGCTGGATATCTACTTAATAAACGACAAAATTTAAAAAAAAAGAAAGAAAACTGGATAAAACACATAAATAGAATGGGTGACTCGATAATACCAAAAAAGATAATCCAGTATAAGCCTCTTGGAGAACGAGATAAAGGCAGACCAAGAAAACGGTGGTTGTGAAGACGGAACAGGCTGAAAGCCTAATCCTTGAAGTGAAGAAGAAGAAGAAATTTGGCCCAATCATGCAACTTTGTTTGACAATATTTCTATATATTTGGTTGTAACGGTATTACGAATAAGTAAATTTTGTGCTAATTGAGTGCAAACTATTTAGGAATTACGAGGAATATCGGGAAACGGATTTCATTGTAGACTTAACAGAAAAAAACTTCAGTTACCAGGAAAATATTCGAAGCTATATGATTAGTCTTTTTTTTTTGTAGTACTGTACTGTGTTCATAAGGTATGCTGTTTTGTACGAATGGATTTTTTGTGTGTTAAAGAACCGCGGTGGCAAAACCGACTAACCCTCTGTCAGTTGATGTATTGGTTAACATCGCCTGTCATTGTGTGTTAGACCCCCGGTATAGCAGAACTAAACAAAACCGGCTCGTATTCACTGGTAAGTGTTTACGTTACTTCCAAGGTTCTGAATCTACGTAAAAATTAAATGTCCACAGCCCGGTGGTTGTGCTCTTGTGTATTGGTTATTTCAGATGGCTGAAATAAATATAAACAAATAATATAGCGTAGTAAAAAGTCTTAGATCAACGGACGCCTTGATTGATGGCTCAGTCGGTTGATCGCCATTCATTAATACGTTGAAGGTCTCGGGTTGCGATTACCTGTTTAGGCTGGAAATTTGTTTAACTAGCAAAGCTATTGTAACAGTTCCAAATGGGCTCCAGACTGTAATGACCATTGTAGCTGATGCAACTTTACATACATATTCTAAAAAAAAATTAATAATAATAATAGATACCAATCCCTTGTTTCGTGCGGTTAATTCGTTCCCAAACATTTGCGCACGAAATGAAACTGCACTGAACGAGAACGTATTTTTCATAAACAAATATGCGTTTCATGGTTATTCGGTTCTGAAAGTCTTATATTATTTATTCAACAACCTGAAACCTTATGTTAGTTTACATAGCATTCACAATCGTGTAAACCTATTACCGTAGTGGTGGCGTAAAATATTTGTGTATAAATATACAATACGAACTCGATAATGTGTCTCATGATTGGTTCTAGAGCAAGTACAGAATTATCATAATAGGGTATTATAGAAAACACAGAAAATATATGTAACTGTAAGACGAAAATATAACAATGAAAATTTTTCCTGTGTTACGCACGTAAGGGTCGGAATTTTGGAAAATATGACTGTTGGCCCTGTTTACATTTAAAACGAGTTGACACGGTTCTAGTACGTTCTGTAATTATGCTGTCTGTGTTAAACACGATAAAGTTTGTAGACACAAGACAAAAAGGTTCACTGAAGAAGACGTGACATACATACTAAAGTTTGTTAAAAGTTTTTATTTCATAGGCCTAATTGTTTAGCTTTTTAAGTGATATAAATAAACGATTACCTTACAATGCAACACGAAACGGGCTAATATTAATGACATTCATTCTACTGACATTTTTTGAAAAATAATTCAATCTTAGTTTGAACTCTGCATTCTGTCAGTACGTTTTGATGATTTTAAAGTAGTGAACACTATTTCCTAACAAGCAAACCAGTCACGAACTCCTTTCATTATCTGAGTTGTTCTTTAATACAAGCACAAGAGCTTTTGAAGTGAAGAACCTCATCCATCCCCTTTACAGTATAGCTGCGCTTTCACTACAACTGGTCAAATTACTCCTACCCCATACCCCCATTATCATCACTTTCACTTCGGGAGACGTAGAGACAGATGAAGAACGTATTTGAAATATTTCATTAAAATGGGAAACTTTATTAATAACAAGTACAAAAGGTTGTACCGCACTGAATCGAATCTGGCCCCGCGTTATAATGAGGGATAGGTCATAAAATAATATCCGTACTAAACCGAAACCGCACCAAATGAAATTTTCTGAACCGGGGATTGGTGAAAAAGAATTAAAGTACTTGCTGATTTGGGGGGGGGGCAGAGTTCTTTTTGAGCAAAACTAAATGGGCAAAGCCCCCTAGGGCAGCTACATGCAATCGAACTCCTTTAAAATTTGGCTATCGTCTAGAATTTTGTGACATTCAAAATAATATATGTTTGAAATACGTTAAAGGGTCCACAGCCGGAGTTTTAAACTATCTTCTCGAAATATATTACCAAATGTGTAGGCCTACAGGCCTACGTCTATGTAGATGATCGTATCTACAACATGGTTTTTGTTCGGCTTGTTATTCCGTTGTCATGGAGATTAATTTAATTGATTCAAAAAATATTTTACAACGTTTGTTGTAAGTACACAATTGAGCGATTTACCGTGCATATGTGATTTTCATTGGCGACTATTTGGTATTTGGTGGGAAAAATATAATTTTCCTTCTGTAGTGAATTAAACAAAATTGTACAACCGACAGTAGAGTATCGTTTTCCAGTTGTGCTAGTTAATTACACAGTCCACAACTATGAGACAGTTCATTATATGTTGTTTTGATATTCACATGTATTTCAGTTTTTATTACAAATACGTTTATAGAAAAAACGCCATAAAAAGGAAGAGCAGCACAAATAGGTCGTCAGACATCGTTACAACGTTAAAATGCGATCACGTCTTCATATTGAAAATGGTGAAAACAGCGTTGACTATAATAAATGATAATAAGTTGGCACTGAAACGCGCATAAATACAATTTGAAAATGAATTACAGATCCCTCAAAATTTTTAATGCAGTAATTGATCTAGATTTATGGAAAACATTTTGATGAAGTCTATTCCTACAATGAAATTTAGCAAAAAAAAAAAAAAAACAACAACAACAAAATACGGCGGCAAACAAAATACACGCAAGGGTGTACCATTTGAGCTTTAAGGACTGACATCTATAAAACAGATTGTAACTATGAAAATTCAACCAATAATGCATGTGTACAGAATGAATGACAGGGTCTTCATGTCAGCATGCTTATAAAGGTAATAACTGTAATATTGGCCAAGGTATAGGCGAGATTGTCATTTGTTAACCACCAGCTACACCAGCTACGTTAAGAAATTGTGTGATGTCAATAGGTATCGTGATTTCATGTTAGGTCGTGTTGTTCACGGCAATAAGGGTTTATTGTTACTCTTAAATTTTGAAAATAAATAATCTTTTCTGTGCTGATATAACACCTGATGTGATATCAGCCTGATAACGAATTTATGACTTTTCTCCAGATTATAATATTTTTTATTAAATGCCATCGGTTGAAATATCAAGACGATCTGTCCTCTGACGCATACTAAAGTGTTTTGCCAAAAAATATCAAATTACCGAAAGTTGTCCTATTGCAATCTGTTTGAACAATACTATTTTCTGACAATAAAACAAAAGTGTTATTAAAGAGTTTTCATGTTAAGATTAAGTAAGCAGCTATATAAGTGTATGCAGTTTTTCTAACCCGTCAAGCGTTATTCTTTACGGGTAGCTTAGTTTTACATTTCTGACCCTAACGAAATTACACTAACAAAGTTTTATCATTTCTAGTGTTTACGACAATAAAACGACTGACGTTTATCTGAAGACAGAAAAATCCACTAAATAGAAAAAATTAAGTAAACATTTACATATTACAAAAATATCTCCGCCTCACTTCTGTCAGAAATCAGTATGCATATGTCACCCCATTTATGAAATCATCTACGAGGTTATTAGCGTGCACGGTTGATATGGAACATCATTTGGAACACTACAGTTTTCTCTAAACGTTTTATTTAATAACAATGACAGATGAAATTAGTTAGCTTGTGAAAAACGCCGAGCCTGACCGAGTTTCAAACGCTGGACCATAGCACCATATGAAAGGCAGACGCTAACCACTCTGCTACGTGATAGGAATGAACTGCCTTTTTTTATTAATGTAGTACATTAATTATTATTGTGAGGTTATTCTAAATTTTATTAATAACCTAAACAAAAATTAATAATAATCAACTATCGGTTAATGTTTTTGCACTTTACCGCATGATCAACAATAACTGACTGTTGCGGCCCGACCTGAATTTATACAACTGTGCGAAAACTGTAGAGAGCGAACAATATGAATCGTCAACTACTCACGCAAGGAAAAAAGTTTTCCTGGCAACGCTGTCAAGTCTTGGCAACGCTGTCAGTTCCGTTTGTCTACATCACATTTGTTTTGGTTTGAAGGCGTGGCCTTGCAGTCTTGTATATCTGGCTGTCGCTTTGGGAATGTTCAGCCAAAAAGCATACTTGGTTGATCCAAGAGGAATTTTGTACAGAGCCACAAAATGGTTCCCGCGTTTTTAAGGTTTGAGGTTATGTTCCCTCACCCAGATCAACATATCTGATCAACAATATCGTTTTATATGTGATCAACAATCAATCATTAAAAATATTTAACTATTTTTAATATTATTAAAAAATGTTATGCTTTTCTTTTACGGTTTTTGCCACTGAATTCATTAATGTAATAATGAAAGTTGTAGCACTAAAACCTAATGAGAAATAAGCTTTATACAAAAATCAACATTCATGGAAATTTTCTGCGTGATCAACAATGATCCCAAAAAGATAAATATATATATATATATATATATATATTACAACGCCTTATTTCATCTAACACAATTATCTAATATTTGTAATGTTAGATAAAATGTTACTTACCCGTGATATTACTTTACCTGGGCACCAGAACAAATCCCAGATACAAATGACACGGTTTCAGCTTAGCTCAGCGCATGGAGACACTCTTTCTCAGGATTCGTTCAGTGATTGTGGATTCAAGGGGAATCGTTACAAATAACACTAATATTTGCTTGATTATTTTAATTAACGTTTTAATTAATTATTTTTAAAACTTGAAATTTCTAATTGTAGGACTTAATTCTACCCTAACACTTATAATTACTGAGTGAGTGTGAAAAGTAACGATTAAGATGTTCAAACGACCTATGGCTCTTATCTGGTTTGATTAAGAGATTGCTATCTCCCAAACCAGTGCTAAAGAACAGGTCTGCAATAATTTGCACGTCCAATACTACACCCCACTTTCCATTCAACACTCCTATACTATGTTAGAGCTAATCTTATAATTAAAATACAAAGTGTGAAATGCTTAGTGTCTTTTAAAAATTCTTTATTGCTTTTATTATTTATTTAGTGCTTATTCCATTGATCAATGAATCTATTTCTTACTGTTTGATGCGTTGACCGAAGATAGGAATCCGTAGAGGTCCTCCTTTTGATGGTTTTGCACAGAAGAATTGATGTTGATCAATGCTGTAGAAGATGCCCTGGCAATTACAGATGCTGTAGCCTACTGTCGCACAGGTCCTTCATGGCCGATGATTAATTAATTAATAAATTAATTAATTAAAGTTGTTTTACGCAGCGAGAGTTGTTGAATGGTATTAGTTCATCTATACTGCGGACTACTTCTCGAATTTGATGCTTAAATTACACTTTTGCGTGATTGAAAATTTCTGTACGTAATTTATACACGTCTAGCGCATTGAAGATCTGATCGAAGAGTGATGCTACCCCTCGCTTTGAGTTGGCGTCAGTTTTAAATATGGGATGCTGATTGGTTGTTCAAATAAATCATGCGTTTTTCCAGTTTTGACAATCTCGAACAGGTCGACAAACACCCCGTGACAGGTTTCAAACTGCAGCGAATTTCTAGTTAAAATCGGACTTCCTGTGTTTGCAAATCGATTGATTACAGGTATTTGCAAACGTGTTTTCAAAGATCTGACCACAGAATATTGTTGCTTAGGTCTTTATCTGTCTGTGTGTGAAAACACCTAATTCCTACGTAGTATAATTCTCTCGTTATTCCTTTTGGCGTGCGTCATCCATATAACTTCTTCAATTGTTAATTATAGTAACTGAGATTGCGGCTACTTATAAAGCTTTTCTTGCTGAATACAATGCTGTTTTCAGAATTGCCGTATATTTATAACTTTTGAAGTTATCGCAGGTTGAACTGATAATTTGCTTTGAGTAAAATTACATGTTTGTACTGGTTTCTGATGTCGCAGTGACATGGTTAGAGTGAGATGGCTGCGATTATACGCTCTCTCTCTTGCTTACGGCGCTACACTCGTACCGTCTATCACTTTCATATAACGCTCAGATGGGACGCTATTATGAATCGTTATATATACCCCCACTCGGTATAAAAAAAATTGATTATTTAAATCATTAATTTTTTTCTAATGTACAGTTTTACACTGATTAAAAATTTGCACATTTACTTTCGCACTTTTTCCCACACAGACCTGCACTAATACAAATTTCCTTACATCTATCTTATAACTAAAGATTACAATGTTACTTAACCTAACATGGTATATTGGAAATTTATATGACCATTAATATTTTAATCATCATTTTGGCTTAATTAATGTCAATAATTTAAATAACAATACTAACATTTATTTAAATAAAATTTATTATTATTATCATAGACCTTGATTCAAAACAATTATATATTTATTTTATTTGACCATGTTTGACTCACTTACCTTATTGGCTCAAGCTATGATTTCTTTACGGGTCAATATTTTGTTTATATTTTCTTAAACTATCCCCATGGTACTTTCCTATAATTTTATTTTTCTCTACATCTTTTAACATATATGTGTACCATGCAATCTGTTTTTCTATCCTATAAGGTCCCATGAATATCGGAAAGAACTTGGCCGTGGTATTATCTATGGCAGAGGATACAGGATTCGCTTTCACTAGCACTTCCTCTCCTTCCACAAACCTTACCAACTTGTGAGTTCGATTATATCGTTCTACAAATGTGTTTTCAAAGATCTGACCACAGAATATTGTTGCTTAGGTCTTTATCTGTGTGTGTCTGTGAAAATACCTAATTCCTACGTAGTATAATTCTCTCGTTATTCCTTTTGGCGTGCGTCATCCGTATAACTTCTTCAATTGTTAATTATATTAACTGAGATTGCGGCTACTTATAAAGCTTTTCTTGCTGAATACAATGCTATTTTCAGAATTGCCGTATATTTATAACTTTTGAAGTTATCGCAGGTTGAACTGATAATTTGATTTGAGTAAAATTACATGTTTGTACTGGTTTCTGATGTCGCGGTGACGTGGTTAGAGTGAGATGGCTGCGATTATACGCTCTGTCTCTTGCTTACGGCGCTACACTTGTACCGTCTATCACTTTCATATAACGCTCAGATAGGACGCTATTATGAATCGTTATAATATATATATATATTATAACGATTCATATAGTCGACCTATCAGTTCGTTATATGAAAGTGTCAAACTGTGCTAGTCTAGCGGCGTAAGCAAGAGAGAGAGGGAATAATCGCTGCCATCTCTGTCTAACATCGCCACTGCTACTACTGATGCGGGCACAGACATGAAATTTTATTCAATTAATTTTATTTATTAAAACTGCAATATCTTCAAAACTAATAAATATACGGCAATTCTGAAACCTGCATAGTGTTCAGCAATTAAAACTCTATAAGTAGCCAAAATATCAACTAATATAATTAACATTTAAAGAAGTTATACAGAAGAAGAACGCCAAGAGATATAACTAGAGAATTAGGCTAGGTACGAATTAGGTGTTTTCACACACATACAGAGAAAGACCAAAGCAATAATATTCTGTGGTTGGATCTTTGAAATCACGTTTGCAAATACCTGTAATCAAACGATTTGCAAAACAGAGGAAGTATGAAATTACCCAGTAATTCTCTACCATCTCAAACTTGTTAAGGAGCGTTTGACCGACTTGTTCGATATTGTTTCAAGTGGAAAACGCATGATTTATTTGGAACAACCAATCAGAATCCTGTATTTAGAGGAGATGCCAACTCAGAATGAGGGAATTGGGCACTCTTCATTCGGGCATTAAATAAGCAAGACATGTGTTAAATACGAGCTAAATTGCACAAACAACGCAAAGTAAATATTTAAATAAACAATTCGCGAAGTGGTCCGCAGTAGTAGAGGAACTAGTAAAGTTCAATAAATAAGCTCGCTGCGTAATAACAAATTAATTAATTATAATAATTAAGTAACAGTGAAGTGACCTGTGCACCAGAGTAGCTACAGCATCTGTAATTGTCCAGGATCATCAGTCAACGTTACTGGTAAACATCATTTCTTCTGAGCCGAACCATCAAAAGGAGTATCTCTACTGATTACTATCTACGGTCGACGCATCAGTCAGATAAGAAATATATTCATTGATCAATGAACATAAATAACAAACTAAATAATTAAATCAATAAACATTTTTTAAAAAAGACACTATATAAATTCAAATTTTGTATTTAATTATTAAGATTAGATATAAAGTAATATAGGAGTGTTGAATGGAGACCGAGGTGTAGTATTGAACGTGCAAATTATTGCAGACTCGTTCTTTAGCACTGGTTTGGGAGATATAAAATCCCTAAATAAACCAGATAAGAGCAATTGGTCGTTTGGACGTTTTAATCTTCACTTTTCAAGCACACTCATTAAACAATAAGATTTAGGTAAGCAATAAGTCATTAACTTAGCTTTTAAAGAAAGTAATACAATAACAGAATCGTTAGTTAACAAACTTCAACAAATTTTAAGAGTTATTTGTAACGATTCCCCTTAAATTCCACACTCACTGAATGAATCCTGAGATAGTGTGTCTCTGTGCTCTGAGCTAAGCTGAATCCGTGTCATTTGTATCTGGGTTTGTTCTGTCGCCCAGGTAAAGAAAAAGTCACGGGTAAGTAAGATTTGTTCTATCATTATATATATAAAGTAGATTGATAGATAACAAGGTCGTTATAATATATAATAATAAAAACATTTTGTAAAATGTATATTCTTAAACACATAAAAATATTTATTTACAAGCGCAATATCCTACAATAATAACATACTTTCTCCAATATACTTCATATTATTTTAGCAGATTCTGTAAACTTATTACACTTATAAACACACACACACACACACACACACACACATACACACACACACACACACACACACACACACACACACACACACACACACACACACACACACACACATTCACTCACTCGTTATTTATTAATTAAACAAAAAATGTAATAAATACAATAAGGAAAGGAAAATTTTTAGAAATTTCAATAACAGAGATGAAGTAAAGGTATGGGGAAGCTTTAAAAACAAAAAGAAGATAGCAGATGACTAGTATCTCTACTTTATTTTATAAATACTTAAACCACTAAGAAATGATAAAACAAGAAGCACAATTCACATTAAAATAAAATATCAAAACATAATAAATGATAGAAGGAAATAATGAAAAAAAAAACAAAATTTATTCCCAAGAACTGTGGTGTGAGAGCGGGAGCATGTTACAGAATATATTAGAGGAAGAGCAGATAAAACAAAACTAAGAAGGTAATGTAGGATTACAAGACAATTAAACAGAAGAGCCAATGTCAAATGACTCAAAACAAGTTCATTACTGTATTATATTTAAAAGTGCATGTTATTCTTATTTTGAGTAAATTGCATATAAAACGTTTTCCTTTTTTAATTACACGCTAAGAAAAACAGATTTTTAAAAACAAGTAAAAGAATCGTTGACTGGGAAAAAGATTCTTTGATTGAAGTTTGTGTGGAGGTAGGAGTTCAATTTTATATCGTGTCATAGTATCATCAAATCAGTTGCAGTTGTCTCAGGTTGCTGTTTGACATAGGACACGGCTACCTTAAAAATTCCAACCCTTGAGTTGTTTATTGTTTGTAATTCTGATTTGGTATTATTCTTCAGTTTTGGTACCATTTACTGTCACAGTTATGCCATCATCAGTCAGTTCATTTTGATCATCACTGTTCATCTGTTCTTCAGTATCACCATCTTTAGCTTCCACACAAACTGGGATCCTCTTTGTATTAGGTGAATCAGATAGTTTCATGTGTATTCAGGGGCGGATTTACGCACAGGCAGACTAGTCACTTGTCTGGGGCAGCAAATTTTGGGGAGCGGCAAAATTTGAGTTAAGAAATGATATGTTTAGATTCAAACAAATTTATAAGTACAAAAGCCAGTTCAATTAAGCACACACAAATATAAAAATTATTTCCACTTAATTTTTAACTATAACACAGTTATCGTTTTTCACCCAAAAGTAATACGGGTGAATGTTTATGTTTTCAACAGTTGAAATATTTGGCGTTGACTGTACTTCTGCGGAACGCGTGAGTCATCCGTCTGTCAACAAACCTTCTGTACTGTGCCTATTTTTATCTCAGTTAGCTGTTCTCTTGTCAACAAGGTGGGCAGTTTATGCTTATATGTTGCGTGTTGTAAAATTATGTTTTAATGATACACTGAACTCGGAGCGTTCGCTTGTCGTAATTTTGCCACTCGGCTATCGCGATTAGTGAAGTTATTCTTATTCTATTCAGTACAGGGTTTTATAGTTGCATTGTGGACTCTTCAACACGAATTATAAAAAGCATTTATTAACGTGTTTAAATATTTTAACATTTAGGAATAAAAACAAACAACAACTTTAATTTACAAATTAAAATTTATTTCTGTGCCTGTGCGACATTGTGTAAATATATTTTTCTATTGTATTTTAAGAAAATGGCAGATGGAAGAAAACGTTTAAGTGGCATACAATATAAGAAATTAAGAAAAGAAAAGGAAGCTAGAGAGGACTTTGTTTTAAGTAAAACCTTAAAAATCGATAGTTTTTTTAATACTCAGTCAAAAACGCAAGCAAATGAACAGTACCAGAACCAAAGCTTGTCAAATGAAAAAGAAAGTAAAAACAATTATGGAACTTCCTAGTGATAGTGATACGGAGAGTAGCAGTGACAGTGAGGCCCAAGAAACTGTTCATAGTGTGAACCAGGAGACTTTTTTTATCCAAGGGGGAGAATGCTGTAGATCCAGTCGACATCAAGATAACTACTGCTACTTCATCTTCAACTTCAAATAAGGTAGGAGAATTAGAATTTATTGACTGCGATCCTGTTAATTGGTCAGTGAATGAGAGAACTCGTGATTATGTGGCAAAATTTGGTTTTTGCCAAAATACTAATGCAGATTTTAAAAAATCAATGAGGCAGTATAACGACGGTACAGTCAGGTACCTTACAGTAAATATGTTTCAGCGCAAGCTTACTAATGGTGAATCATTGCCTCGAAATTGGTTAGTGTTTTATGAGAGTACTGGATGCGTTTTTGTGATGTCTGCATTATGTTCTTAGACAAAAACGCTAGTAAAACAAAGTTTTCCGAAGGAGGATTTAATGACTGGAAAAATGCAAGTACATCACTCTCAGAGCACGAAAACTCAGTTAATCACAGAAACTGCCTTAAAACCCTTAACGAATGAAGTCAGTTTAAGGGCCACATTGATAAGCAGCTTGTAGAACAATTTCAAGCTGAGGTTAATTTTTTGAAGAGTGTTCTTGAACGTGTCATTGTTGTTAAAGCGTTAGCATCACGTGGTATGCCATTGCGTGGACACGACGAAAAGTTTGGAAGCAGCAGAAATGGGAATTATATGATGCTGCTTGAAGTTATATCTGAGTTTGACTCTTTTCTAGCGTGTCACATAGTTAAGTATGGCCACCCAGGTAGCGGTAAAACATCCTATTTATCTTCAACTATTGCTGAAGAGTTTCTGTCTATTTTAGCTAATAATCTTACAAACAAAATTGTTTGTGAAGTAAAGCAGGCCAAGTACTTCTCATTAATAGTTGACTCTACACCAGATATCTCACATGTAGACCAACTGGCTATTGTGAAAGGTATGTTAAAGAAGATGGTTCTCCCATTGAACGGTTTTTGACATTCCTTCCCAATACTGGCCACAAAGCTGAAGACATGTTTAATGCTATTATCAAAGTCTTTGAGTGCAATGGTTTGGACATTAGTAATTGTCGGGGACAATCCTACGACAATGCAAACGACATGTCTGGAGTGTATTCAGGTCTCCAAGCTCGAATCAAAGAACTGAATTGCCATGCTCATTTTATCCCATGTTCTGCTCACTCTTTGAACCTCGTCGGAACTAATGCAGCTGAATGTTGGTACTTTTTCTGTTTTTGCAAGAACTGTACAACTTTTTTAGTTCATCAACTAGTAGGTGGGATTTACTTCAAAGATCAGTTCCTGACAATCACGGCCATCCTATTACTCTAAAAGGCCTCAGTTCTACTACATGGTCTGCACGAGATGACGCCTGCAAAGCTCTGAGAAATAACTGGCAACAAATTTATCAAACTTTGCTGAACATTTTCGAAGATCCAACACAAAATGCAGTTACTCATGCTGAAGCAAGAGGTTTAGCTACAAAATGGACTCGCTAGAGACTGCTTTTATGGCTGAATTTTGGGGTTTCATACTCCAAAGGCTGAATGACATGAATAAGAAACTGCAATGCATGGATATTGACCTTAAATCAGTAATCCACTTGTATGACTCATTAATTAAGCTCATGGAATCAACAAGAGATAATTTTGATTACTTTGAAGAAAAAGCCAAAGAACTGTTTTCCAATTGAAGGTGTATGACGAGAATAAACGCATGACTAACAGAAAAGACACATGACGAACTCTGTGGAAGCGAAGGTGCAGTGTTCACTCTTCGTGAAAACCTGAGGGTGAATGTTTTCATTGTTATCATCGATAACCTGAAAATGCAACTTGAAAAAAGAAGGAATGCATACGCAGAAGTAAACCGAAAATTCCAAGCGTTAACTCAAATTAAAGACTTCAGCAATGAAGACCTAAGGAGGGCAGGTGAGAACCTTGTTAAAGAATATCCAAATGATTTAGAAAACGCATTCTTGGATGAAATTATTCATTTTAAATGCTTTCTGGAAGAAGCTCCACTAGAGGGTTTTAGTAAAGTGAAGAAGAGAAAAAAAAGGAAAAGGCAAATGGACAAAACAAGCAGCACTCCAATGCCAGTTGAGCAGGTTGAGCTACAGCCAGCAAAGGAGGATAAGCGGTTAACACCTCTGAGTATTTGCCGCCTGATTCGTAAAGATGATCTTCAGATGGTCTATCCAAACTTAGATATTGCTCTGAGAATGTTTGTGAGTACGGCTGTCTCCAATTGTTCGCCGGAAAGAGCCTTTTCATGGCTTAGAAGAGTAAAAACATATCTCCACACAAACATGTGAGCGGATCGCTTAAACTCGCTGGCGGTACTGTCAATCGAAGGTGACATGTTAACGTCAATGGATTTTTCTGAAGTTATTGATGTCTTCGCCCAAACAAAATCTCGAAGAAAACTGTAAATAATTTTGTTATAACTAGATTTTTCCAAGTAATATGTTTTCAGTTTCATTATTTTCATATCAAACATTATTCAGTATTAGTTGCATTATTATTATTATTTCTGTGCTGTAATCTTTGTATACAATAAAATTAGTTGAGTTGCATATATAGTTTTGTTATAACTAGATTTTTCCACGTAATATGATTTCAATTTCATTTGTTTCATATCAAACTAACATTATTCAGTATTTGTTGCATTATTATTATTTCTGTGCTGTAATCTTTGAATACGATAAAATAGTTGAGTTGCATATATAACTGTACCAGTATTCCAATATTTTCCGTTTGTTATTTAATAAATAATGTTTGTACCCATATTTTATGTGATTTTATTTACGTTTCCCTTAATTTCTAACTAAAATTAATTATTTTCTTCTGACAAGTAAATATTTATATTATCAATGTTTATTTATTTTTACATGAAATATAATTCACCTGACAGTCAAAGGAAACAAGGCAGACAAACAAACTGGGGGGAAAGAGGATGTGAAATCGAAGAGGGGAAGGGAGGGGGAATGAGGGAGAGGGGGGAGGGGCGCCATTATCTGCCATGCCTGGGGGCGGCAGTACAGCAAATCCGCCCATGTGTGTATTAGGTCTTCTGCAGCTTATGAGAGTAAAGGTTTCCATGATCTGCCCAATGTATGCCATGCTGGGACAATTTTAATCTTGCCCCAATGCTCCAAGATCCACATTGACTTGCTTCAACATTTCAACAGTATTGTGTGTTCGAGTTGTAAAAGGCGTTTACAGTGGCATTTTTTCCTTTAATGTCTCCAACACTTGCGTTCAATTGCTAATTATCTATGAGGGACTCAAGCTAAAATCACAAGCCAGCCAGCCAATAACGACACCCACCCAACTATATCATATTGGCCAGTACTCACCTGAAACCGTGAATGTACAAACATCAAACTTGAGATTGCAGTCAAGAATGAATCCTCTCTTGCTAACAACTGTAGCCATTCCAAATTCATGATACACATATGTTCCATTTAAGTCTGCAGGTAGCTGTCTAATGCTGTTTTCTATTTCTACCATCTAGTAACACAGAATTGATACATTAACAGTATAACATTTTTGTGCATGCAACTATTATTCATTAAAACAAATAAATAAAATACTATTGGATACTCTAAAATACATACACCCCATACTTTATTTCTTACTCTATAATATTAAATAATTACAGTTACTATGAGTTCATACACTATGTTCCTTGTAGAGGTTCTAAATTTGATTTGATATAAGGAAGGTGTAGAAGCTGTAGAATTTGTTACAATAAAACATAATATGCAGCTCTTTGTTTATTATGTTTTTATAATCACTTCAGTGGAAAGAGTAAACACACACACACACATATACACACAAACACATCTTCTCCTTGTAGGTAACTCTTGATATTTCTTGTAGTATTTGTATATCACATATATGTTATCATATAATAATTACGTCTGCAAGTATATTTTGATCATTTTTTATTGCTATATTTCTATGTAATACACATTTCACAGAAAAAATCTGTATCATTAGGGGTCTTATAAGTTATACACTATAAAGACACTCTATACACATGATAGAGACAAATTCTGTCCAGAAGTAATTATTACTTGATAACATATATACAATATTATATATACATATTCAAACGCGCGCGCGCGTGTGTGTGTGTGTGTGTGTGTGCACGCTTGTGTGAAGACTATCACAGTAAATATCTGTTGTATGACTTTTTTGGGTACAACTTTTTGTGAATTTTCAGAGTTCCATAATTTCGTCTCTTTGTCTCATAGGCCTGGAACATTTTCAAGATGTACTTTATATCATTTAGCTATGGATCACATTATATAACTGACTTCCTTGGGATTGTTGCAAAGGTTTAGTCCAGAGGTGAGAATGATTCTGGTTGGGATTTTTATTGTCTGTTATACTGCGAACTATCAGTTGGAAATTTTCAATTTTTTGCTAATTTAGTGAAGTCATTTCAGTCATTGACTGCTGCCTGTCCTTTCTGTAGTATTTCAACTTCTAACAAACTACCTACCAAATTAGCTAACTGCAAAACTACAAATTTGTAATGTACATCTTCCACTGAGTTTTTTCTTGTTTGGAGTTCTTCATACAACCTATCCACACATTCAAACATGCACCTCCTTAATTCTTCATTTAAAGTGAAAGCTTCGTCTTTTGCCTTTTCACCCGGCATCATCTTTCTTGACTTTCTTTTCCCCTCTTCTCAATAGCTATTTCTATTTCTTCACATATCTCTGAAGCGAAGTCCAAGGCACCACTAACTAGAGACTCTCTACTTTCTTCATTAAAAAGTTTCAAACCTCTTAGTTTGTTTACAGCCTTGTCTAAGAAAATTCCTTAAATTTTCAGGTAGTGTTGAGTGTGGTTGATTTCCTCCAAAATGTCTGACCAAAGATGCAGAAAAGCTAAAAATTTGAAATCACAAATATTTGCCATTATAATATGAGCTGATCCTCTTGTATCCAGGCTTTCAGACTGGTCGCACAACTTCTCCACTGGGCTGACCGATTTATCAAAATGGTACTTGACGGGTTTCACAGCTCCATGCTATGCACTCCATTTTGTGTCCAACAATCTGTTTACAGTTACTCCTACTATGGTAACAAGAATTTCCCATCCATGAGTTGAACAACAAAAGAAATTGTAAATATTTTCAAAGATGCCAAAAAATATTACACTGGTTGGAATACAACTAAAAGCATGCACCCCACACAAACTGAGAGAGTGGTTGGCACATGACACGAAGAATGTTCTCGGATGTAATTTATGAATCCTAGCTTGAACACCTATGTGTATGCCAGCCATTGTCGTGGCATTGTCATAGATTTGACTTCTGCAAAATGTGGTGTCTAGCCCGTAATTGTCAAGTGCTTTCATAATTTCCTCAGTAAATTCATTAGCATTTTTACCACTGAGAACAAAAAATCATAAAAATGATTCTTTTATTTGTACTTGGCCATTCTCAATGTGCACATATCTGATTACCTTACTCATTTGCTCCTGATATGAAACATCAGATGTACTATCAAATAGTATACCATAGTACTTTGCCTTTTTGATTTCCTATAGGATTTTTTCTCTCACACTATTTTCCAGGTCACGGCTCGATTTGCTCGTCTACCCGCACGTACGCGGACAAATAATACGTACATCTTCTCTGGCATACCCGGGCCAGGTAAGTAACAAGGGCACACAATATACTACACACATAAACAACACTCTTCCCCCCACCATACGGCTTGCCCCCGGGCGTGAGTTAAAGGTTGGCTAATATCTCTCTGGCTAGGGTGGGGCGTGAGTTCTATCACGGCCAGAGGGCGCAGAAGGTCTATGACCTAATGCCTGAAAGTGAAGATGATGATGATGCTATTTTCTAGAAGGGAAATTAACTCATAATGAATATTCGGCAATAAATAGGACATCATAGATCTCCCGGAAGACACTGACTGTTGAATTCTTATTACATGCTCTTTCCCACACACCCTACAAGCCACATTTCTTTTGAAGTTTTATCCACACACACACATACATTCACTCACTCACTCATACACACACAATGTTACTTATCTGTACAGTTGTACATGCTGCTGTCTTCGATGTTACTTACGGTTTTGTTCACTCATGCAATATGTGATGCACTTTTTTGTTAATTCGTTCATTTGAGTAACTGGCCCTATTTCCGCACTCCGAGTTATCCACTGATTGGGGATTAAAAATTCTGATGAGCGATTTTAAATAAATTGTTGGTGTTCTGAAATGTTAAATATTGTTCACTGGTGTAATCTCTTTGAGCATAGGCCTACATGTTATTGCCCTACATATTCCAGTCTGCTGTTTACATTTTTGTACTGAGGCATGGCCTTCTTGAGTTGCTGCCACTGCCGTTGCCATCCATGCTGTTTGGTGTCCAACTTGCGACTTGCAAATGCATGGTGAGGCATTAACGCCAGGTACAACTGATGGTTTTTTTTTAGTGCGAATATATTTCTAATAAAAACTTACATTTACAAGTTTTTTGTTAATATCTATAAACACTTAATGAGGTAGGGCTGTAAGGTAGATTTCAAAATAATATCAAAAAACCTTTGGAATTGATTGATTAAATCCTAGACCTCTCCTATCGCTGTGTTTCAGGATGTGACAATAGAACATTTGCAAATAAATTAAAAAATTTACCAAAAAAAATATAATTTTCCAAATCTGGAATCCCCCTACTAAGTGGGGCCCAGGGTGATCTGCCCCCTCACCACCCCTTAGTCTCCTACTGATCAGTAACTCATATAGTAATCATATAAGTAATCATATGCCTCATAGAGTAGAAAATGATGTAATTCACTCAGTACAAATAATTGCAGTTTTGTTAATATGAGATTTGCTCTTTTTTAATGTTTAGAGTTTGTGTGCAGGCATTCATTCAGTGCAGGCATTTGTTTAGTTTTTATATTTTTATTTTGTTTTTTTTAATAGCTTCATGTGTGTTTTAGCCAAATATTGCAGTACCAAGTTATTAGATTTTGTTTTAACATTTTACCCAACAAGAATAATTCATGGCAGGCACTTAATATGATAACTTCTGTAAGATTAACTCTTGATCACAAAACTGAACTGAAATTATTAGGTAGACCAACTCCTAAATTCTGCATGATGCAAACATAAAAATAAGAAAAGTGAGAATCATGTCTTCAGAAACCAACTGCTTTCCAAAGATGCTTACTAAAAAAAATCACTGGATCTGTGGCTGTGACATTCAAAAATCTCTGTTCTATTTTCCATGAATTTTATTTTCTCTCAGAGACAGTGGTGATTGGTTGTGGACTGTAAAATTGGTTAATGATATAAAAATCTCATTAAAAAATGAAGAAGCATTAAATATCCGCCAATTACATGAATAGTGTTGTTGAGCTTTCTTTGTTATGCAATGTAAACATACTGTCAAGTCTAGATTCACAATTTAGACAAAACATTAAAAAGCACAAAATTCAAGTCAGCAAAAACAGGCACATTTTAAAATGGCTGATTTCATGTGTCAAATTCTGTAGTTTTTGAGTTGCCTCTAAAAGGACATGATGAATCAGCATCGTCTGCAAATCTGGGATTAAAAAGGTTTACAAAGACCATTTAGAATCAGCTATTATATTAAAGACTTATAAAAAATAATACAGAATGATATACTGTACTGCAAGCTTAGTGTTTGCAAGGAAGGAATAGAAAAGGAGATACAAGCTTCTGAATTGTGCCAATCAAATATGACAAGATAACTGATGTGACAAACCACTGTCAAATGGTATTATCTGTTAGGTATGTGTTTAAGGGACTGTTATACAAAAGGTTCTAGGGATTTCTCAGACCTAAAGGTAAATGGGCAGAAACCTTACGAAGTGCATAATGGGCCATATATCAATCCTCTTCTGCATACTCTAAAAGAAGGTTAATAGCTCAGACTTATGATGGTCCCAATATTATGTATGATTCTCTTGGAGGTGTGCAGGCAAAAATGGAAGTGTATCTGTTTGCACATTTTGTATGCTGTATGTCAAATTTGTCTAGAATTCTAGCATTTTTTTTCACGTTCATCTCTATAAATGGATGTTTTGGAATAAGTAGTGAAAAGCAGGTTACCCAGAGTTTCTATAATAATATGGAGTTAAAACAGTAAATTTGTGTACAGTCAATATTGTGTACGAAAACCGAGACATGTTGGAAGAATGTTTTGAAGTTTTTGAAGAAAAATGTACAAAGAAACTCACAGTTAATGAGGCAAGTGGTCACAGAAGGGCTCTTCAGGACAAAAATTTCATGTTCTGGGCGACTTTTTCCCGTAGAATTCTACCCCATGTGGACATACTGTACCAACAACTACAGAGACAACTAGTACAAAGACAGTATAATATGGCAAAGTGATTTCAGCATTTTTGAAAATAAGATGCAGACAGAGAGAAAAAATAAATTAAATGGAAACACAAATAAATGAGGAGTTACCTGATTAACCAAGAAAAAGGAACAATAATGTTGGATGCAGCACTAGAATAGGGGATACAGAAGAAGTATATAACGTCATTAAAACTCACATAACAGATAGATTTACTTTCATGGGTCACCTAAAAGCAGCTTTTTTCTTATCAAATAACTAATTTCTGTTTTTCTACAACCTTTCCAACAGAAAAATTCAAACGCATGATTCAGGATTACCCTTTCTTACAAGAAGACAAACTCCAGAGTGAACTGGAATTATTATATAGACAGGAGAGTTTTAATATTAAAGGCATAATAAAACTTCTTAAATTTATAGAAGAAAACAATCTTACAATAGTTTTCAAAGAAATGTTGAAACTCATAAAATCTAAAAATTATCAAATGACCTCCATGACAGCTGTTGAACCTGAGTGCCACTTTTCTACTCTGAAAAGAGGGTCGGAAAACCTTTATAAGCTATTTTGTTAGTTTCTTAATTGCTAGGATGTATTATTATTTTTTCAGCTGTGTACGCTAATATGTAGGCATACTCTTTTTTAAATATACACAGCATTTGCATATTCAAATATGAAATATTGGAAAAAATTAAGTGATCTCGAAATAAATTAATGAAATGGGCAAACAAATAAGGCGAATAAATGTTAAACTCTAAAACATTTTCAAACAATGTATCTTTTTGACGTATTAAATTTTCTTGGTTTACTTATTTTTATTAAAAAGGAGTTATAATTTTGTAATATAAAATGTCAATAAATAATTAATGTTTTAATAGTATGTACTTTAATTGTGTTATTGTCATTTACTGTAATGGGACTGATTTTAGGATATTATCATATGTTTTTCAGCAACTTTGAATGTATTAATGTTCATTAATCTTAACTTGCATATTATTTTGTATGAAGCTGACAAGACCCGACCCCCTCCAAGGCCAAATTCTAGATACACTACTGCCTGTGATACTATCTATCAACCAGAAACTTGTTAAAGGAATGAAGGACTTTGAATATAGTGATAAAATAGTTTGTTGACTTAAAAAAGGAAAGGTGAGTGGACTTCGTCTATAATTAACTTTATCTTTGTTTAAATCGTAAATATCATAAAAATAATACCGTGTATTACTTTTTTTGTGGAAACAGTAAAGACATTTTAGTGGACATTTTCAATACCAGTGGAGACAGTAAATAGACTACCAATGTATTTGGTTATGTTTATTAATAAAACTGTTGACTTTCCACAACAGCTCACAATATTTGAGATGAGTTCTATTTTAAACTTATCTTTATATATTGCATGTGTAAACTTAAGTCAGGCTGGTGGTGCTTCCCTGTTCTGTCCATCAGATTTGGAAGGGAAGTAACGGTTATTTTTTGTAGTTTTTCTATAGCTGCATTTAACCTTGTAAGTGGTGATGGTTTATTAATTTTTTTGTTGACAGTTCATGCTTATTACTAAATGAATCATGGATAGGCTTAAGTTTGTATTTAATTTACAAGGTTAACTTACACCTGAAACAACCACAGTAGCCAATACATTGTGTGATAAATTACAACGATGGTAATTGTCCGACCTAACCCTCCTATTAAAATGCAATATTGGTAAATAAGTAAGAAGCCTAAAGGTCTGAGCCCTCCAGCCTGTTAAGTGATGAGCCACCACTGCCTTTAACCATGGTGTGACTGGCATTAACAGTGGTGTTTCAATGAGCCAGAGAGTCTCATCAAAGTTTCTGTCCCTTATTTTTCTTAAAAATATGTCCTTCCAAGAAATAATGTTGTCCTGCCAACAAAAGTTTACTTCCTCCATTCTTTTTCATGTAAAAAATCCAGAAATGGTCATGTAAATCCATAGAATTAATTAAATTAATCAATGAAACCAGAAGGTTTCTCATTGTTGAATGTTCTTTTTGACAGAAATAATCATAAAGGGAGAACTACATCATTCTGAATGGTGTCAAGTCTTGCCACTTGTTTTCCAGTTAATTGTTTATTTATATTTTTTGTACAGTGTTTATAATTTTAAACATCCTCTGTCAGTAATTTTCTTTTCTTGTTACAGATTTTTGTAATAGTATTCTTTCCTACAGTAGAGCGTCAATTATTCAAACATAAGTTATCCGAAACGTCAATTATCCGAACGACAAAATTTTTATGGCCGACTTGCATTGCTGCCGGTTCTAAATGGATGGTCAGTGACCTTGAGCATGTTTGACTTGACAACAGTTTGCCACCCTGTCAGCCATTTTTCCAGTTCAGTCGCACACCAGCCTTTGTGTTGGCTAGTTGCTATTGTTTGTGCATCTGTTATTGTGTTATGTATTATGATACGTAGTGAGTGAGCTACAGTAATTAATTGTTATAAGTGTTATCATACTTTATTAACTTGTAAATATGTATCTACAAGTGTTAACAAGCCAAAATGTGTTAACAATAGAAAAAGGTGAGTCGGGCTTGTACGCCCAAGTTGTCACTTGCTAAAATATATGAAGTAGGCAAAGCTACCATTTCCTATATTAAGAATAAGAAAGAAACTATCTTAAAGTTTACCTCTAAATTACACAATGAGGATGGCTCAAAGAAACAAAATCAATGAAAAAACCTAAAGATAAAACGTTAGAAGACGCCATGTTTTTATGGTTTGTTTAGCGGAGGAGTAAGGGGAAACCAATATCTGGGCCATTGCTGTGCGAAAAGGCTTTGGATATGAACAAAAAGCTGGGCAATCCCAATGATTTTAAGGCTAGTACTGGCTGGCTTAAGAATTTTAAATCTTGCCATATTATATATGAGCTAGAGGTTTAATGGGAGTCGCTGGCAGGTAATGCACCAGTGGCTGAAAAATTCAAACAAACTTTTTCTGATGTTTTAAAGAAAGAAGATTATTCATTTGATGATGTATGTAACACAGGTGAGACCGGATTGATTTGGAAGGCTTGGCTAATAAATTGTTCAAAGCTTGGATTATCTCTTCAAAGTGAGAAAATAAGGCACCGGGTTTTAAAGTTAGTAAAGAGCAAATAACAATCCATGTTACTGCAAGTGCTAGTGGGACACATGCTTTACCACTTTTGATGATTGGAAAAACAAAAAATCCCAGATGTTTTAAAAATGTGAATTGCCTCCCACTTTCATACAAAGTGCAGAATGGATGACACGTGGTTTGTTCTTAGAATGGTATAACAATGATTTTATACCAAACACGAAGTTTTTTAGAGAAAAGGAAAATAAAAGTGGGAAAGTCTTGGTCATAATGGACAATGCACCATCACATCGAGAGGCAGAGGCGCTGAATGGTGTAGACGAGAAATTGTCAGTCATGTTTTTGCCTCCAAATATAACTACACTAGTACAGCCTATGGATCAGGGTATCATAGAGAAGCTTAAGCGTATGTATAAAAAGGAAGTCCTGTGCAGGCTACTTTTAACCGAGGAAGAAGAAATGATAACACCATCATTTTCAAAACAGCTGAGTCTCAAAGACTGCTGTTATATAAAAACAGATTCATGGAACATGCTTTCCTAGGGTAACTTGAAAAAGGCTAGGAACAAGCTGCTACCACTTGAAGAGCAAACAAGAATATGAACCCCATGATACACTCAATGGTGATGATGGAAATTGTGGATCTGTTTCCAAAAATCACAGAATTTTCAGAATGTGACAAGGAGGATGCTGAAACTTGGTTAACAAATGATACCAAATTATGAGTGATGAAATTATATCATATGTTCAAGAAAACCAAGAAGGCCTATCAGATGATGCAGAAAATGAAGAGGAGTCTGAAGAAAAACCAAGTGGCCCAAGTCATGAAGCCCAGCTTTATGCATAGCCATGAAATGGTATAAAAAACAGAAAGAAATCTGTCCAACTCAACTTCTTTTATCAAGAGGATGCGTGATTTGGCTGCAAAGAAAAGACAATTGAGCTTGGTTCAGAGAAAAATTCAAGATTACTTTTCTTAAAGTGCAGATAATATTTTATGAAATCATAAGAGAAAGTCTTTTTGTATATTTATTATAACTTTTCTTTTATTTGTATACAGTACTCTATATTTTTACCTCCATTAAACATTTCTATTAAAACTGTAATTGCCTACTTCATTTGAACTGTTGCCTCATTTTGGTAAAATTTTCAAGAGACTGAAATAAAATTGGCCCAGTTAGTTCAGATAGTCAACACTATTGTATTTTTAATACCAAATTGTGTGATCAAGCACTTTCAATGATGAAAAAGAGGTCCGTGATCAACTGTTCAAATTAAATTAAGTAGAGTTAAAAGGATTTGGATACTTCTAAAAGAATATTCCTTAAAAAGAAAAAAATTACGTTAACATTAAACAAAATAAATACTATTTTATGTTTAAGAAATATCAATTTAATCATATTCTTCTTGAACTGAAGAATTCAAATCACAATGTAATTCTGTTGAGAAAATGTGACAATCATATGTGTCCTATGAGCTTCCAGTTGATATCATGGATAAAAAAGTTTACCTTATATTTAAGGTGAGTAATGGATGTGATACTCAAGCTGTTGAGTAAGTGATTCTGATGTTTGATGAATGTGGTGGGAGTAAAAGCATGTCTCATAATCTCCCCCAGTCTCATTACAGGAATTCAATCATGTCACCATAGTAATGGCCTGTAACAGTACTGTGTTGCCATGTTCTTACCCACAAAAATACATGGTCAGTTTCGCACCATGCAGTGCTCGTTAAAATGTAAAACTTCCCACATATAGTTGACAATGTTGCAGCAAAATGTCAGAGCCACTTAATATATGGCTCAAGTACAGTAATTTCAAAACAAGTGGTGACAATAGTGAAAGTGAGGTAACAGGAACTAACCTGATATGTTAATATACACGTATGTTAATGTTATTCTTTTGTACTGGAGTAGTAGCTTTGCTTCTAGCGTATACTCTTCTCCTAGCAGATATCATTTTCTCTTTGCTCTGTATATGTACACAGCCATTTATGTTCCAAACTTCAGATACAATCTAACATGCTAGCAATATTATAATAACAAGTTCACAAAAAGTACCAACAAATCATTACTGAATTCAAGTACAGTCTGTGTGAAGGAAAAAATTAAAGGATATCTTGTATTAGTATTAAACATCTTCACAAAACACAAGAAAGGCAAAAATCATATGCACAAGATAATGTATTATGTAAATATCATAGATATCCATTATAATATTATACATTTACTATTAAGCCAAAGAAATGAGGGCATCTGTATCAGTGACTAATGTCTTACAGAATATACAGTTGTGTCCAAAATCACAATGCATGGTTCGGTACTGCATTGTAGCCATAAATCTTTTATATAGTAACACAACACAAACTTAAGGTAACAAAATAAAATACAATCATTTGTCAAACAACTGACAATATTCCTGATGTAACATTGAAACTTAATGTAACTGAAATACATTTTATGAATATGATATTTAGAATAAATTACAGATTTTTCCAAATACATGTGTACATATATACAGAAGCTAACAACGAACTTTAATTTTACTGAGACAACAAAGCATACACCAGGATTTTGTGCATTGTATACAAAAATATATCATATTTTTAAAATACTTACATCATTTTCCAAATCTATTTCAACTGTGTGCTCATCAAATAACAGAACAATTGTGTGGTGTCCATGAGAATCATATTTTAACACTAATGAAAACTCATCTTTTACAAAATCTCTGGTGAGTAAGAATGAACAGCGTCCTCTTAAAGTATAATACTGTTGATCGAATGTTACAAAATGTTTAGCCCCAATGATCAAAGCTTGAGCTGTAACCATATTCACATATTAAATGTTATTACTTCACACAATAAGTATATAATTTTACATTATTTTACATGAACTCTGTTACACACACACACACACACACACACACACACACACACACACACACACTTATACTCTTAAAATTTGGAGTTACTTAATCACTATAATACAAAAAAAATAGACTTTACTGGTGCTATGCAGTATAAAAATGACATTGTGGAGAAGGTGAGAAAACTATCGGTATTGAAAATCAAAATACAAGTAATTGACAAACTACAGGTTGTTAGGGATAAATACATATTTTATTATACAATAACAATTTATATATATATATATATATTGCAACGAATCACAGGATCATGATAGGCGGGGCAAGTTCATATATTACACAGACAATGGACATTCATATTATATTGGTAGATGGTTAAGTTTGGTTGTTATCAATTGTATTTAGTAAGGTTAAGGGTTTAGTTTAAAAAAACTGTGCATTATTATTTATGGTTATTCATGTACTGTGTTAGTGGAAATGTGCGCGCGTGCGCGAGTGGGAAACGTTTCCCGGGCGGTGCGTGAAGTATTATCGTTGTTTTGACATTAGCTGAACTGAGACATGTGTATCGCTTCAATCCCTATACCTGTCGGACTATTGTTTACGTTCATATATATTATTAGTATGTAGGCAGTCATGCATGAGATACGAGTAGTCTGATTACCGCTATGCATGCTGTTACAAAGTAAATGCACTCTACTGCATGAAAAGTGCATGGTCATTTATACTAACCATGTGACTTCCATCCACCAATAGAATGCGGACTGGTGGTTGGAAATTTTCTTAAGCCTGTCGTTACACAGGCAGTTCTTCTACGCCATCTACCGCGAACGGGTCGTGCACTCCTTGTACAAGAATTCTACCGCTTGCAAGGTGTTGTAAAGACTATTCGTCGATAGTGAAACGGGAAGGCTCAGAACTGTGTATGTAGTACATCTGCACGCAGGAGTGTTTAAACGCATTACGCGTATAATTACGACAGTTCTTCTACGCCATCTACCGCGAACGGGTCGTGCACTCCTTGTACAAGAATTCTACCGCTTGCAAGGTGTTGTAAAGACTATTCGTCGATAGTGAAACGGGAAGGCTCAGAACTGTGTATGTAGTACATCTGCACGCAGGATTGTTTAAACGCATTACGCGTATAATTACGACAGTTCTTCTACGCCATCTACCGCGAACGGGTCGTGCACTCCTTGTACAAGAATTCTACCGCTTGCAAGGTGTTGTAAAGACTATTCGTCGATAGTGAAACGGGAAGGCTCAGAACTGTGTATGTAGTACATCTGCACGCAGGAGTGTTTAAACGCATTACGCGTATAATTACGACAGTTCTTCTACGCCATCTACCGCGAACGGAACGTGCACTCCTTGTACAAGAATTCTACCGCTTGCAAGGTGTTGTAAAAACTATTCGTCGTTAGTGAAACGGGAAGACTCAGAACTGTGTGTGTAGTACATTTGCACACATCAGTGTTTTAACGCATTGTGCAAAAATTTACAAGCAGTTCTTCACTGCTGCTACCGCGAACGGTACATACAATCCTTGTACAAGACTCTACCGCTTGCAAGGATCTGTTAAGACTTTTCGGGGATAGTAATGCGTGTGACGCATAACAATTGATTTTATATCTTTACACACGATATTAATATTGTAGTATTACGTGTGTAAGAAGTGAGTGTAACTGTATCACTGTGCGTGATTTTCCGCAGTGACAGTATCATTAATTGTTACGCAATAGTTCCATCAAGACGTTTCCGTGCTAGTGCAAGATTTCCTCATAGGGTGGTCTGCTGATCGCGGTAGACCTTGGTATTCGCGAGAACACTTGAAGAAGCCGGAGAGGTATAAGCTCAATATACCGTTATTGATTAAACTCACTGTCACCTGAGATATTACTTGGTCTTAAACTCTATATAAGTTTGGCGAGTAATAAAATCCGTAGTACCGTTGTGTGCGAAGTGTCGGATTCATCGTGGGAATTGTAGGACACCAGCCCAGCTGTTATAGGACCAGCCCAGCTGTTACAGGACGCCAGCCCAGCTGTAAACGTTTCTGGTGAAACGTCTGTCATTTGTAAGCCACACCTGACGAACCATCTATACCGCAAAGACCGGCCCTTCTCTTCAACAACATCATCGTGGGAGTCTTCTTATGTAACGTATCACGTCTTGCGTATGAACATTATTTAACATTTTGAAAGGAAGACTCTATATCAAACATTACATTCTGTACATTTCAAATATACCATATAAACTATAACTTGTGTTTGTACAATAAATAATCTTAAACCCTCCAATATAGACTTGTAATTTGAAATACACATACTATCATATCCTATGCGCCAATAATTTAGTAATTTGTGTTGTCGCATAGAGATATTTTGGCGCTTAGCAACGTAGGGCTCGTTAAATAGCGATTAATTTACGCTATTACATATTTGTCTATGAATATAAAATTTGTTGGAAAAATCCGACGTATAAATATAATTAACGTAATAATTGTATGTGTATTGTTCATGTGAAAAGCTGAGGATATAATTTTTCAAGTGTGCATATTCTCTTGTATATCATATATGAACAGATTTTATCAGTATATTGGAGGTAGATTATTAGTAGTTGTATGTTAGATAAGGTATTTACATGTTGATATTTTGAACTGCTTTTTCTGTGTGCATATAAACTAGTTACAATACGTTCTAATCTTGTTGTGATAATAATAACTTGCTTTGCGTATAAATCAATAAATTTAAATTTACTAAATTTTAAATTAAATTTTAATCATTATGGCGGATACTGCTGAAATCAAGAATGCTTTAGCGGCCTTATTAGAAGAAATGAAAGCCAATAAAGAAGAGCGGAAAGCTGATAGAGAGGAAAATAAAGCCCGTCAAGAGGAGGTGAAAATGAGTCTACGGGAATTAGCGGAAAAAATGAAAGCAGAAGAAGAACATGACGCCAGTATGCAGAAATTTTGGGAAGAAATGGAAGCTGGTAGAGAAGAGAGGATGGCGAAACTACAGGAAATGTCAGCTGATATTGAAGTAGATTTATCTGTTGAGAATATTGTACCTTGTGATAATTTTGAACTACCAAATGTCCTTGTGGAACATACTCTCAAAGAAAGTAATATGGAAGTTAACCAAGATGTTACATCTGGAGGATTAACGGAGAACAGTAGCGTAGTAGATGAAATTGAAAGTGATTATACAGAAACAACCTTATTAGGGCCTAGTAGTTCATATCTCGGTAAAGTCGAGTATTTAGATTCTGCATTAAATTGTAGTGAAGATAACAGAAATGAAATTAGTAGTAACAACACTATTAGTCTGGAACATACTTCAGGTAAGTGCTATGATGAGGTGATAGTTTATAGTGTAACAGATATAGCATGCGAGAACCGTGAACGTATGATAGAATCTGAAGCTATCATGGATGCGGACAGTGTATGCATAACACATAAAAATCCCGAACCAGTAGTAGAGCCTGGAACTAGTATGGATACTAACGGTGCAGGTATTTATGACACATGGCCAAATGATGAGGTACTAGATGAATCTATATCAGGTACTGAGGTGTTTACGGAGGATGGAGAGGTAAATGATACGGGTGACAATAAGGTGACAACAATTATGATAAATAATAATGAACCGCCGCGTAATCAGTTTCATGTTCAAACACCACAGAATCAGCCGCAATCACAACAACATAAAAATACAACTCAGCAAATTAATACCAACTTATTAGCAACAGTTACTGAAAATGATTCAGTTGAAAAGCAGTTCAATCGATCAAGTATGGAAAATGTTAGTTATAAGAATAAAACTGTTATGTATGGCCTATATCCTGCAGCAATTAGGGATAATTTAATGTATAATAATGATAATAGTAGTAGATATGAGGGTAATATGAGTATTGAAAATTGCACCGACCTTATTGTCGAAGCAAAAATCAGTGGTTATGTTGACGAGATGTTGGTCGACAGCGGCACAGGAATATCGCTGTTGGACGAGCAGTTACGTAAGAGGTGTAAAAACCACTTTATACAAATGCCGATTCTGCCGGTAAGTCACACAAGGATAAAATCAGCAGCGTGTGAGTCGCAGATAGTTGAAAAACAGGCACGTATAACAAGATATGTGCAGGGAACGGAAATAGATGCGACCGTCCTTGGAGTTAAAAAACTCGGACATAATATTATTTGGGAAGTTGATAAATTGAATAAACGGCATGCTGCATTGGAAGTTTTTTAGGCTGTATAATGGTCCGTATACCCTGTCGGAGCAAGTTGGGAAAAATACCTTTATCTTAACCAACCCAAATACCAACCGTGCGATTGGTAAATTCCATGCGTCCTCATTGAGGAAGTATTATACAAAGGATCCGTAAACTCAGAAATAAATGTCAGGATATAGGGGTAAGAATGTGTAGTGATTTAAATATGTCAATTCAGGTTTAAATGTTGTATGTAAGATGGCTCTGTGAATGAACAATAATCTAGTTTTGTTAAGGAATGTTGTCTGTGTACCCTATGACCCTGCATAAGATTTCGTTATCTGTGTTTCAAGAACATGTGTGTTTGTTTTGGTTTGAAGGTTACCACGTGTCTTTTGATTTGATGCTTCTGTCAAAGTGACAGTTGGAATTGTTAGTATTAATTGAGGATGTTTATTTGATTTTAGTTTGAGGGTATTATTATTATTTCAGGATTAGGAAGTTGTTTTGGTTATATTGAAGAAAAAAAAATTTTTTATTTTTTGTTTGTTAACTAAAGAAAAAAAAAAAAAATTTTTTTTTTGTGCAGGAAGGAGTTAATCCTGCAACGAATCACAGGATCATGATAGGCGGGGCAAGTTCATATATTACACAGACAATGGACATTCATATTATATTGGTAGATGGTTAAGTTTGGTTGTTATCAATTGTATTTAGTAAGGTTAAGGGTTTAGTTTAAAAAAACTGTGCATTATTATTTATGGTTATTCATGTACTGTGTTAGTGGAAATGTGCGCGCGTGCGCGAGTGGGAAACGTTTCCCGGGCGGTGCGTGAAGTATTATCGTTGTTTTGACATTAGCTGAACTGAGACATGTGTATCGCTTCAATCCCTATACCTGTCGGACTATTGTTTACGTTCATGTATATTATTAGTATGTAGGCAGTCATGCATGAGATACGAGTAGTCTGATTACCGCTATGCATGCTGTTACAAAGTAAATGCACTCTACTGCATGAAAAGTGCATGGTCATTTATACTAACCATGTGACTTCCATCCACCAATAGAATGCGGACTGGTGGTTGGAAATTTTCTTAAGCCTGTCGTTACACAGGCAGTTCTTCTACGCCATCTACCGCGAACGGGTCGTGCACTCCTTGTACAAGAATTCTACCGCTTGCAAGGTGTTGTAAAGACTATTCGTCGATAGTGAAACGGGAAGGCTCAGAACTGTGTATGTAGTACATCTGCACGCAGGAGTGTTTAAACGCATTACGCGTATAATTACGACAGTTCTTCTACGCCATCTACCGCGAACGGGTCGTGCACTCCTTGTACAAGAATTCTACCGCTTGCAAGGTGTTGTAAAGACTATTCGTCGATAGTGAAACGGGAAGGCTCAGAACTGTGTATGTAGTACATCTGCACGCAGGATTGTTTAAACGCATTACGCGTATAATTACGACAGTTCTTCTACGCCATCTACCGCGAACGGGTCGTGCACTCCTTGTACAAGAATTCTACCGCTTGCAAGGTGTTGTAAAGACTATTCGTCGATAGTGAAACGGGAAGGCTCAGAACTGTGTATGTAGTACATCTGCACGCAGGAGTGTTTAAACGCATTACGCGTATAATTACGACAGTTCTTCTACGCCATCTACCGCGAACGGAACGTGCACTCCTTGTACAAGAATTCTACCGCTTGCAAGGTGTTGTAAAAACTATTCGTCGTTAGTGAAACGGGAAGACTCAGAACTGTGTGTGTAGTACATTTGCACACATCAGTGTTTTAACGCATTGTGCGAAAATTTACAAGCAGTTCTTCACTGCTGCTACCGCGAACGGTACATACAATCCTTGTACAAGACTCTACCGCTTGCAAGGATCTGTTAAGACTTTTCGGGGATAGTAATGCGTGTGACGCATAACAATTGATTTTATATCTTTACACACGATATTAATATTGTAGTATTACGTGTGTAAGAAGTGAGTGTAACTGTATCACTGTGCGTGATTTTCCGCAGTGACAGTATCATTAATTGTTATGCAATAGTTCCATCAAGACGTTTCCGTGCTAGTGCAAGATTTCCTCATAGGGTGGTCTGCTGATCGCGGTAGACCTTGGTATTCGCGAGAACACTTGAAGAAGCCGGAGAGGTATAAGCTCAATATACCGTTATTGATTAAACTCACTGTCACCTGAGATATTACTTGGTCTTAAACTCTATATAAGTTTGGCGAGTAATAAAATCCGTAGTACCGTTGTGTGCGAAGTGTCGGATTCATCGTGGGAATTGTAGGACACCAGCCCAGCTGTTATAGGACCAGCCCAGCTGTTACAGGACGCCAGCCCAGCTGTAAACGTTTCTGGTGAAACGTCTGTCATTTGTAAGCCACACCTGACGAACCATCTATACCGCAAAGACCGGCCCTTCTCTTCAACAACATCATCGTGGGAGTCTTCTTATGTAACGTATCACGTCTTGCGTATGAACATTATTTAACATTTTGAAAGGAAGACTCTATATCAAACATTACATTCTGTACATTTCAAATATACCATATAAACTATAACTTGTGTTTGTACAATAAATAATCTTAAACCCTCCAATATAGACTTGTAATTTGAAATACACATACTATCATATCCTATGCGCCAATAATTTAGTAATTTGTGTTGTCGCAATATATTGCGTTGTGACAATACAAGCAATGCTGAAATGTGCATGTGTTAAATAAAATAAATATTTAAATTAATTTTAGTAATATGTAATAGACAAGCAGGTGTGAAATTGAAAGCTGAATTATGAACAGGAATCAACAGGAAAGATCATGCGATTGCCGCTGAGAGCGTGTACACGAGTAAGTAATGTGTGTGCGTGAGGCCTGTTCAAGCCTGAAAGTTTGCAATCTCACCCCAAATAGATACTAAATTAAAGTTTTATTTAATTATAAGCAAACCGTAAATATTAGAAAGATTGTAAAGACTTCTAAAAATGCATAATAATCAGACACATGTGCAGTGCGAATTCTATGTAAGTATGACGTTCAATGCGAATTCTGTGCGATTTTTAGAGCATAGTAATTACACTAATGATGCGATCATTATGATAATTACGTATAATATGTGTAATTGAATCAGACAATGTTAGATCACTTTGAAATCCGCATTAGACATTGCAATTGGCAAAAATGTGCAAATATGTGGAATTGAAAGATGGTGGGGGAACTGACGCCACTGACAGCTTCTAACCTGCAGAATCCTGTGACAACAGGTGTGGTTTTTTTGGTGAATATAAATACGAGCTCAGGAAAGCCAAATTTACTCTTCAATCAGTCTTCAGTCGTGGCAGTACGCTATGTCCGTCAGCAACAAGAATTTTTTAATACTCTTCAATCAGTTTTCAATTGCAGCAGTAAGCTCTGTCCGTCAGAGACGCGAATTTTAATTACTTCAGACATAGCTGGACGCTATGTCCAATATTGACAAGATCTTTTGTTTATAAACTGTAAAGTCTAACGGACAATACGTTAGTTCAATCAATAAAAAAAAAACAGTAACTACAATTATCGGACGTCTACAAACAGTCTACAACTACAAACATCAATTCTCTAGACAAATGGCGAGAGAACATCAAGCAGAGGAACGATATGCAGAGCAATAGAGGCGATTAATAGAACAACAGCAGCTGATTCAGAGGAATACATCATTCCATTCTACAGCCAGCAGATGGAACCATGAAAGACGAGTGACTGGAGGACGACCAGTGGAACCGGAAAACGCAAGAGGACATCCAGTAGGAGAGGACCGTCAGATCACTGGAGGACATGGGTACAATCTGCAGAATTGAGGTGACGAAAAATCAATTTATAATTATAAAAGAATAGAGACATTGAAAAGATATTAATTAAAAAATTTTAAATTAAAGAAAAATTATGTAGATAGAGATAAGAGAATGTAATTTAACTATAGTAAGAACTTTCTTTAATGATGACCAATTAATTTAAAGATAATTTAAATCCTTGCTTGGAGGATTAACAATTGATTTAATAATTTTAATTTTTCATTGAAAGCGTATAAAGTAAAGTAGTTGGAAATATAGAAGAAGACTAACAATTCGATTAGTTTATTTAAAATGTTATAAAGCCTTAAGATGTATGCCAAGCACAGAATAATAATGTAAATAAGAACAAATTTATAAAGCACACATTCAGACTGAGTAGTCGAGAATTTATAGTGTAACAAAGAAATAATGATTTACCTTATTGAAACCGTCCAGTGACTTCAAGTTGTATATTTATGACGCGTTTCGAGTCATATAAACCTTCATCAGATAGTTATCACTCACAAGGAGATCATCAAATATTAAAATTCACAAAAACACAAAAACACACATATGTACAATCTGTAAAACCTATACAAGCATCCGACACAGTGCACTGCATGAGGCCCACTGGACTCTGAGCAAACGCGTGTCACGCCGTGTGTTATCTCATAATCGATTGCAGCGCGGTGTCATACAGCGGGTTGGATTTGAAATTCAATTTATCGTTAAGTATGCCATCATGAGTAACTGGGTTATTAGGTCCACTATAGATTTCAAATTCTTCCCCTGCATCCATATAACAACCCTTACTACAATAATGTAAGGGTATTAAAATCGTATTAAAATTCGTGTACGAATGGTTGCATGTAATTAAATGTCGTGTGAAATTAGATTTTATATTATCTATAGAAACAGACTCTAATTGTGTGTGAACAGCCTGGAGAACCAAATTCCAAAGGCTATTATTGGTTTTAAAAATGATGGTGAAACCAAGCCTATTAAAAACAGACGTTAGAATTTTGGGCATTATCTCCGTGTATGTGGTTGAGATGTACTTATTTTTGGTCTTTATATTATTTAATTGTTTGGATTTCTTAGCCTTGTGTTTCCTAAGAATGTTATCCACCATCCGGCAATCATAACCATTAGCAGCAGCAATATGTTTAATTGTATTTAATTCATCATTAAAATCGTTAGCGTCAAGGGGGACACTCAAAAGCCTGTGTACGAAACTATTACATGCTGCTAATTTTTGCGAATATGGTTGCTGGGAATCCGCATGTATAGTAACATCGGTGGTGGTAGGCTTTCTATATATTCCAAATTTCAGGTTGTTGTGCTGTTTAGTTATGGTTAAATCCAAAAAAATTAGTTCATTATTTTCTTCGGTTTCCATGGTGAACTGGATATTGTCATTTACAGCATTCAAGCTGTTTTTCAAAGTGCTTAGCTGGCGTGCAGTACCATTGAAAATCAAAAAAGTGTCGTCCACATTACGGCAATAAAAAATAATGTTATTGGTGAACTTGTGGTTATTAAGAAAGTAATTGTTCTCATAAGAGTTCAAATAAATGTCGGCCAACAAGCCGGACAATGGTGAGCCCATAGCAAGTCCGTCTCTTTGAATATAATAACGTCCATTAAAAGTAAAATAATTTTGTTGCAAGATAACTCTCAGTACGCAGATTAATTCGTTTATGGATTGTGCATCTAATTTATTGGATTTGATTAAGTTATTATATAAGATGTTCAAGGTCTGATTTACGGGAATATTAGTATAAAGGTTGACAATGTCGACAGATGCTAATTTGTATGTGGGTAGCAATTGTATATTTCTAACTTTGTTTATAAAATCCATGCTATTAATTATGCTACGATTATTTTGTAGTTGAATATTATCATTTATTAAAGCAACCAATTTCTTAGCCGCCTTAAAACCCGGTGCCGTGGTAAAATTAACCAGAGGCATAATTGGGACATTGTCCTTGTGGATTTTTAGGTAGGCCACTAAGTTTCGGTGCATGGGCATTGATAGGTTTTAAATAGCGTCGCGTATGGTCGTCAAACAACTTGGTACAGTTATTAATTGTGTTATTTAAAATTTTTGTAAATGAATCAGTGGGGTCAGTGTTCAGCATGATAATGTTGTTATTGGAAATAAACTCGTCGACTTTACGTGTGTATACATCATTATCTATGACCAATAATGGATGTCCCTTATCTGCCTTCGTTATAAGTGCATTATTATCTATTAGTTTTGCTTTTATTTTCTTAAGAGTTTTGATCTCAGTTCGAGCTCTTAACTGTTTCTGCGTATTCTGAGTATTAGAATTATGAACGTTTATGATATTATTAAATTTATTGTTTATTAAGTAGCGTGATTCTTTTTGGAGATTGGGGTCCTTGATTGTTTTAATAGCGGTTTCAGCACTGATAATTTCACGTGTAACGTGACATTTATTAACATTCGGAAAGTTATACTTTAAACCCTTGTTAAGAAGATATTCATCTTCATCAAATATTATATTAGTAAGGTTAGAAGTACGTGGGTAGAACTGATGTTTACATTCAGGGATGGGATGTCGGTTTTGTGATGCCATCAAATTTTGAAATTTTCGGGTCTGTCTTCTTTTTACATCACGCATGATATCAGTAATGTAAATATTTATCTTATCTATTACGTTATCAATGATGGCAGGATGGATCTGCTGGTATAATTGCAAATGTAATTTCAACAATGTAATGTTAAGTATGTCTTTCTTAGTGTATAGCGATTTAATTTCCTGTTTGATACGGAAGAATTCTGCATGTTTTTCGTGTTTCTGGCTGCCTTAGTGGTGGATCTGATATGTATGGTGGCATACTTAGGAATTAGTTTGTGTTTAATACATGATTTGTTAAATTTAATATGCGCGTTTCTTTTTAATAATCGTATTTTAATATTTTGGTATTTATATACCGTGCTGGCTTGACATGCATCTAATTTAAACATTATTTTATACAGTCCAAGTCACTTTATATAGTAATGATTTACCTTATTGAAACCGTCCAGTGACTTCAAGTTGTATATTTATGACGCGTTTCGAGTCATATGACCCTTCATCAGATAGTTATCACTCACAAGGAGATCATCAAATATTAAAATTCACAAAAACACAAAAAACACACATATGTACAATTGTAAAACCCATACAAGCGTCTGACACAGTGCACTGCGTGAGGCCCACTGGACTCTGAGCAAACGCATGTCACGCCATGTGTTATTTCATAATCGATTGCAGCGCGGTGTCATACAGCGGGTTGGATTTGAAATTCAATTTATTGTTAAGTATGCCATCATGAGTAACTGGGTTATTATGTCCACTATAGATTTCAAATTCTTCCCATGCATCCATATAACGACCCTTACTACAACAATGTAAGAGTATTAAATTCGTATTAAAATTCGTGTACGAATGGTTCCATGTAATTAAATGTCGTGTGAAATTAGATTTTATATTATCTATAGAAACACCTTTATTGATGAAATTAATAACTGAGAACAATTACTTTCTTAATAACCACAAGTTCACCAATAACATTATTTTTTATTGTCGTTATGTGGACGACACTTTTTGATTTTCAATGGTACTGCACGCCAGCTAAGCACTTTGAAAAACAGCTTGAATGCTGTAAATGACAATATCCAGTTCACCATGGAAACCGAAGCAAATAATGAACTAAATTTTTTGGATTTAACCATAACTAAACAGCACAACAACCTGAAATTTGGAATATATAGAAAGCCTACCACCACCGTTGTTACTATACATGCAGATTCCCACCACCCATATTCGCAAAAATTAGCAGCATGTAATAGTTTCGTACACAGGCTTTTGAGTGTCCCCCTTGATGCTAACGATTTTAATGATGAATTAAATACAATTAAGCATATTGCTGCTGTTAATGGTTATGATTGCCGGATGGTGGATAACATTCTTAGGAAACACAAGGCTAAGAAATCCAAACAATTAAATAATATAAAAACCAAAAATAAGTACATCTCAACCACATACACGGAGATAATGCCCAAAATTCTAACGTCTGTTTTCAATAGGCTTGATTTCGCCACCATTTTTAAAACCAATAATAGCCTTTGGAATTCGGTTCGCCAGGCTGTTCACACACAATTAGAGTCAAGGACGGGTGTATATAAATTGATATGTAATGATTGTGAATGTTTCTATATTGGTCAAACAGGGAGACATTTTCTTAAAAGGTTTCGGGAACACACTCCACATAATTTCATCAATAAAGGTGTTTCTATAGATAATATAAAATCTAATTTCACATGACATTTAATTATATGCAACCATTCGTACACGAATTTTAATACGAATTTAATACTCTTACATTATTGTTGTAAGGGTCGTTATATGGATGCATGGGAAGAATTTGAAATCTATAGTGGACATAATAACCCAGTTACTTATGATGGCATACTTAACGATAAATTAAATTTCAAATCCAACCCGCTGTATGACACCGCGCTGCAATCGATTATGAGATAACATACGGCGTGACACGCATTTGCTCAGAGTCCAGTGGGCCTCACGCAGTGCACTGTGTCGGACGCTTGTATAGGTTTTACAATTGTACATATGTGTGTTTTTTGTGTTTTTGTGAATTTTAATATTTGATGATCTCCTTGTGAGTGATAACTATCTGATGAAGGGTCATATGACTCGAAACGTATCATAAATATACAACTTGAAGTCACTGGACGGTTTCAATAAGGTAAATCATTACTATATAAAGTGACTTGGACTGTATAAAATAATGTTTAACGAAGAAATGTTTAACTTAGAGTTTTGCTAATATAAGATATAAGATTTATTTTATGATGAGTCTACGGCAACAAAGAAACATTGAAACAATTGATAATGAATATTTTAAGGCGAAGTAAATATTATTATTATATTTTTTTTTAATTTTTTTTTTTTAATAAATAAATGAAAACATGTTACGATTCATAAAAGGACTACTCTTATTATGATTACACCTGAACTCCAATTATACATACACGTTATCAGTAATGTTGTATGAGCTATACCACTACACAATTTAGATTACATTTAATTAATACATTGTGTCATTGTATAATTTTGGCGTCCCTAGAACGTGAGGCTCCTCAAACACAAATAAATTTGTATAGTTATAATATATATATATATATATATATAATTCATTTACATGATATACATACCTCTGAATGGTGGTAACCAATTTGAGGGCTCTAAAAGTGGAACATAACGATAATACATTGTCCAGAAAGTTCTATTTGAAGGAGCAAACCAATGTTCCCAACTCACAAGCATTTTGTACTCATGAATTTCCTGCATAAAAACAGATTAATAAAGAATTTTCAACTAAACTAAATGATGACAAAGAAAATATTAGACTTCAAAAATAAAAACATTATAAAATAATGTCCTTTATGAAATATTTCAATGTCATGAACAGTTTCATCAGTCATGGAGAAATACAAAGCAAAAAAAAGAGAGGTCCTTCACATGTTTTGCTATGTTTTCTTTGCATTGTATTTCTTCATGGCCAATGAAGCTGTCTGTGATTCTGAAACATTCCAAACTAGTGTTGCTTCGCTTATGTGTGTGCATTTGAGAATGGTGAATCTGGTTAGTTAAAAGTATTTTGCTACAATAATTCAGTAATTTAAAAATTATAATAATTACAAGTGCCACATAAACTTATCAATAAACCCTTAAAGAAAATATTAGGGAAACACAGAAGAAGCTTAATTATTACAGTCAGAGTCATAGACATAACAGGATTCCAAATTTGGCTGTGACAAGTAAAATTATGTTTACATTTGGAAGACAGTAAGAATAAAATGTTAATATAGATGTGACTCAGACTGCTCACACTCCAGGTCATTAGTATATATGGAGTGAGTATGTACATACATTGTAGCAACCACACATCAGCATCAGTGATGTATTTCTCTTTAGCAAGTCTATATATTAGTTTTTCTTTAACTTGTAAACAAATCCTCCAACAATTTCTCCTACTGATACTGATATTATTTTTATATTTTATCAGGTATTTATAAATCTTCATTTCATTGGCACAGACTGGATTCTTTTATTGATTCTGTTTATGAAGATTACTATAGTAACCAAGTGGTTTTCATGTTATATGAAGCAATTCTTTCTCTCACTGTTTACAAAAACTTTTTAAAAATTTCTTGGCAGTGAAAGTAAATTGGTAAAAAATAAGCAAGCTCGGGGACTTAAGTACACTACTGAGAGAGTTGTGTGGGAAAAGCTGAGGATAAATAGGTTTCTTGGACTGAGAATAAAAGGTCATCAGAAAAATGTACCTGTTGTAAAAACACACCTTTGCTGATAACTAGATAGTGTTGGAACAAGGACAAAGGCAAAGACATACATCAAAGTATGTTCAGAATATATATTACATCATAATGACATAATCCACTGCATCAGGTACATTTTAGCCTGAAGTTCTCAAAACACAACATTAACACTGCTTTAGCATGGTTTCACTCAAATGATAACATTTCTAATAAATGCTTGAAGTTAAATAGCTATGATGTACACATTACATTACATTAAAATTTAACAACTCATTAACTAGAAAAAATACTATGTAACTTAAGAAAATAACAAACAAAATGTACATTTTATAAAAGTTTAAACAGATTTCATCAAAATATTTACCACTAAATTAGGAGTTTGGTTGAACGAATGCCATGTCGTTGGTAACTTCTGCTCCAAGTGGAAAATTCCTGCTTCAGGTTCAAAGATAAATTTTGTTTTACCTTCATGGTTCCTTAAAGATACAATATCAAAATATATTACAAATACAGAATTTGATGCAAATTATTTAAATTATTGGTCCTAATTTATATAAAATCAATGTCACCGTTAATTGACTTTTGATTATCTGCAAGCTAATCGCCTTATTTGTGGTTTAACTATGATACTTTACTAATGTGGAACAGACACATAATACACTTGACATATCCAGAGATATTAAATAATACACCTGGTAAAATGTAGCCATATGAAAACGAAATATAAGTTTATACAGCCAGCTATCTGGTACTGACTTACAGATGTCTGGGAAAATAAACAGTGGCACCCATTTAGGCAATAAAACAGAAATAAACAAATTCTAGTCTTAACCCCGCTGTTTTTGTTTACTTTTAGTTTGATAGAATCTGCTGTATGGCAATTTGCTTTCTAAGCTGTTAGTAATTCCACTATCCCACTTTCTTTCTTTTTTTTTTGGTCAAATAAAGCTTCACTCAAGGAATGGAACATACTAAGCAAAGAGCAACTAACAGCATAGTACTCAAGCAGACAGGATGATTCTTCAGAACATCAGAACAGTAAAAAGAGATCTCTTCTATTAAGGAATAAATGTTTATATGCAAAAAAAATTACTTTGTGTTTTATAAAAGAGAAAATAAGATGTTTGGTACTTTTATCTACTATTATTATCACAATTTTTTTAGTCTACAGTCATAAGTGAATCACAAAATATTCAATGTCAACAAGTATAACTGAAAAGTATGAGTTAGCACAGCAGTACTCAACTTGGGAGGCACAATCCCCAGGGGGGATGTGAGAGACTTCTAAGGGGGTGTTGTAGCTTGTCAAAAAAACAATATCAATATGAAATTTAACACATAAGACAATATAATAACTATTTGTTTAAACTTTGTAATGATTCAATTACAGTTTTGGAAGTAACAAAATCCTTTTACTAATTTAAAATGCATGTTGGTTCTTGGTATCCAAGTCACGTAGGAATAGTAGATTATATAAATAAATCACCTTGTATCCGTCGTGTGACTTCGTTGTACGTCGATTAAAATGACGCGTTTCGGAACATATGCTCCATCATCAGATTAAATCACTCTATTGAGGTCGTTAACAGTTAAAATCACATGTTACACATAATTGTCAACTAATGTAAATCACTCACTTTCTAAATGGTGCGCACCACAGCAAAGCCAATCGGACACTGAATTATTATCTGAGTGATTACTCCTAAGCAGGTTCAATGCTGTATCGTATAGCGGGTTGGATTTAAAATTTAAATGGTCATTCAATATGAAGTCTCGGCTGTTTATGTTATTATATGCTTTGTATATTTCAAACTCTTCTATTGCGTCCATGTAACGGCCTTTGTTGCACACATGTAGGGGTATCAAATTAGATTTGAAATCGGTATAATTATGACTGTGTAAGATTAAGTGGCGGGCAAAGTTGGACTTGATATTATTTAACAGAGTGAGATTATTTATGTGACGTTTTGGTGTGTGCTCTTTAAATCGTTTGAGGAAACCTCTCCCCGTTTGACCAATGTAAAAACTGTTGCAGTCGTTACATGATAATTTATATATGCCGGTTTTCTTTTCTAAAGGTATGGGTTTTCTGTGACGTAGTATTTTTAATAGACTATTGTTTGTTTTGAAGGTAGTGGTAATATTCAATTTATTAAATGTGGAGGTTAGAACCTTTGGCATTATATTTGTGTATGTGGTAGAAATAAATGTTATTTTTGTATCCTTATCTACTGGGAGCTTGGATTTTCGAATTTTATGTTTCTTGATGAGATTATCAATTAACGTGTTTTTGTAACCATTAGCTAAGGCTATATGGTTAATGGTATTCAACTCCTCACGGTAATCATCATCACTGAGAGGCACTGCCAACAATCTGCGGACAAAGTAATTATAAGCTGCCAACTTTTGCAAAAAGGGATGATAAGAGTCAGCATGTATTGTCACATCAGTGGTGGTCGGTTTTCTATAAATATTAAATTTCAATTTATCTATGTGTTTAATGACAGATAAATCTAAAAAATTTAATTTATTATCCACTTCGGTTTCAAGCGTGAATTGAATGTTTTTATTGATACTATTCTTATAATGTTTTAGGTTTTCGATCTGTCATACAGTACCATTGAAAATTAGAAAGGTATCGTCTACATAATGTGCATAAAATATTATATCATTTTTGTATTTGTTATGTGAGAGCAAATGAGAGTTTTCATAAAAATTCAAGTAAACATCGGCCAATAGACCAGAGAGAGGTGAACCCATGGCCAATCCATCATCCTGAATGAAAAATTGGTTATTGAAAGCAAAGTAATTTTGTTCTAAAATAGTTTCAAGTAAACCAATTAACTCGTTTACCGTCTGTGTATTTAATTTATTATTCTCTAATAAATTTTCTTTTAAGATATTTAGTGTTTCCTTTACTGGTATGTTGGTATACAAATTTACTATATCAAACGATGCTAACTTATAATTTGGTAGTAGATCGACATCTTTACATTTATTAATAAAATCCGTGTTGTTTATGACACTATTATTGTTCTTTAAATTTATGTTTTCTTTGATTATTTTGCGAGTTTCTTAGCTGTTGTGTATGCGGGCGCTGTGGTAAAATTAACGAGTGGTCTGACCGGTATGTCGTGTTTATGAATTTTGGGTAGGCCAGTGAGTTCGGGAGCTTTTGCATTAATAGGCTTTAGGAAGCGACGTGTGCATTCGCTAAACAAATTTACGCATTTATTGATTTTGTTATTCAATGTCTTGACATACATATCTTTAGGATCAGATTTCAAGGTTCTAATATTGTTGTCTGAAATAAAGTCGTTTATTTTCGTTTTATACACATCTAAGTCCATGACAACAAGAGCATTCCCCTTATCTGCCTTAGTAATGAGAGCATTATTATCAACTAATTTAGCTTTGATTTGTTTCAATAACTTGAACTCGTTGGAAAATCTTATATGTTTCTGTAAACCATGAGGATGGTTGTTAAAATTATGGTGTTTTATGGTATTATTAAATTTATTATTTATTAAAATGCGTGCTTCGGTTTGTAGTTTTGGATCGGCAATTGTTTTTACTGCAGTTTCTGCACTGATAATTTCTTGTATGATTTGTTTATTATTAAGAGGTAAGTTGTACTTGATATACAATGAAGTCACACGATGGATAAAGGTGATTTATTTATATAATCTACCTTTTACTAAGTTTATTGTACTGTTAACTTTTGTTATGAGGGATTATATTAATTACTATAGTGCCTAGTTCTCTATTTATATTATCCAATCATAGTCAAATGATATCCAGCAGCGAGGCCCATCATTCGAAGGTGAAGGCAATTTTTATTACAACTTATTACTTAATGCAGTTGGTATCTGTCTGTGTGTGTTGTATTTGAACTACAGTAAAATCTTTGTAATTCAAACAATCAGAGGAATTTGAAAAATTTTCAATTATCCAAAATTCGAATTTGAATTACTGAATGTTTAACAAACTTAACTTTAGTTAACAATTCAAAGAATTTCTTTCCCAATATGTAGGCTTAACTTCAGTTAAGATGATGGCATACCAAGCAAAGGTGATGTTAAAATCTAAAGCACTTCCCTAAAAAATTGCAACATATTTGCCCCTAATGACTTTAAGTTCATTTTTAAGTTTTTTGAGAATTCTTTTGGCTTAGGATGTATCACTAAAAGAAGGTCACACACTAGTTTCAACCATTTCAAATCACACTTGTCAACTTCTGGATACTCCCCACTTCTTACATGTTTCATGTCTCCTTCATCTTGCAGGTTTCAACTTTGCATTATTTTTTCCTTCTTCTTTAATTAAGCCAACAGCAAGCACAGCAATACTCCTTATTCCTTTGTGATATCACACGTCTGTTTTATCCCCATTTCTACTCCTTTAACAACCTCAACTTTCCTCGCTAAGGTTAAACTAGAGTACATTCCCTGCTTAGAAATTGCAGAACACTACTAACATAATTAAAACTTCACAGAATGCTCATTCACAAAAACCACTCTGAATTGGCAAACTGAAACTGCTGTATTAAAAACATTCAAGACTCTGTTGAACGCTCTCTCAACAATAACCACTCCAAGCTGACAAAATGAAACTACAGTATACAATACATAGCTTATTCTAAGCAAATTTCTCAGAAACAACAATTAGCAACACAAATGTGAATAGACGTGTCATTGACTGAAATGTTATACATGAAATAGTAATTAAAATATTTAAATTCGTCCCTGTTTCGGGGTCGTTGAAATAGTACAAGTGAATTATATGTTTAAAATATTGAAAATTGTATCACCTACCTTCATTGGTAATTGACCAAAGTGTCGTCTGGTGTACTCAGCAGAGAAAAACAGGTGAATGCAATTAACAAATACATATTTATACGTTCACTTAACATATTACTTTATTCTCTTTAGCATGACATTTTCTTTTTTGCTTGAATCTGTTATAACCCCATTCTTGTTATCGAATTACGTGATACATAGTGACGACCTCTGCGCCACACAACTACTACTAATACAAACAATACATATATTTTACTTCTTATAAAATCTTAATTATTAAATTATGTATTCTATAATTTAAGACGAACCAATTCTTTGTTATCGCACACACCCACACATGCCAATTACCCCATTTTTTAGATTTTGTTAAACAATTAATTTAGTTTGGAAAGTTATTTCCTTTAGTGATTATATTATAGTAGTTAGTAATACTGTGCCCTCATCCTGGCCAGGATTCCACGTTGTTATGCAACATCTCATGCACTGTTCCACTGTAGTTTGTTCATTTTAAACTTCCGCCACCCATTAAGATTAATTCTTGATCACACCGAATGACACCTTTAGTTTTTTGTTTAGTTTCCACACACTTTAATTAGGATTTGATTTGATTTGAATGACTTCAGTGACTTATGCACACCCGACCGGCCGGCCTTATTACTTGGTGTGAAGTGAAGCCTCGCTACAAAGGCTGGCGAGCATTTCCGTTTTTACCGCCTACTAGATGTTGGCGGAAATACAGTGACGTTCCGACAGTTCATTGGTTCTTTTTGATCATCGACGCTGTTCTGTGGTGGTACCACAGGCAGTGGCTCACCATTTCCTTCGTCTTCACAGACTCGCAATGCAAATTTTCGTCTCACGCCATTTTTTGTTACGGCGTCCTTTTTATTTGTGCGATGCAAGTGAGGCGCTCGTCCAGGTGGACTCACATTCTGTACGTGACAATTCTCGGATTTTTTGTACCGCGCACACTGTTCCAGACTAACGTATGCTTAAAAAGCTCTGCTGTAGTTCTTTGTGCAAGTCGACATGGGAATTTGCGATGTTACTTTTAATATAGAAATTAATAAAAGAAACCTCCCCATTCTGTCCTATTACAATACCCCCCCATGAGAGGTTTCATGCCCTAAAGCATAAAATTTCTCATTGCCTAACCTAAAGGGAACAGTGTCGATATGGAACCATTACCCCCCTTTAGTTCTCATTAAAATCACTATGGGTTTATCCACCCCCTATTCAAACGGCTATGGACGTATCTATCTGACTTTGCTGGACTTTCTACCTGAGAATCCCAACACCACAAAGCCGGACAGCTACAAGATGTCGCTGTTCTGACACACTGTCCAGAACAGGGGTACGTTCCACAGCACCACCTGACTCTTATACATTTCGTCAACACATTTAATAAATGGTTCTTTTCATTTTCCATATCTTCCACTGATGCGTCTCCCCTTAATTGTATTGGTTCGCCTTAGGCAAAGCATTGGTTCTTGTTTTTTAATTCTAATATATACATAAAACAGTTGATTATATTTATATATTCTTAACAGCAATTTAAACAGAGTATGCCCATCCAGGGACATCGGCATAAACTCTTGAACTCTACATCATTTATTAATTTGAATTAAAATTTTATCTTTTCTTCAAATATAATTTTCCATTAAAATATTTTAATCGTTTTTTTTCCAACAATAATTATTAAAATCATCAAATCCCTCTTAATTAATTAAATCATTTCAATTTAGTTTAGTTATGTCATTCAAATCTTCCATCTTCATTAAATCCTTTACGATTATTCAAAAACCTCTCATAGGCTACTGAGTTAATCATACTTCAAGATTTGTTTAGTATTTATTACAGTCTTTAAATCAAATAATTTTCCAATTAATTTTCAACCCGACTACCCTTACATAAATTCACCAAAATATTTATATTTACATATTAGACATAATAAAACCCCTAAAATAAAGTAAAAACATCAAAATTAAACAAATTTGTAAATACAAGTTACATCACATACCATACATATATATACAAAAAATTTAATTTTAACACACGTTATTATTACATTTAAAAAAAAAACATTTATATTCCAATTCTCCATGTCACGAGCATACAATCAATTATGCTCAAGTTAATATAATATACATCACGAGCATACATCGGAGTACTACAGAACATCAATTACAGTGATCATCAGAGTGTCAACACCACCTGCGACTACAATGATACTGCCTTATTATCAGTATCCGATGATCATCAATATGGCCGCAATAATCATTTAATGACTATTTTTTTTTCTAAAAAAAACTATTTTGCCAATTAATAAAAATAATTATTCAATAATTTAATTAAATTGATTAACAAAAGAATCTATGAATCAATGACGAGAAACATACTGCAACTCTAACATCAGTCATCAGCTGATATCTCATGGTCAGGTGAATGACCTTACCCTAGACGCACTACACAAAATTATACAATGTAAAATACATACCACATGTTTATAGTTCCTACACTCTAACATAGTACAACATAATAAAACATATTAAATTCCTTCTCTCCTAGAAATAATCTTTTCAAAACCCAGTAAAGTCATCTATAAAATTATCATATAGAGCCACACATATTTAAATCAATTACTTTCATACAGATTATCTACTGTAATCCTCTGCCTTTAGCATAGTATCTCTTGACTCAAAATAAAATCATTTAATTAACTCATCAGCTCATCAGCATTATTCAGTTTAAAGGTTTCAATTTGTTACTCCCCTGAGTAACCTCCTTACCACACACACTATGATCCTCCCTAGACTGTAGCATCCAGTTACTTCCACAAGGACTGAATTTATGGAGGAATTTTGGCATCTCCTGTCCTTGCTTCGGCCTTACATATTTAACTGTCAGATATCATAATATCTGATTTTACATAGTTATGACCTTAAAACGGGTCTATCACCTTTTCGACTGTTCCTACTCGAACAAGGTGATAGCCGCTGTTCCATAGTTCCGGGGATTCCCCTAAATTGCCCCCCGTTAATTTCAATTTTCACCAATTTCAAAGGCAACCAACCATGGTCAGGTTTACAATTTCTGCCCACAGCTGGTTGTCGTCCAAAACCACGATCTGGGTTGGTAAGGCCGAGATCGCCCGAAAAGGTGGGGAAATCTTCTCTCATTCGCATGTTTTACTTCGTCAATACTAACACTGTACGTTTAAAATCATATATAACATAATATTATATTAAGGTTGTACAGTGTATATATGCCCTCTTAAGGCCACCAACACTCATCGCTATCTGTAGTGGCACATGCCGCCACTGCAATAGCATAACTAATACTAAACTTATGCCGTTCTACAATTACTATTACTACATTCCACAATTGCCTTTCCCTTATATTAACACCAAACAACCCCCCAAAATCACCCATTAACCTTGCACAATAACATAATAAACATTAACCTTGAATATTTTTGTTACATTTAATTAAACAATTTACCTTTAAATAATTTGTATAGAAAATTATAAACATTACAACTTGAACTTTCTATTAGCTCTTTTTATATTGACTTTTAACTATTTATCATTTATTGTACCATTAGATTCTCCAGAAATTCAAATTTATTATCAACATTCATTTTGCATAACAGTTTATACATTAAACATTATCACCTCAAAATGAACAATTCATTTTTATATTGGCATATAAAATCATAGACATTACACTTTACTTTCAATTGACCTTTTTTCTAATCAATTATCAATTATTTAGCGTTCACTACACCATTAAATTCTCCAAAAAAAATTTTTGATTTGTTATTAACATTCATTAGATCACATTTACAAATTCAGATTTTATCAAAAAATTTACACAACTTACAGCTTTATTTTAGCTGTAAATTCTATTAACTCTTTTTATATCAACTTTTTAACTATTTCTCATTTATTATGCCATTAAATTCTCCACAATTTCAAATCATTATCAACCTTCATTTTGCATAACATTTCACTATAATATTTTACCTAAGTTAACTTCTTTCAAACTCATTTAGTGCCATTATAAGACTCTTTTACTTTACTTCAAGATCATTATCAAATTCATACTTACATATGGTCAATCACTCCCTCTAATAAACACATGATTACTGTCATTAATTCCAAATATAAACAAGTCATTACAACAAATATAGCGTACATAACTCCATGTATCTTCTAAAACATTATAACAATCATATGACTCCATAACTAAATACATTTTACATCTATTCATTTATTATTTATTATCAATTTCAAATCATAAAATCATTTAGTTAATTAATTAATTAATTCATCTACAATTTATTTTAATTCAATCAGTTACTTAAACACAACATTACTTTAATTACCTTATTCCAAAACAATTACAACTCAGTTGTTTTATAAACTTCCTTATTACTTTTGTTATTTGTTTAGTTTGTTAAAATATTATTATTAAAATCAATTACTACTGCATACCTACACTGTTCACGTAAAATACATCTTACAACACAAACACAATTAATCTCCCTATAAATTTATTTACATATTTTTCGTCATTATTTTATTGTTTACCACACCTCATTTTATAAAACAGTCCAATTCGAAACCATTAATTACATAGTTAGATGCTCATAAACATTAATTGTTTTACCCCCCATCATCGTACAATAACCTGGTCTTACATCACCACCATTCATCCACAATTAAAGACATATAGCTATCATAATTGTGATAATCATCATCATCAATTCTATCCATTATATCACTATAGTAATTACAAACCTTATTGCATACTATCAATTCAAAATTCCTGTCAACATTGGGTATAGTAAATTCTCCCTTAATATTTTCCGTTAACATCAGGTAAGTTATATCATTACATTCATCGACTACATCAGTTATCTCATAAGGTAAGTAATCAATATCCCCAACCTTATCATTATTTGCTGTACTACATATTTCGCAAGGTAAGTATTCAATATTATTAACTCTCATAATATCTAACCTCTCTGCTAATTCGTTATAACCCCTGTTCAGCTTAAATAATTCTATCACTCTCTCTCTCATAATCTCTTTGTATTTCCATCAAAATTCCATTGCCACTATTATTATTTATTTTATCTTCTAACACCACATTTTTAACTATATCATCATGATTACCGCTAGTTTTAAATTCGTCTCTTACCTTAGTACTTGTACCTTCATTATTTTTATTTTCGTTATACTCACCTGTAACTGTATCATTTTCTACCACCTCCTTCAAAGTTCTACTTTCGTTTATTTCGTCTTGTATTTTATTTATATTTATCGTTATCTCACCTTTCATTTCAGCCATAGTCTCATTTATACTTTCTAATCGTCTGTTCATATTCACATCCCTCATTTTTAGTTCGCTTCTTATGTTCACGAACTCGTTATCTATATTGATTTAAATGGAATAAATCCTATTGTAGTCCCAAGCCACGTGTTTGTTAACCAAATACACTGTACTCACCGTCTATGGCTTTTTTCCTTGATGTTTTTTCCAGTTTACATGTTTCAAGGCGCTTGCCTCATCATCAGAACTTATAAAATCAATCTATGTCATAAATAATGACATTTGTCAAAATATTAAAAACACAATACGGCAATTAAACTATGTACATAAATTCGCTTTAAAAATGTTCGGTGTGCCTTGCAAGACAACACGCGCCGTACTGACGTAATCTAAGCCTTATCTCGACTATATCTCATAGCGGTATCGTACAGTATATTTGATTTATACTGTAATTGGTCGTTTAACACATGTGGCTTGGTACTGGCGTCGTTGTATGCTTTGTAAATTTCATATTCTTCAAGGGCGTTCAAATAACTCCCTTTACTGCAGAAATGAAGGGGTATTAAATTTGAGCTAAAATCCGTGTAACTGTGACTATTGTCTATGAGGTGCTTGGCGAAATTTGACTTGATATTGTCGAAGTTGTAAACTCGTGTAGGGGGTCTATGTTCAGAAAATCTTTTCAAAAAACCTCGACCCGTCTGGCCCACATAAAAAGCCTCACAGTCGTTGCAGACTAGCTTATAAACACCCGTTTTATTTTCAAGACTGGTATGTTCACGGGTGCGGAGATTATTCAAGATGTTATTACTAGTCTTATAGGAAACGACTATGTTGTTAACTTTATTAATGGTTGACTTAAAAATCCCCGGCATGAAATGCGTATAAGGTGCCGCAATGTATTTGCGTGCCTTTGTTTCGAGGTTCTCATTTCTATTATTTATATCTTTAGTTTCATTTTTAATAGTGTTACTCTTCTTTTTCTTTTGTTTTTTTAAAATATTATCTATTATTCTTTCATTGTACCCGTTGTTAAACGCAATGACTTTAATGGTATTTAACTCTTCGATATAATCCTCGATGCTAAGGGGTATAGACAACAAGCGATGTATCATGCTATGGAATGCAGCTAATTTCTGTGAAATGGGGTGGAACGATGAGGCATGTATGACAGCGTCAGTCATCGTGGGCTTCCTAAATATATTAAAACATAGTTTTTTAGTAACAAAATTCTTAGTTACTGTCAAATCCAGAAAATGTAACCGACCTCCAACTTCATTCTCCAAAGTAAACTGTATCTTGTTGTTAATGCCATTCAAGTAATTGTGGAGCTTGTCAATTTGGCGATTTGTGCCTTTATACACCATAAAAGTGTCGTCGACATATCTACCATAGAACACCACATTGTAATTATATGTAGGATTTGCAAACAAGAAAGAATTTTCAAAGTAATTTAAGTATACTTCCGCTAGAATACTAGAGAGTGGGGAACCCATAGCTAACCCCTCCAGCTGTCTGAAAAACTGTTTGTCATGTGTGAAATAATTCTGGTCCAAAATCACTTCCAACAATTCTAATATTTCATTTATGCAAATAGCATCCAGTTTATTGGTGTTAACAAGGTTAGATCTTAATAGGCGTAAGGTTTCACATGTACGCCTTTTAGGCATACACAAACTTTTAGGTTTCACAAACCTTACGCCTATTAAGATCTAACCTTGTTAACACCAATAAACTGGATGCTATTTGCATAAATGAAATATTAGAATTGTTGGAAGTGATTTTGGACCAGAATTATTTCACACATGACAAACAGTTTTTCAGACAGCTGGAGGGGTTAGCTATGGGTTCCCCACTCTCTAGTATTCTAGCGGAAGTATACTTAAATTACTTTGAAAATTCTTTCTTGTTTGCAAATCCTACATATAATTACAATGTGGTGTTCTATGGTAGATATGTCGACGACACTTTTATGGTGTATAAAGGCACAAATCGCCAAATTGACAAGCTCCACAATTACTTGAATGGCATTAACAACAAGATACAGTTTACTTTGGAGAATGAAGTTGGAGGTCGGTTACATTTTCTGGATTTGACAGTAACTAAGAATTTTGTTACTAAAAAACTATGTTTTAATATATTTAGGAAGCCCACGATGACTGACGCTGTCATACATGCCTCATCGTTCCACCCCATTTCACAGAAATTAGCTGCATTCCATAGCATGATACATCGCTTGTTGTCTATACCCCTTAGCATCGAGGATTATATCGAAGAGTTAAATACCATTAAAGTCATTGCGTTTAACAACGGGTACAATGAAAGAATAATAGATAATATTTTAAAAAAACAAAAGAAAAAGAAGAGTAACACTATTAAAAATGAAACTAAAGATATAAATAATAGAAATGAGAACCTCGAAACAAAGGCACGCAAATACATTGCGGCACCTTATACGCATTTCATGCCGGGGATTTTTAAGTCAACCATTAATAAAGTTAACAACATAGTCGTTTCCTATAAGACTAGTAATAACATCTTGAATAATCTCCGCACCCGTGAACATACCAGTCTTGAAAATAAAACGGGTGTTTATAAGCTAGTCTGCAACGACTGTGAGGCTTTTTATGTGGGCCAGACGGGTCGAGGTTTTTTGAAAAGATTTTCTGAACATAGACCCCCTACACGAGTTTACAACTTCGACAATATCAAGTCAAATTTCGCCAAGCACCTCATAGACAACAGTCACAGTTACACGGATTTTAGCTCAAATTTAATACCCCTTCATTTCTGCAGTAAAGGGAGTTATTTGAACGCCCTTGAAGAATATGAAATTTACAAAGCATACAACGACGCCAGTACCAAGCCACATGTGTTAAACGACCAATTACAGTATAAATCAAATATACTGTACGATACCGCTATGAGATATAGTCGAGATAAGGCTTAGATTACGTCAGTACGGCGCGTGTTGTCTTGCAAGGCACACCGAACATTTTTAAAGCGAATTTATGTACATAGTTTAATTGCCGTATTGTGTTTTTAATATTTTGACAAATGTCATTATTTATGACATAGATTGATTTTATAAGTTCTGATGATGAGGCAAGCGCCTTGAAACATGTAAACTGGAAAAAACATCAAGGAAAAAAGCCATAGACGGTGAGTACAGTGTATTTCGTTATCTATGTCTATAAGTTTATTATTTACTACAGTTATTTCTGATTTGACTTCCGTTCTAAACTCATTCAAATTATCATTATTCTTTTTCATTACTTCCATCATCAACGCTAATTGGTTAAATATAGTTACATTATCGCTTTTGCTATTCTTAGTGTCTACTATTTCAACTTCGTCTGTTGTATTGTCTACGCTCTCGTTAATATTTGTCGATATTAAATCGTCTTGCGTAACATTTAAAATTGACTCCTCCTCTACACCCTCACATACATTTGCACTCTTGTTTTTCTCTGCCATTTCGACAAGGTTATAAATTAATTTAATTTAATTTAATTTTAATTTACAACGTCCCTGTTCGGGCGCCATTGAAATGTTATACATGAAATAGTAATTAACATATTTAAATTCGTCCCTGTTTCGGGGTCGTTGAAATAGTACAAGTGAATTATATGTTTAAAATTTGATAATTGTATCACCTACCTTCATTGGTAATTGACCAAAGTGTCATCTGGTGTACTCAGCAGAGAAAAACAGGTGAATGCAATTAACAAATACATATTTATACGTTCACTTAACATATTATTTTATTCTCTTTAGCATGACATTTTCTTTTTTGCTTGAATCTGTTATAACCCCATTCTTGTTATCGAATTACGTGATACATAGTGACGATCTCTGCGCCATGCAACTACTACTAATACAAACAATACATATATTTTACTTCTTATAAAATCTTAATTATTAAATTATGTATTCTATAATTTAAGACGAACCAATTCTTTGTTATCGCACACACCCACACATGCCAATTACCCCATTTTTTAGATTTTGTTAAACAATTAATTTAGTTTGGAAAGTTATTTCCTTTAGTGATTATATTATAGTAGTTAGTAATACTGTGTACTCATCCTGGCCAGGATTCCACGTTGTTATGCAACATCTCACGCACTGTTCCACTGTAGTTTGTTCATTTTAAACTTCCGCCACCCATTACGATTAATTCTTGATCACACCGAATGACACCTTTAGTTTTTTGTTTAGTTTCCACACACTTTAATTAGGATTTGATTTGATTTGAATGACTTCAGTGACTTACGCACACCCGACCGGCCGGCCTTATTACTTGGTGTGAAGTGAAGCCTCGCTACAAAGGCTGGCGAGCATTTCCGTTTTCACCACCTATTAGATGTTGGCGGAAATACAATGACGTTCCGACAGTTCATTGTTTCTTTTCTATCGTCGACGCTGTTCTGTGGTGATAACACAGGCAGTGGCTCACCATTTCCTTCGTCTTCACAGACTCGCAATGCAAATTTTTGTCTCACGCCATTTTTTGTTACGGTGTCCTTTTTGTTTGTCCGACGCAAGCGAGGCGCTCGTGCGGGTGGACTCACATTCTGTACGTGACAATTCTCGGATTTTTGTACCGTGCACACCGTTCCAGACTAACGTATGGTTAAAAAGCTCTGCTGTAGTTCTTTGTGCAAGTCGACATGGGAATTTGCGATGTTACTTTTAATATAGAAATTAATAAAAGAAACCTCCCCATTCTGTCCTATTACATGACATAAATAGGCCTAAATAATATAAAAGGTGCAGTAACATTTTCAGATGGGGTTTTCAACAATGTGAGCCAGCTTAAAAACAGTAGCACTGAAAGGATGTTTTCTGTTTACTGGGCATCAATTGTTGATCTGTATAGCAAAATTGAAAGTTAAGGGCATGGGAATGCGTGAAACGCTTATGGTCAGAGGGGAATGGTGGTGTGGTGGGAGTCACTTTGAGATGCGAGACGAGAATTGTTGTTATGAGCGTCAGTGCAGCCAACGTATCAATATTATTTCAAATAGTATCCAAAACTCGCGTGCAAGGTTTGTTAGTAACCTGTGTTTTGCTTACCACGGATGTCTCACGTCTCTCTCTCCTTCCCTCTTTCTCAGTTACATATCAAATGTTATATAAACCTATCTCAGTGTTTTTTTTTAATCCTGCAATTGTGTGCTGTTGAGACATACTACTAGGTCTTATCGGAGTGGAATGGAATGTGCAAACTATGCACTTCTGCTCCTTAATTACACTCGAATATTTCTGCAGTTTATCATAAAGGGATAACTTCTTCATACCAGTATTACCTTACTTGCAAAAATCTTTTAATCCTAGACAACAAAAATCTGTTTCAAGATTAAAGTTATAACATGCAATAATTAAAATTTTAATAATTTTTTTCATTTAAATATTCTACCTTATTTTATTATTACTCAAAACTAAAATGCGCGCACTCATACACACATATTTTAATATCATAATAGAACTAATACTCTACTATTATTTCTGTACTGTTTGTTTTATAATTAATTATTTTTATCATAAAGATAAGCAAGATAAAAAACCTTCAGTCTCGCTAAAGTACGTGCTAAAGCTAGCACGAATAGTTCCGTTTAAACGATTAAAATGAACTGCAAAACAACAACATAATTAATAATAACTGAGGTAATAATATATTGCAACGTTACGATTATTTCATAAATTTACACAAATACAGAACCATGTACTCAATACAACTATTAAGTGTGTACACTGGCCTGGTCGCAGGATTTTTGTTTCTCGTTGCGTCAAGTATATGTAGTTGCACAATAATTAAATAAATTTTAAAGAGGAGTGAGATGTTGTTGACATGAAATAATTATTTAAAACCATTTAAAAATAATCATCCTAAGATTTATTCATTAATAGGAAAATATTCCAATACTAAAAATATTCAAACATTAGATAGATCAAATATCCACTTTTATAAGTTTCACACCTATTAGGCTGTTCATAACATCTAAAAACTAAACAATCATATACTAAATACAACTATTACATTAATGACTCGGAACACAAAGTTTTTTATAAGTAAAAACATAAAGTTTTACCTTACAACCTTTTCGCTGGTAGCGCTGTCCGTCCTGTTGTGGGCGACGGAATCGAATTTCGAAAGATCGATGTTGTGTGTGTGGGGTGAGATATGTTCGAATAATGCATGCGATTTGAATTGTGTCTGTTCGTTTAGGATGTCGTTTTTATTTGTTTTCGTGTGTTTGTATATTTCCAATTGTTCTAGAGTGTCTAGTTTTCGGCCTTTTGTGTGTACGTGTAGAATGTTCATGTTATTGTCGATGTTTTTGTATGTGTGGTTTGCTTCAATGAGGTGGTTTGCAAAGGTGGATTCTGTAGTGGAGTGGAGTGCCTTTATGTGTTCAATGTATCTCTGTTTGAAGCTACATCCTGTCTGGCCTATGTAGAATTTGTTGCAATTTGAGCAATTTAGTTTGTAAACACCGGGTAGATCGAATTTGTTTTGTGCTTTGTGTGTGTGTTTTGATAGTGTGTGTTCTGTTTTGTTAGTATTTTTGTAAGCGATTCTGTATCCTGCTCTTTTGAATTTGTGGGCTATTTTTTCAGTTTGTTTGTTGATGTATGTTAGTGTTATGAATTTGTTGTTTTCTGTCTTTGTGTGTTGTTTGTTTTGTGTAGGAGTTTACTGACTATTGTTCTGTCATATCCGTTAGATTCTGCTAGATATTTTATCATGTTTAGTTCATCTTTGTAGTCTTTTTCATCTAGGGGGATGTTGTTAAGTCTATGTATCATGGTTCTGAAGGCAGCTAGTTTGTATTGTATTGGGTGATTGGAGGTGTTGTGTATTAGTGTGTCAGTTGTAGTCGGTTTTCTGTATATACTGAATTTGTGCCTGTGTTCAAGTTTTGTGATGGAGAGGTCTAAGAAGTTTATGGTATTGTTGTGTTTGTATTCGGCAGTAAAGGTTGTTTTTATGTATTTTGTTTATGTGCGTTAGTAACTGTTCACATTGTCTTTTGTTTCCCCTGTATAGTATTAGAATGTCATCAACGTATCTGTGCCAATATAGTATTTTATGTGAGTGTCTGTCATTGTTTGTGAGTATTTTTGTTTTTTCTAAGCGTTGGAGGAAGACTTCTGCTAGAATGCTGGATATGGAGGAGCCCATGGGTAGACCATCATTCTGTGTGTAATATTTATTGTTATAAGTAAAGTAGTTTTGTTTTGTGATAATGTTCAGAGTTTCTGTTATTTCGTTGATAAGTTCGTCTGGTGTGTTGTTCTGTTTGAGTTTGTTTTGTAGGATGGTGATTGTTTCGGAGATGGGGATGTTTGTGTACAGGTTTCTAATGTCAAAGGAGGCTAATGTGGCATTATGGGGGATGTGTATGTCTTTTATTTTTGTTACTAGGTCTGTGTTGTTTTTTACTGCAATGTTGTTGTCTAGTTGTGTGTGTTGTCTGATAATTTTGTCTAGATGTTTTGCGAGTTTGTGGGCAGGGGCATTACGGTAGTTGATAATGGGGCGGATAGGAATATCTTCTTTATGGATTTTGGGAAGCGCTTGGAGGGTAGGGGCTGATGGTCAGATTTGTTTCATGTAGGGCTTTTGTTTGTGTGTCATTATGTGTTTGGCTTTGTTGACTAGTTGTTTTACTGTGTTTTGGTATCTGTCGGTGGGGTCGTGTTTTAGTTCTGTGATGTTGTTCTGTTCCATGAAGTTTTGTACTTTTTTGTGTAGGTTGTCTGTGGAGATGATTACAGTCATGTTGCCTTTGTCATCACAAATTTGATGTTGTGTTTGTGTGCCTTTATGTTTTTACTTATAAAAAACTTTGTGTTCCGAGTCGTTAATGTAATAGTTGTATTTAGTTAAGTAACGGACACGTCATGGACAACGAAATCCAAGAAATCATATACTCTTATTCACTAAACAGACATGTTAAATAAGTCATCTAAATTCTTTAATTTTTGTGTGTGTCTGACTTTGATTCAATCTTCAAATGTTAATAGCAACTCATTTAAAAAGAAACAAAAATAATATTAAACTTAAGCATAAAATTACTAGTTGTTATAGACAAAATAAACTAATTACATTTACTTTCAAACTATTATTTAATTCTATTGACACACCCAAATTTTTAACATATAACAAAAGATTTAGTAAATTTCAAATTTTCTTATAAAATTAAATTATTGACTTTAACTAGTATTTACATTTAAAATTTTAAGTCTTAGTATTTTATGTAAAATTGTCTTTCTGAAAGTTCTTTTCACAACAAAATTATAAATATTTAGTCATCACCTGCATACTTCTGCCGTTACTGTTGTGTGTGTGTGTGTGTGCGTCCTGAATCCTGAGAATTTGATGATGATGATGATGATGATGCTGTGTTCTCTGTCTCTATGGGTTGTTGTTGTTGCTCCTGAGTTCCTCCATACGTCTTGTGTGAGTGTGGTAGTGTGTGTGTGTATGTCCATGTCAATCCACAACGGGCAGCGTAACGTCGTCCGTAGATTTCTTGAGTCTGAGAATGCCCCAAAATTGTCGGTCGTATTTATACTGGACTCAATCTGACATGTCCAAGATTGCTCTTGACATGTTAGAAATTGTAACTTTCATGCAAAGCATCCTTTTAATTATGAATCACTTTTTTGTTCATTTTAGCGATTTCGTAAACACACTTGTAGCATGCGCGATATCACTGTTTGCATAATTTTTTCTGTTCACGCACATATAACACACATGTTAATTACTCTTTAATTATACCCATAATTAACATTAATTGCTTAGCATCTTTAAGATTGCAAATTTCTGCAATATTTTATATATCACTGCATTAGTTAAGAATTCCTTAATGCAGTGGTGTTTTTATAATTGGCGTAAGTCTTTGCTTACAGGTTTAACACAAGTAATTAGTTTATTATAATCCTGTTAAGACATGATTACAGACAAAACAATAAGTCGTTTCCATCACCCCATATTTTCATGTCATAGCGTGCTCACACACACAAGCTGTAACTTACGCTACCATAGCAGGTGTCCCTCTCGACAGGTTAGATATTGTCAATTCCTGCACAAAATTGTATAAAACTGTTCCTTATTCTATTTATACTAATTACAATATAAAACATACCGCCCTGGGGCAAATATGCAAATATGTGTATTGTTGCAGTATATACTAGACTGGGTCGAAAAAATAAATATTTTTTTTCGGAACGCTTTAGTGCGGAAAAGTTGCCTAATGTAATAAGAAGAAAAACGGCATAAAAAAAATTAAAATCTGTTAACATCTTCCGTTCGCGCATCGTACTTAAAGTTTATGAAAAATTGCAAAAATCACATTTTTGTAAATTTTTTAAGTTAGTTAAAACTTTTAAAATAAACACGCTTTAGTTTTTTATGCTTGTTTTATGGTTTAAATAACCTAAATAAATTAAATTCTGATCAATAATCTAATTTTTTCCGTTCACGCAACGTCTTAGAAAAAACAGAAGTTTACCAATATTTCGCAATTTTCACTGTGCAACTCTTCGCTCGTTTTGATAGAACAAAACCACCCAGAACTCACTTGGAGTAGATTGAACTGGTTTGAACTAGATAGAACCGTGGCGTGATCCCTCCCTACTCTGCTGCCCCGCCCCCCAACTCGGGCTTCAACTCGTCACCACGGCCTTCACTTCAGTCTTTCGCTGTCTGCTACAAGTGGTACATGCAATACTGTGCATTGTTTTGTGTTATGTTTGTTTAATGTTTATTCTCACAACATTATCTAATGATGAATGAGTCACAAACTATACTCACTAGGAGTGTGATTGCCGAATCTAGACAGGAGTTTTATTGCCCTATATTTGGTGAACCACGAAGTTTCCTCCAAAATAAACTGCCAACATATGAATGTGTTCTTAGATGCTGTTTTGAAGAGAGATACAATTTGTCACTCATGACAAACAACAAAAATGTAAGTTTCTCTAAAGTAGCCTCTACGGTAGCGAAACAAATCAAATGTTTGTATGATAAAGCATCCATTCCTTCGTTGTCTGACTGCTGAATTGTAAAGCTTATTAATGTGTATCACGATTCCTATATTAAGATAAGGAAGTCATATAAACGTGATAAAGATAAGCCGTTATTTAAAGCTAGGTTAGAAGACTTTAAACTTAAAGCTAGATCACTTTTTGACGTCGCTGCTTGTAAATGCACAATGACGGTGAACTGTACAGGCCAAAAAACACCAGATGCATGTCAATGTGCAATTCTAATTAAATGCTTATGCGAAAAAGCAAAGAAAATTCCTGTCCTCAAGTTGAGGTTCATGTTTCTTCAAAGGAATTACAATTTGGGGAAAATCGGATCTATTGACAAGACAGTTACAAAAAAGTTAAATGTGAAGGCCGAGCGGAAAGCTAGCGATCTTCAGCGAGCACTGAGTGGCAAAGAAGTTCCTAAAATAGGAGAGTACTCGGAAATTTGTGAACACAGTTCTATTGAAGACTCGGAGTATGATGAAGATGAATACAAGCCAAGTACATCGACTGAAAAGCCCCGATGGTAGATGAGAATTCAACTTAGTGCAACAGCGCTAAACAGTGATCGGTTCGGAGTTTCTGATCAGGCAACAGCTGTCATAGCGTCAAGTGTTCTACAAGATGTTGGGATGATAACCAACACAGATTCTTCCTATGTGGTTGATAAGTGTAAAATAAGAAGAGACAAGAGTCGTGTTAGGATGGATTTGAAAAGTCAATTCACACCTCCTGAGGAAAGTTGGGGTCTTTTCTTTGACGGACAAAAAGATGATACTTTGTTCGTCGAAAAATTGAATGCCAAGCAATTTTGCAGGAATGTGAAAGAAGAACACTATTCTCTTATCCAGGAACCTGGATCAACTTATATTGGACATGTATCTCCTTCCTCGAGTTCATCAACTGACATAACGCAAAGCATTATTTCTCGTTTGTCTGAACTATCAATATCACTAGAAAAACTAGAAGTAGTAGGGTGTGATGGCACTGTAACCAACACTGGACGGAAGAACGGTGTCGTCCACCAACTAGAAAATCATGTAGGACGCCCACTACAGTGGAGCATATGCCTCCTGCATTTTAATGAGCTTCCTTTTCGCCACATTTTCCAACATATTGACGGTCAAACTGCAGGGCCTAAATCTTTTACTGGGCCAATCGGGCAGCAGCTCACTTGCTGTGAAAAACTACCTGTGGTCGATTATGAACCCATAGATTGTTCGATTCCTGATATAGACAGGAATTTGTTGAGCAAAGACCAACAGTATTTGTTGGACATTTCAAATGCAATCACCTTGGGACATTGTCCAGAACACTTGGCAAATCGGGACCCTGGTCCATTGTCCCATTCCAGATGGCTAACTGTGGCCAACAGAGTTCTTAGGTTGTATATAAGTTCATCAGATCCATCTGGAAACTTAAAATAAATAGTTGGCTTCATCTTAAAATCATACATGCCTGTGTGGTTTGCCATCAAAAAGAGCAAATATTTTACTGACGGACCAAAACATGTCTTTCAAGCAATCCAAACATCACATTATTTATCCGACGAATTACTTCAAGTTGTCGATCCAGTAATAGAACGAAATGCATTCTTTGCGCACCCAGAGAATGTTCTGTTGGCAATGGTTGTCGATGAAAGAGAACATATTCGGGAGCTTGGTTACAGAAGGATCTTAAAAGCAAGACAAACCGTTCCTAAGAAGAAGACTGTTAGAAATTTCGTACCACCGAAGAAAAACTTTCAAGCTTCCGATTACACTGAAATTATTAATTGGAATTCTCGTGTGTTGTATCCTCCCCCAATGCTGCGGGACCTAAGTGAAGATGATATTAAATCACTCATCAATTCTGACACTAAGACCATCAGAGAAATACAAAAGTTTCCCTGTCACACCTAGGCTGTGGAGAGGTGCGTCAAACTTGTGACAGAGGCCTCGAATAAAGTATGTGGACATGAAGCTATATCCGAGCAACACTTAAGTCTAGATCGGTTATGCCTCATTTCTCCAAAAAATCAGACTTTAAATGTGTAGTACATATAAAAAATGAAAAGTAAAAAACACAGTAAGCCAAAGAATCCTAGTCTATGAAAAATCTTTGTAAATAGTTGTAAATATAATGTAAATACCACACCCAACAATTGGATGGCTGGTTGGGTAGGGTGTGGGTGGAACTTGACGTGCAACCACCTCCACGTGGTGAGTTCTGGGTCGTTTTGTTCTAGCAAAACGAGCGAAGAGTTGCACAGTGAAAATTGCAAAATATTGGTAAATTTCTGTTTTTTCTAAGACGTTGCGCGAACGGAAAAAATTTGATTATTGATCAGAATTTAATTTATTTAGGTTATTCAAACCATAAAACAAGCATAAAAAACTAAAGCATGTTTATTTTAAAAGTTTTAACTAACTTAAAAAATTTACAAAAATGTGATATTTGCAATTTTTCATAAACTTTAAGTACGATGCGCGAACGGAAGGTGTTAACCGATTTTAATTTTTTTTATGCCGTTTTTCTTCTTATTACATTAGGCAACTTTTCCGCACTAAAGCGTTCCGAAAAAAAAATATTTATTTTTTCGACCCAGTCTAATATACTGTATACACTGAGATAGTATGTCACACAGTAATTAACAACGTAACTAGGCTGTGACACACATGTTGGCACACCTTCGCTTGTATAGCAACTGATTCTCCATTACCCTCCCACCATTCACAGTTTCAAAGTGGACTCATCCATGAAGAAACTGGTTTCTGTGCATGTGCCTTTAGCTTTCAATTATACTATATCTGGAATTTTATTGCACAAAGCTAATGGTTTGTTTTAATGTTATCATGTTTTCATAACCTACACAGTTTTAATGTTATTAAATGGATACTTCTGAAGAAATTATTGTAACATAAGAATTATGTTGTTTCTCTACTGTTTCTTATGGCCAACCTGGACACTAGTCCTCCAGCCTTCTGGTATCCCAATACAGCTGCACGATGTTTCCTAAAGCTTGTAAAGCTGTATCCAGTTTTTGGCAATGGAGGAGGTGTTCACTATCCATCCTGGCATTAATTTCATGGTACAGTGTCTATCCTTCAGGGAGATAGATTTTGATTCAGTTGAGGTGTGCAGCAAGAGAACTGTGTCCAGTATTGAGACAAAATGAAGCAAAAGAATATTGCCTACTGTCGGATTTTTTATTATGGATACTGGAGTTTAAGCGTTAATTACAAGTGAACCTGTAGGTCTACTTAAAAACTAGTTACATCAAATTTTTGCGCGTTTAATTTTCCTTTGATCTGTGTAAGAAACATATTTTTTGAAGGTTGATTTAAATTTTTTTCGTGGTTAGAGTAAAAAAAGTCCATGTTTTTTGTGTTTTTCAAGAAACCGCTCTTTTTGAAATTACATAAATTAAAAACCCTTGGTCCGATCATAACTAAATTTTTATACAGTATGGGCACAAGTGTTTTCAATACATTACTTAAGTTATAAAATTGTTTTGTGATCCAAAAAAAAGTTATCAGTTTTGTGAAAAAAACTTTTTCTCGGTACAGGACAGTCGTACAAAGGCAGACTTGGTCTTGTTTTGAAGCTCTTGATCGTGGTTATCAAAATCCACAACTGCTGCAAACATACATTGAGATGCCGATTTTATACAGAGTGATATTCATGCAAGGGTGTGTGTGTGCTGAACCGTGTGTAAGCGGGCCTTCTGGCGGCGAAAGCAGGTGCCGTGTTGCCAAGTTCAATCACCCGGCCGAATGGCAGAAGTATGGAAGTGATGAATGCCTTGTGTCAAGAAGCCCTACGTTCTGTGACTCCCGAACTCTGGAAAAAATTTATTAAACGTGTAAAGAAGATAGAAGATCATTATTGGGATAGAGATCAACTGACTGAAAACGTTCCTAATGTTGAGCCAGTTATAATCACTATGAATGACAGTTCTGATTCATCAGATTTCAGCGATTATTCTGACGAAGAAGATTAACATCACATAAGAGAAGAAAGAAGAATAAATCAGAAGTAGACATTGTATATAGAACTTTGTAAATTTGTCAAATAATGTAAATAACCCTTGTAAATATTGTATAGTAAAAAATTGACAACTCCTTTCAAATTTAGGAGGCAAACCATTTTTAAACCTGCCATTGGAGGTCCAAAGCCCTCATGAGAAAACGTGATGGGAAATGGATAATAGAAAACATAATGTTATAACATTAATAAGGTGTTAAAATTATCCAAACAGCAACTGTTCAACTGCAGTGAAGCGGCCGGGGTGATTGAACTTGACAACACGGCACCCGCTTTCGCCGCCGGAAGGCCCGCTTGTGCCGAGTTTTGGAAAAACTCGGCTGTTTTCTTGTTAACGAAGTGACGGGCATTGCCGTACACGTTAATTAATTAGCTTAACGATGCCTGCTCCATTATCAATACGCTTGCTATGCCGATCCGCACGCGCTCTGTGGTGAGCGCTACGTAACGTTTTTTCGGTAGCTGCTCTGGGCAGTTCTCGTCTAGCAGCTGGCCACAAGTGACCTTGCATTCTCCCGGTGGCTTTGAGTTTGGATTTTGTATTCTATTATCTACTATGCTTAGATAATCGCTAAGTGACTCTCCGGTAAGTGTGTTTAAGGTACTTTACTTATTATTTGATAAAAAGAATTGTAATTTAACTTAAATCAACGCCGATGCAAGGCGATATATATACGTGAAGTTACCACGTGCCAAGCACAGGTTAATTTCTGATTATTCATGTCTTGAACGTTAACACTGGCTGAGATAAAGTATTTACAAAGTATTTATAAAGTATTTATGTCTGTATATTTTTTCTAATTATATCAAGAGGGGCGTAAGAAAATGTATTTTGTTATTTTGTTGAAACAACGTGCCTTATGAACCTGTTCAAGTTTGCAACACATCTCGAAATTGTAATGAGTGATTAATTAGTGGACGAACTGTCTATGAATAATTATTTATTTAATTCTGAATCCTATACTGAAGGTAATTTCAATGCATTCTTAAATTTCAAATTTTTTTATTTAAAACGGAGCATGTTGTGGTGTGTGAGTTATGCTGGAGTAAAAGGGGTATTGTGAATTACTGAACACTTGAGTAATTACCCATATATATAATTGTACAGGGTTCCTGATTTAAGTCGATCTCCTGTTTCGCTCCAGCTGGTGGCCGATCACCTGCCACCCATGCCATTAAACTAGTGATTCTCCGTCTGAGCCGCCGGGAGGAAGAGCTGGACAACACACCACAATACCTCAGGTTTTGTGCCGGACTATAACCAGGTGACATTTAAGCCTTTTGGCCGCTACAATGTAGAACTTGTGATATCATTCCTGGAACAGCTCCAGTTAAAGGTTTTGTTTGTGCACAAGTCCAGCGGGACATTTAGTGGTTATAAATTTTGTCAGATTTATTTTACAAACGCTTACGCCCCCAGAGTAAGTGTAAACCCAGACAGGGTCATGCGTCTCCCGATTTTGCTGTTAAATTTTTCTCTTATTGCAAAAGTGTGCAGAACTGAATGTTACTGATTTGTAAATTATGCTTGCATGGGTGCCAGGGTACTTGTTGGGGATTTTCTTGATTACATTTATAGATCTATATGGGTTTTGTTTTTTTTTAAGATTATTTAAGGTTTGGGGGTGCTTTGACCTGCCACCGTCACCTGTTGGTGCCTTCATCCACAGGTTTCTGACTTGTTAAATTCTGTTGCATCTCGTTCGGGCACATGGCCGTGCCTGTGATCAACTCAATTCTCTATGAATGCCTCAAATCTGTTTTATTAGGTTTTACATTATAAAATTTTTTATTATACATTTTATAAGACTTATGTTAGCTGTTTAATAATTCAGTAATAAGTAGATTTTCTCATTTCTTTTACTGCCATAGCCAGTGCCTTAATGGTTGAGTTGTTAATATGAGCACACTACCAGTTCTTACCTTTCAATTATAAATTTTATTATACATTTTATAAAATTTATGTTAGCTGTTTAATAATTCAGTAATAAGTAAATTTTCATCATTTCTTTTACTGCCATAGCCAGTGCTTTAATTGTTGAGTTGTTAACATGAGCACACTACCGGTTCTTACTTTTCAATTATAAATTTTGTTATACATTTTATAAGACCGTGCAGTCATGTTGACCTTGCAATGGCACATTACTATTTGGGGGGGAACATTCCTAAATTTTGTATACTTGTAATAATTTCATTTGTCATAACTCTGTTATAATCTGACGAGTTAATGGATTTGTTTTTTTAAATGAAAAGTTTTTAAAGCAGGCTGGGCACCTTATCCGTTTACGGTAGTTTGGGATGGGGGTCTTGGTGACAGATACTGGGGTTATATTATCCTGAGGTATGGTGAAAAATATATATATAGGCTGTCCGCCAAGTGAACATGTGTGTGTGGTATATGTATATATAAATATGTGTTCTATGTGTATTCATATAAGTATATTGATTGATGTTGTATTTATGTGTATTTATGAGAAATTATTTAACTATGAACTATGATGTTACCTGTGTATATTTTCAGAATGTTATAATGTCAGTGAGTGGAGTAAAATTTTTTAATGAAATTTTTAAATTCTATCAAAGTTATATTGAATGTCAGGACTTGAAATTGCTAATAAAATTCGTTATTGTTGTTTAACCATCGAGTTTAATTGCAAGTCCCGTCCCACTGGACCCAGCGCATTTTTGGCTTCTCTAGACCCTCGGCTTAGTTTTAAAGAGGGTGGCCCCTCTTTCAAAAAAAAAAAAAAAAAAAAAAGTTTTTTTTATAAAGCATAAAACTAGAAAGAGGAGTTACACGCTTACACACGGTCCAGCGCACACACACCCTTGCATGAATATCACTCTGTATAAAATCGGCATCTCAATGTATGTTTGCAGCAGTTGTGGATTTTGATAACCACGATCAAGAGCTTCAAAACAAGACCAAGTCTGCCTTTGTACAACTATCCTGTACCGAGAAAAAGTTGTTTCACAAAACTGATAACAACTTTTTTTTGAATCACAAAACAATTTTGTAACTTAAGTAATGTATTGAAAACACTTGTGCCCATACTGTATAAAAATTTAGTTATGATCGGACCAAGGGTTTTAATTTATGTAATTTCAAGCAGTTTCTTGAAAAACACAAAAAAACATGGACTTTTTTACTCTAACCACGAAAAAAAATTTAAATCAACCTTCAAAAAATATGTTTCTTACACAGATCAAAGCAAAATTAAATGCGCAAAAATTTGATGTAACTAGTTTTTAAGTAGACCTACAGGTTCACTTGTAATTAACGCTTAAACTCGAGTATCCATAATAAAAATCTGACAGTAGATATTTTTTCCTCCCAAGTGGTGTCCACATTTTTCCATGTTTTGTCACTGATGTTGTTCTTTGTCAGTGAATTTTTTCATAGTAAGTATTCATTTGTATTATTTATAGTTTTTATTACATATTATGTTAACTTTTGTTATTATTATTTTGTTGATTTTTTTATCACTTGTTGACAGAGTATTAGTTATTTTTTTTATGTGTTAGTTTATAATTAGACTGAAGACAGCTGCTGATTGTATGTGCAACTAAAATGTTGCATTTATATTTTTTCTGTTTGACAAAATTTGGCAATTTTCAGTTAGATTCAAATTTAAATGAGTGATAATAATAACTTGTTAAATATTATTCGAATATCAGAAGGTGATGGGAAGGTATTCAGTATACCAGATCATTATAATCTATTTTCCCTGGTTGTAAATTTTATATTATTCATACTTACTTTATTTCATTCTCTAAAGCTGTGTGTGATAAATCAATAGCAGTGTAGTAAAGTCCAGGTATTAGTCTCTTTGCTTTTGAACCGATATCGAAATAGGTGTACACCCACACCATCTATGAAAATAAATAAATGACCACATACAAAATGAGAATAATAGTTTAATTTATTCTATAACAGTGTTTCTCACCACAAATTTCCATAAAAATCATAAGCGGTAAAAAATAATTAGGCCTAAAATTTCATGAATGTTACATGCAGACAGTTCCTCTTAACAGAAATTTTGTCCATCTGAAATGAGTTTATTGGTTTTAGTGTTATCATTGAGAAGAAAGGAATGAGCATAATACTAAATTAATAAATGATAGGAAAATTATTCCTAAATTGGGTAAATACCAGCAGTTATGAGGCAAAATAAATAGAAAAAATTAATTAAACTGATGCCAAAGCAATGGTCTAATACTCTATGGCTAACAGGCACATACATTACAAAAAATTACTACCCAACACACTGTGAGCCAACAGCTATAGCAACAGGGTCACAATTAAAGTGCCAAAACCAAAACCATGGAACAGGAAAAGGCATAGTATATCCAGGCACAATGACTGCTACACTATGTTTCTCAAATGTATCACCATGAATCAAACTAGCCTGAATACAATGTCAACAAAGTATCTGCATAATTTCTTCAGACCCCACTGATCCCCGTATACTCATACTCAGAAACGTTTTTATTGACATCCATGGAATACACAATCTGTCTTTTTCAAGACAAAATATATCCAATTTGAGAAAATTATGAAATTGTATAGCATAATATCCACTGATATACATTCTAATACACTGTCTATGCAAACATACAAATGAGGCATAAACAAATAAAAATGTATAAAACTGTGGTTGGGCCAATGCAGCAGAAAGTAAAAAATTAAACAAACAACAGGAGAAGAAACTCATCAAGTTTTATAATCTTTTGTTTATATTATAAACGTCAAGAAGATTTTTGTATACCAAAAGGAGAGATCTGAAAAAGGATGCATAACAGAGAATTAATGGAACTATATCAAGAAGCAGGTAGAAGCCAAACGTAGGAGATGGAGGTGGTCTGGCCAGGGTTCCAGGTGGAAGAAGATGTGGAGAAGAAATCCAGAATGTAGAAGCCACAAGGAAGATTTTTGATGAGCCAGTGGTTACAACTCCTAAAATGATCTAGAAAAGATCAGCGCACAGGACTGAATGTGGCAAAGGCAATTTATTGACATCAGGTCCAAATGTCTTTTTGGACATGTAGGAGCCACATAAGTAAAAAAGGGTAATATTATGAAGATACATGACTAGTGTCCATAAGAATTACATAGTACAATCTCAACATACATAACTGAGATAGGTCTATGAGATCACAATGCGTAAGCCTCATTCCTTCTTGATGAAGAAGCTGGTTCACTTTGGTGAGCATTCAATAAATGGTGATATCATACAAACAGTTTACCCATCCTATAATGACTGTTGGAAGCTGTATATACCCTTGGAAGATGTAATTAAGAACAAACCACAGAGAGTCAATGAGAAACCATTTTTATAGCTTAGATTAAAAGATCTGTATCTTCCTCATGTTCTGCTGGATCTCAAAAGTTGTACCCCATACATCCATATAGGCTTAATTATAACTACATGCACTAACACTTTCTTCATTAGGGAGTTGATACATGCAAACCATAAGCCAACATATGGTTCCATATATTTTAATAAAAACTAGGCCAAGTTGAAGTTTCTTTTGCCACATATGCTTCACTCATGTAAAGTGTTTATCATGTTGAACACAGCTATTTTATCTCATCGTTATAGGGTAGAGGATAATCATTCAACTTGAGAGGGGGGAATATCTATCTTGAGGGTAAACACAATCGAACAGACTTGGATGTGTTTAGATGTGCTGTATGAATTCTTCAGTCATTTGTCACTTATGTCAGTATGGTGCTATAGATGTAATAGCAGTGCTTCCATGTGATGCTAGTATTGCCACAATATATGCAAATAGTTAAGGTAGTTTTACTTGTGGGTAGATCCGCTGTGTACAAAAAGTACAGTATGGACACAAGTGTATGCCCTGTACAATTTTACACTACCTTATAAAAAAAATTGACCCAAGAGTAGATGTAGTACCCTGTATAGACTACAAACAGTTTGTACGTGGGTCTTACAACCAAATGTTCCAAAAAAAGAAAAAAAAAACATGAACACAGTAGATCCACAAAGTATGGTGGCAATAAGCTTGTCTTGCCATCATCACAAAACACTAGGTACCACATCACTAATGGAACAAAGTGAAAAAAACAGAGAAGCCCTAGAAATTCGCAAATGCTCACACTACCTAACACCAGAGACAATGTGCATGCAACATACCATCACTGTGGAAACACCTTCACCAGACCTCTGCTAATGACAGCCAATAGGAGAAACAGCCATAGTAATATTGTGAACCAAGTATAGTGATATGCTGACTGTATACTATATACTATCATTTTACTGACATAGTAATACAGTAGTCAAGCATGAATCAATCAGAAGCATAATTAGAACTTGCTGAGCATAATTTAGAGAAGTGATGCACAAACAAATGCTACTCCTGAATGCAATATCAGGGTACAAGGATGTTGAAGTGTCGAGGAGACAAAATCAACATAGCTAAATCCGGAAGAACAAGACTATTCTAATATATACACATGCATGGTGTGTGTGTGTGTGTGTGTGTGTGTGTGTGTGTGTGTGTGTGTGTGTGTGTGTGTGTGTGTGTGTGTGTGTGTGTGTGTGTGTGTGTGTGTGTGTGTGTGTAAACTAACTGTGTTACTGATTGTTTTACCTGGTGATAAAGAGTCCTAGAAGCCTGAATAGTGAAATTAATTGCTGGAAGTTTATAAAGTTCTTCAACTTCACCGTAAATTTCTGTAGCCACTTGAGTCAACTCATTACCTATATAAAACATTCATCACTATTATACCAGAATCTGCAAGAAACTAGTACAGAATATATATAGTACTTTCTGTTGTACCTCATTCCTGTTTAATACACATTTATTAGGACTAATTCTTTTAATTTATCATTTGTATGGTACAGATTTTAAGGCACATAAAAGGAACCCATTGTCAGTAATAACTGTTACTATTATATACATGGGTGAACAAATATCATGTGATAATATTATATGATTCTTAAAATATTATAAAATTATTTGTTATATATCATTTATAAAATAAAATATTAAGTAATATGTTTTTTACAATTCTTATAAATCTCAATTCCAATACTTTAATGCATTGACTAAAATAAACTACAGAAACTAACTAAAGAAAACAGCTAAAAACAGAGGGGGTTTAGTAAACCAGTGGGTATGATACCTGGGTACTAACCTAGAGATCCTGAGTTCAATTCCTAGGCACACCATAAAATGAAGGTGCATTTTCAGCCCACAGGTCAACTCATCCCATAGAAAAAAGTACCTGTGATATCCTGGGCTAAAATAGATGACTCGGTAAGTATAGTGTCAACCACAGTACCTTCCTTGTATGCCAGACAGCTATTATTATTTTTTTTTATTTTTTGAGGTCTGGGATATAAGGCCTTTAGCCCATTGACAACAACCAAATACAGTTCTCATGGGCATGTTTGGTACTTCCCTACATAATGAGTTTTAATGAAAATGGAAATATGTTCTCTTGAAGATATGAATCAATAATATCAGAGTTGCTACATTAAATTTTCTAATTTTAGGAAGGACAGCATTCTATCTATCTGTTCAGTATTTTGGGTTACACAAAATATTTACGTAATTGAACTCAATTCGTACATATGTAGATTGACTTGTGCACCCCCCCCCCCCAAAACGATTCCTTTGCAATGCACTCTGTGAATATATCCAGTGCACATGCAGTCTCAACTATCGGAGGAGTAGCACATAGTTGAAACTGGCTCACCAAGACATGGATGATATACTCGTACTCTAGGGAACCAGTTTTTTACATTTGCCTTCCCCCCCCCTGGACTGTCTCTAAATTCTGTATTCTTCAACAATGCAGGTAATCCCTTTTTCTCCTTCCACCCTTTTGTCTTAAAGTCATCTGCTCCACCCAGTTTAAAACCTTCTTTGAAACTTGGCTAATTTGTAATAAGCTAACCCTAATCTATGATGTTTTTCTACATATTATGTTTACATATTATGTTTTTCTATTTTACTGCTACTGCTTTCTGCTTACATTTTTCTTTTTACTTTACTCTCGTAGAATACTGATTTATATGGTCTTAATGGGGTGTGCTCTGAGGTTGCAGAACAATTAGGCTGTTCAATTTGTAACATTTATGTTTATGCTAAAAACCTCACACTATTTCTAACTGTTCTATCTGAGCTCTTCTTTCAATTGCCTTTTACTCTGTATCTGTGTCTGAGTTCAGCAAGAACAGTATAGTTTGAGTTATACATTTCACTGTTAACTGCCCTACCACAAGCACATATGTGTCTTTACTGTCCTCATAGGATGTAAGATGTTAGGTCTGCGGGCCCAATTTGCAGTGTGGCAATGGAAATTGTTCACAACAACTGCAATCACCTGCCATTTGCCATTTAAGGATGTTCTGTTTTACTGCAGAAAGCTTGTTGTGCAGTAACTTACATTACAAATTATAAGATTTTGAACATTAACCATCATAGAGGTCGAAACATCATATTTATTAATTTTAACTTACAATGGCTAATGTCCAAAATCTTATAATTTGTAATGAGTATATTGCATCATCGATTAATAATAATTTTAAGAATCACACACAGTAACTTACATGTCTGCTACCATACATTAACTATGGTTGTTGTGCTAGCATCATCTTATAGTAATTGCATCCTGCATCTGTCCACATCGTTCCTTGCTGTATCACCAGTGACTTCATTACCTACATGACTCAGACACTAAACAAAAGTAAAATCTGAACAAATTTTCTAGTGTGCATTACAATTCCTTTATCTGTTGAAGTAGTAGATCACTGTGCTTCAGCTGTCTAAGGTAGTTAGAAAGCTGAGAGAATCCAGAGAGATAACACATTTTCTTACACCTCAGTGTTCACAGTATTGAAGAATTCACCAGCACATAAAATCACTGCCTTGGGCAGTATTCATGAGTGAGAGGCATCCTCGACAATAAATGTACTGCTCACTCCACTCTGTATCTTCCAACCGTCAGCAAATGCAATAATTTGATCTTGTACATATTCCCCTAGGGCCAATCTAAATTGGAGTTTCAGTTGCATTGGATTGCAATTTCTTGCTTCTACATCCACCTACACCTAGCACATCTAATCGACACTATAGTTTACTAAGCAGCATGGGAGAAATCTCATGGAACAAAGCTTGAACCATTGGCATCTGGATGTTGTAATGCTAAACTATTTTGAGGAAATTGGTGCTGGGTGATCAAGAAAATGTACAAGAGCAAATTTGTGTCTTGCAAACTTGACCACATGATTTAAGTTGCCTAGTAACACTATAATTTTAGCCACAGCTCTTAGCAGCAGTAGGTAATGTCCAAGTTGTAATGATGTCATTACTGCTTCATTATATAAGATTTGTACTACACTTGTGTGAAATACTTGTCTAGTATAACACATTCCAACATTTTAGACAGAATCTAGTTTCTTTGAGGATAAATTCCAGCTGTAGAGTACATCACACACCATTTTGAAAAGATCCAGCACAGTGTACAGTGTAACGGGACAAAATTGGCAGAACCATTTTTTATTTAATAATTTTCAGTAATTATCAATGTATGTAATAATTTTATAAAACCCATTGTGGGAATACATAACAAAGCATAGGTGAGTCACAGGACACGCTCGTGGCTTACGGCGTAATTAGAACACCATGTGTTTTCGGTGTTACAACGAACTTCCGGGGCTGAGAAACGTCTCAAAGCTTCGATGCTTGAAGGCCGGAGACGGGTGGACATCCGCTTGAAACTAGGATAGCATGCCCATGCCATCTCAGATCGCTCCAATCGCCAGCTCACCTTCAGATAGTACAGTCGCATTGTAATAGTGTCGGGAGGCCTACGCGGGCAAGTACGGTAGGCCTGCCCCAAAGTATATTTAAAATTGTGATGAAGTTTTAAAAACTGTTTAAATTCATGAATCAGTGGAAATGACATAATCTAACATTTTGGAAACTAAATATTTCAGCGTTTTAATCAAAAAAGTGAGTGTCCAGTGGTGGTGCAACAGCTCGGTGATGACTACGACATAGATAAGTAACAAGACCGACTGGCCAAAATTTAATAGCAATTTACATTTTTCATAAATTCAAAACATATCAAAAATGAGATCTCACAAAAATATGTACAAAGAGAAAAAGAGAGAGAGAGAGAGAGAGAGAGAGAGAGAGAGAGAGAGAGAGAGAGAGAGAGAGAGAGAGAGAGAGAGAGAGAGAGAGAGTGCGAGTACATAGAAACTAAAAAGAAGGGAAATACACTAAACAAAGTACTGGTTGGCGAATTAGATTTGTATTTGTATTTGATGTTCATCTTTAATTGTTTTATTATTTAGTTATATTACATATGGTTTTCATTTAACATAGTTTATTTTGAATTAAATTTGGTATCAAAAGACAGAAAACTTTCTCATAATGCATATAAAGAAAATAAAATCAGATTTCTGTGTTACAATAACCATGTGTTGAGTGTAATTATTATGCCTAATTACCAAAACCTATATTCTGTGGCAAAAAACTCACCTAAATTAACCTATGAGTTTTGAATTAAGGTAAATAAATTATTATCTAAATTATTAAATGGGAAGAGTGTAACGGTTTCGATATTGCACCATAAAATTTCGTGGCGACCTTGTACAACAATTTGGGATCATCTGGTTTTTATAATAAGGTAAGTCATAGTAAGTTCGTCAGAATCGGGGGTAAGTAAAGTGTTGCCTAGCTATATTTTAATTGTATAGTTACAACAGGTGCAATAAAACTTCTGCATCAGCTCTGCAGTTCATATAGGAGATCTACCTGATTGCATTTAATGGTGATTTGCATCTTTGGAATCTATATTTCACACACAATTTCTACACTAAGGTTTAAAAATGAAGAGATTAACCATTCTTATAGGAGTACCAAGTTTATTTGTTGCTCAGAGGTACCCACAGTCATACTATGTTCGTATAAATAGTATCTGATAAGGTTTCTTTTTAGCATTTACTGACAATAAATACACTATTATTATTGTTATTATCATTACTGGGAAAATAAAATAAAAGACATTTATAAAGATTAAAACATTCTATACATGCATAGTCAATAAAAATGAGACTATTATTAAGTTATATACAGCACGTGTGCACGCGCACACACACACACAACATATATACTTACCAAATGGTATATCACCAAAATATTTTTTCTTTATGTTGTTTAAAATCAATGATGTGTACTTTTTAATATTGGTTAAGAAGTCTTTCTTGGTCAAATCTTTATAGAATTTATCCAGATCCTTACTAAAATTGGAATCTTTTGCAAAATATGATGATGATAATATTGCTGATTGCCTCTGGTACAGGAACTCTAAAAAAAGTCACATATTGTGATTAGGAGTAGAAGACTACAATAAGTCTATATAATCACACACTTATAATTTTAATATGTTTCTAAACTACAAATTGTAACATATTGTCACGTTACAAATCCAGGGAACCCATCTTAACTGACCTCTGTCAATTACATGGGCTGCCTACGTTGTAACGAACTGTATTCAAATCAAATTAACTGAACAAATTACTTACTAACTGTGTAAGGAAACAAGGGAAGGTATTGTACTGATTTACGCACTCATTTTCTGTGTGTAACAAGACAACTTCTCTTTATTTAACAACTGTTACTGACAGATCCCATGACATCACTAATTAAACTAAAGTATTTAAATTCTTTTATAAAACTTTGGGATCAAATTGACTCTATTTTGCTATACCTCGGATTCGGGTTAACTTTCTGTATTTGATAGTAAAGACTTTTATTTATTTTCAATTCATTATCTTAGCTTGCAAGACTTCTTTATCCATTTGAAGAATGGTACTATTACCGTACTTGGAATAATGATAAGATACATCAATATATAAAGCGTTACAACGTATGATGTTTGAGTTTTTACAGTAAACTCTTAGATTTACTCTTTTAATGTTTACATTAAATTAATTGTCTTTGAAAAGTCTCTTTTGGAAGTGTGTAGTATAACAATTATTATTAACTCTCGATAGACAGGCTATCGAGTCACCTTTAGAATGGAATGTAGAAACCTCGTCCTGGGGTGTCCGTCTTGGGAATCCTCGTACGCGCCGTCATCATCTGACTCGGGTCTTCGTCAATAATGTGTCGAAAGTTCACAGAGGAGATTGAAGCTTCTTAGGTGTAAGTATATGTAGATTCTTGGATGTCCTAAACAGCATCTTCTGCCGGGTATACATGTCTTTAAGCAGTTCCTGCAGATCACATCTTCAGAAATGATGTTGAAATGTGAGTTACTTCTTGAAGGGAGTCGTCATCTTGCTTAACACTCTTACTTTTTGTTGTTACATATTATTTCTTCTTGTTACCACATATTTATAGTTAATGGTACATGCCACACGCTTTTTGTAGTAGTAGTTATTAAACTACATTTAAATTAAACAAACAAACTAACAACATTTTCTCAGAGCTTTCACTCGTACGTCTGCACTCTGTGAGGTCAACATAGCGAGAGAGAGTTTTTCTGCCCGCTTCGACTGGTACTTCACAAAAGGGAGAGGGGCAACTACTCCGCGAGAATATAGTCCCTATCTGTATTTAAGTTAACATTTTTAATTACAAAAACTATACCTTAATAAACATATATAATTTTAATGAGTTATTTTAACGACTATCTGTGTCTTTAGATTTTTTAATTATTAACATTATGATTTTTATCTTATCCTAAATTACAGACGACTCAGAAGACATGTCGAGTACGGAATTAACAGGTCACCGCCTGACAACAAGCAAAGGGTTAAATTTGACAATAATAACTATTTACAATTTGCCTTTTTATTTAAAGTTTCCTTGAACTTCTTAATTACTACTTATTCTCATACTGAGTACATACAGGGGTTTTAAGTATTATAGTGAGATTTAAAATGGCTTAATTGCTCGCAAACTTAAGTTTTAATTTTTTTTATTTTACGATTATTGTTACAATTTAAATCGTCACAAAATGACAATTTTTACCTATGAATTTCTTGCTTCCTTCCCAGAAAACAGTTTCTACATGGTGAACTATCTGTATAAATGTAGGCTCAATAACTCTAAGGGTTCTCGACCAATATTGTGAGAGACCTATTGATGCCTGTGTCCATAATGACTCCACATAGTGAACAAAAGACACATGCATATCCTTGATCATCTGGAAAATATAGAGAAGGTTTTTCTTAATTCAGTCAAGATTAGTTAACAAACACAATTACTTAAATTCTGTTATGGGGTTGAATATAATAATTGTATATACAATTAATATTAATATTAACTTAATTAATATGTACACCTTTAATAGTTAATATATAAGGTGTGATAGTGAAATAAGAATTTCTTAATTTCGTGTGCTATACGTTTTCAATTTACAATATTTTTTTCTCACATTGGTACCACTCTCGTGATGTACATGTCAATTTTTGGGAATATTAGACACTTCGTTTGTGTCTAACAAGTGAAGACTGAGAACACATTTTAACAGGTTCGATGATTTTTGTATTTTTAAATTGATGGAACAAAGAATTTTCATTAAATTCTGTGTTAAAAATAATATCAAGTGAAATAGTCCAAATGTCGGAAAAGGCTTTTGGCAAAAATTTTATGTCTGAAACATGGGTTTATGAGTGGTACAAACATTTCAAAGGGGTCGTGGAGACATTAAAGATGACAAAAAAATTGGACATCCTACCACATCAACCACTGAAGAAAATGTGGAAAAAGTTAAGGATATCATGTGTGGCAATCACCAAATCACTATATGAGAAACTGCTGAGGAAGTCATGCAAAGCAATTTTTACTAAATTTTGGGCATGAAACGAGAAAACAGCCAAAATTGTTAGATTTTCAGCAAAAGCAGCATCACAAAAACATAGGTGACCAATTGCTGGCTGAAGTCGCTGATAACCCAGATTGACTCAAATGCATCATAACAAGTGACAAAACATGGACACAGGCTATCACACTGAAACATCAAACATCCCAGTGGAAGCTTCCTCAAGAGCCAAAACCAAAGAAAGGACACCAAGCAAGAGTGAATGTTAGTCTTTTTTATTGTTACAGTGACATAGTCTACTATGAATTCATACCATCAGGCCATACTGTAAATAAAGAGTATTACTTTATTACTTTGAAGTCTAAATAAGATTTGCATGAGCAAAAAAAAAAAAAAAACAATTGTGGGCACAAACAACTTGGATTTTTCTCCACGATAAAATACACTGACTCGCATTCGCTACTAATTTGCACATTTTTGCCAAAAAATAATTGTTATAATGGTGTGATACAACCTTATTTATCAGATATGACCCCATGCAACTTTCTCTTGTTCCCAAAAATGATAAGTACAACATTTTGCAAACCATAGAGAAGATAAAGTAAGATTGCTGAGTGAAATGAAGGCTATACTAAAACAAAAATTTCGCATATGTAATATAGACTGGAAAGATTATTAGCATAAGAGCACTGTATCGGATGGCGACTACTTTGAAGGGGACAATATTAATTTTGAAGAATAATAAATCATTTTATAACAAAATTGAAATTCTTATTGTTTTTCTATCACACCTCGTATATTGTGTTTATGTACAGAATACTTGTAAATAATGGCAATAATTTAAACAAAATTACTATAAAGAAGGCATCTAAATTTACTTTAGATATCCTTAGCGAAACCTAGGCACCCTACATTAAATGCATTAAATAAAGTACTCCCTAAACAATTCCTGAATTATCCTTCCTGCCCCATGGTGCACAGCCTATCCTCCTCTATACCTTCTCCTCCAACAGTCTCGATCTTCTGTGCTGCCTGCCAGTTTTCATTATACTAGAGTTAACTGCATGGAAGTAGTACCGTCAAGGTCACTCACTTTCACTGCTTCTCCCTGTCACCTCCACACCCCTCGCCCAGTGTTGTTGCCGGCTAGTACACTGTGTAGTGTTTTAGCAGTGTTACGAAAGCAAATTTCATACATCCACCTTATATTGCTCGTTTCAAATTTATTTATGTGTATCGTGTAAATGAATTTTTTTATCAGGAATAATTAGCTGTGGGTAACATTACTCAGTTAAATTCTGGGCACCAGTATTTGAGCTATAAAAATTTGTGTGTTGTCAACATATTTTTTGTTGCTGCGTAAATATCTACAGAATTTCTATCTTTGCTTTTCATCTCTTTCTTTGGCTTCTTTTGTTACGATTTCCAGTTCTCTGAAACTACGATTTATACTGCACTGGTTTTTTTTATGTTAGAATCTAAAGCTTTTAGTAATACACACCCTAACTTTACGAAGTACCATTAGGTCAGTTATTTTGTGTTTTCTGTACAGTGAACTTACTTATTTAAAGTTTTACTGTTTTCTTCATGGGCGGTTATCCTACAGACTGACAGTTGTCTGAGAACGCTGACCTTGCCTGCTGTTGTCGCTTTAATTTTTTCATACTCATGTTCTTTTCCCTTTTGTAAATGAATCTGTTTTTGTTCTCTGCACGGTCGTTCCTAAGCCATATGGTTCAGAAGTTCTGTTAGGTATATGTACACATTTGGTATGCAAATTGCGTATATCCTGTTGGCATGTCTTTTTGGTAAATATTGCTGTCTGACACTTTTATGAATGCCTTTGTCATTTTACACTCCATTCAAAAATGTGTATGTTTACTGGCCACGCTACTTCCTTTCTTCCGTTACACAAAGATAAATAGGACTGAGCAATTTCTGTAAACAAAATTGTCGCTGTTGTGGCAAAAGCCAATCCCATTTCAGTTACAGTACCCCATTCCAAGTAGGTTGGGTGAACGAGGTGAGGAAGAGACGAATTAGCAACAAACATCCAACATATTTATCGTCCTTAGTATTGTTGACAGACATTTTGTGCATTTCATGTGAACGGTTGATGTCTTTATTGTAGACAGTGTGTGTATTAGTTTATTTCAATAATTTGTATTTATTATGAGTGATACTGAGGAACAGTATCCTACATTTAGTTCGGGTACAAGCAATGGTGGTGTACGTGTGGGCCGAGAGGACATTAGAAAACAAAGTAAAGTCATCATAGCAAACGTTTACAAGTTTTTTAAAAATCTTGTGTATAATGAAGAAGCCAGGAGGAACATAAACTTTGCACAAGTTCAAAAATTGACAGCAGAAGCTTGTGGCATTTCTGAACAGTCGGTGCAATCAGAGCCGTTTTTACCTATGGGCAAACCCGGCAGATGCCGGGGGCCTCGACTTTAAAGGGGCCTCAAACCAAGGCGTGTTGAAATAAAGACAAAAAGCGCTAAAACCTAAATGCTCAAGGGACAGCACACTCTATGCGTGCTAAACCAAAGACTAAAAGCATTAAACCCTAAATGCTCGGGGGACAGCGAGATCTACGCGTGCTTAACCAAAGACAAGAAGGTTGGTTGGTATTTGGATAATACAAAGTTATAACTTGTGTAACTAATAAGATTGAAAGTGTAAAATACTATAGATTGGTGAAATTATAAGGCACTTCGTACCTCGTACGGTCGTATCTATAAAATCGTTAAAAGTAATTGACTTGTTTCAGTTTATATTCGGTACTTGTTATCAAATTTATAAATCAGTCCCCTCGTCGAGAAATTTTGGTAATGTACATGACGCATTTAGTTTCGGTAACATTCCCTATATGCAGACGCGCGCAACATAAGGCACAAGAATCCCAGTAAAGTTGGTAAACATGTATACAGCGCTATCTGCTGATCTAAAATCTAAATATAATATACTAGGATATTTGCCATTGCCGGAGTTGTTTTTTATTGCCATGTTTTTTGCAACGCAACTGTAATTGCATTTTATTGACATTTTATTAATTAAATGATGGTAGAATAAGAGACAATGACTTTGCATTAACCCGATATTAGTTTTTTTATACGTGCTGTGAATAGAAAAATAAAATTAGTTGAGTTTAAACTAAGGTAAGTAAAATGGCGTATTATTATTAAATACTTTTTTGTGCTTCTTAGGTTTTATCTTATTAGTATGTTTTTCAACGCACTT